>CM035796.1:26399724-26507224 GCA_020466265.1 Siphamia tubifer
ATTCACTCCTTTTGATGACTTCAGACATGTAGGAGGGCTGAGCAATCACCCTCGTGAGACACACTCAATTACTACTCACACGCGCACACATACGCACACGCAGACGCGTACACTGACTCGCAATCAATCTCATGATGCATGTCTGGAATAAGGATTAGTGTGTGTGTGTGTGTGTGTGTGTGAGTGTGTGTGTGTGTCATGTATGGTGTTGAATATAACTATTTTATGACCTAATTGTGTTGGTTTCAGCTTCATATTGGCTGTAAAAATATATTAAAAGTTACATTAATTGTCCTTTTCAGCTATTTTTCAGTGCGGAGAAACACAGCCGACACACACCAAGGACTGTCAGTGAGAGCTCCCACCCCCCACGTGTTTCTCCGCACCGAAAAATAGTTCCCATACACAAATGAGTAAGACAAGCCCTTTGTGTCATGAATTGCGCCACCATTCACCCTCGAAGTAAATGTCCAGTACACGGAAAGTAATGAGGAGACAAAATCAAGTACATTAATTCACTTTAGACGAGATACTTAGTTGGCGACGAAAGAATGCAGTTACTGTAGGAATCCAACCTGTGGTCAGTTCTCATAGATTCGGACATTGTTTGAGTCATCAGGAAAATTCTTCTACACATTTATTTAGGTCTGGGAACAGTGGGGAAACACTGAATTTAGCCTGGGGGTGGCGTATCCTTTGTTCCATTGTTATATATGACATATTTATGTGCTGAATCTTATACATTAATAAAACAAATATTACTCCACCCTTATCTCCTTTAGGGATGTTGTAGCTGTGTATACACTTTGCTACTTCAGTTATTTCTCATTTTTCTCTGACACTTTTATTTTTTCTCTAAAAGCACAGTTTAAGTATTGAAAGAGAGAAGAAAAGAAAAGAATAAACCCTTGTGCATACAGTGCATAAGTAGTTACATTAGTCTTTGTATATTCCTTTTGGCAAGTTGATTCAGCAAAACGCAAACTGCCTGAGTCCATTTAAATATCTGCAGGTTCATAGCATTAGAATTTCAAATGGCAAATGCACAAATGTCAGTATTGTTTCCTGGTTTTACCCAAGCAGCCTTCACTCCCTCGTTTGAATATTAGTCAACATGAAGAGGCATTCTGCATGTGAATCAGAAAAACTAAAGTCTGTCTAAACATAGTCAAGGATCATTTGAGTCTTTGAGCCTCATGGAATCTTACAATGACACTTTCCAGACAAGTCCTGTTCTTAAAGCTGCTGTACAGTGGTATGTTTTGGATTGAACTGCTTTTTGCCTCCACTGATAGATTCTCCTCATCCAGGAGATAAAGGACCTCAAGTCCAAGGCCATACATCTGCATGGCAGCAGAGTTGTGGAGCGTGGGCGGAACGGGGGTGCACTGAATCACCACGCATGGTTTCTGTCTACAGTATTGATTTGTGTGGGGTGTATGTGTGTAACTGTTGCTCATATGTGTGTGTGTGTGTGTGTGTGTGTGCGTGTGTGTGTGCGTATGCAGCCTACTTCTCGTTGCCTCTTTGTATTTGTGCTTGGTTGTGTATGTGCAGGTCAGAGTCACGGTGTAGATAGTGGTTGTATATTAGGCTCATGATAAGCTACCTAAGCCCATTGGTCTGTAGTGTCCTCAGGCCATAGAAGATGATACAGACAGAGTCAGCGTGTGTGTGTGTGTGTGTGTGTGTGTGTGTGTGTGTGTGTGTGTGTGTGCGTGTGTGTTCACCATGGATATATTACTGTCATTATCACTATCAGATCCACAGGCAATATGACATCCTGACATTAGTGGTTTATGATTATGAATAAAATCTAATAGCCTACCTTCAGCCCTTCTTTCCTCTTCTGCTCAGTAGCTCTTCTTATCTTTCCATCTGCCACCTTTTCCTCTTATTCTTTTCCCTCTTGGACAGTTAGTTCAAATAAATTGATGTTAAATATTAATATTAAGCACAGAATTGCCACACCATGACTTGGTATCTGCAGTCATAAATTGCAAAATGTAAAGTACTAACATAATTTCCAGACTATTATTTTTCATGTTTCAAACAAAATGCAATTTGCTGATATATCCTGGGTTTCCTCCTGGAAATGCTTTTTTTTTCAGAGATGAATGGATATTTATTTAATACTATTGTTGGACAGAAATGTCAGTTAAATGGTCTTATGTGTAAGATTTATGGTAATTCAGGAGCATTTAATCATATAAATGGAATGTATTTCCAATGTTTTTGATCAAGTAAATGTAGGATCAGTTTTACAGCCATGTTACACATTCATGTTTTCACAGTAACTCTGTGGATTTCCATGGTCTTTCTCATCCCTATTTCTACTTTGGTAACATGTAGCATTAAGCTGAATTCCTATCTCCTTTTATGTTTGTAAAGTCTCAAATCCCTCAACCAAAAACCCAAGGACAGGCAGAACAAACTTCACTCTAATGATGACTTTATTGTTGTGCAGTAACTGTAGGAGAATGTGGGATGTTCAGGTGGACTGACACTCAATAAAGCTTTAAAAACAGTACTATCAACTAAACAATAGTATAAACAATGCAAAGAGATAAAAACAGGTTTATACAGATTAATTCTCCCATCGGTGCCCCTGACCATGGAACTCACTAATATGACTGTGTGCTATGTGCTAATGCTAAGTGCTAACATTAATGTTAGTTGATATGTGCATTAGGTTGGGTAAAATGCTTACACTGGATTTTCCTGTGGGGGTAATAAAGCAAGTTAACCTTAACATAAACATTAACCTTTAAGCAATGAATCTTCTGAAATGAGAAGCTTTGACTATTGTTAAGTGCCAAAAGCAGCTTGGCTCAAAATATATATATTCATAAATACAGTAAATGAAACAGTCCAGTGATACAATGAAAATGTGGAGCACAGAATATAACTTTCTCTTTTTGGTGTTCGCTGACATCTTCATGGCCTGAAGTTGACCAACAAACCCATCGGTGCATAAACCTTACACTAAGTATGGAAAGTAATGCACAAAAAAAAACATTCATTTAGCAGATCCTTTAAAAATAAAAGCAGTGACATTGTATTGGTTGCATCTATTACAAATGTATATATTTCCATTGACTTTTATTTGTGAGTGACCTCATGGGGGCCAGTCAGGGTCAGCCATCAGGGCCATTCAGTGTCACAGTCTGACCTAAATGGTGCAATTTTCACTTCAATAATGAAATGGCTGCTAAATAGACATGATCATAAGGGTTGAGAACATGTAGATGGATGAAAGACAATTTAATAAATAAAGATAATCCCCAAAAAATAATAACACAAATTGTCTGCCCAGATCATATTTGTGCTACAAGATATGTATGTCTTAAAAATGTCAGAATATTGCAAAAATATGTGGCTGAAGAACTGTGATCTGTAAATGACTTTCACTTCACCCATTGGAATGAATGGAATTGGATCTGTTGTCAGTCTCATAAAGGGGCGGGGCCACAGAGAAACCATGTGACACTGAAAATTGTAATTCACTCTCCACTGAAATGTCTGTTTTTAAAGACATTTGGGTTTAAGCTGTTTATTTAACCTTTATTTATCCAGGCAAATCATTAAGAAGACATTCTTTGTCAAGAGACCGGAGTCACTTTGGGGGAAAGGGTAGAGGGCTACAAACTAAAAACATATGAAATTATTTATATTAACTGTGGCTATGTAATACAAACAGAGACCTTTGTGTAGTGTGGTGGATCAAGAGGAAGGCACAGAACAGGATTTTACAGCCATGATTGGCAAAGCAAGAGCAGCCTTTGTCATGCTGAAGAACATCTGGACCTCCAAGCTAATCTACGTGAACACCAAGCTGTGCACTTTCAACTCCAATCTGCTATATGGATGGGAGGCATGGAGAATGAACAAGACCACACAATGTAGGATACAGACATTCAACAACAACTGCATCTTCAACATCAGGTGGTCAGAGAAGGTCACAAATAAAGAGCTGGTGGTTTAGGTTGGGGGGCAGGAACCTGGTGCCATACAGACCCTGAAGAGGAAATGGGGGTGGATTGGTCATACCATGAGGAAGCCGGCCAACAGTTCCGCCAGATAGGTGCTGACCTGGAACCCCAGAGGCATAGGACACCAAGAGGGAGAACTGGGGATGCACTAGGTTGAGGTGGTGAGGGATGCCTAAAACTGAGCTGCATGGAGGATAGTCATTGGTGGCTCATGCTTCACATGGGGCCAAGGGCCATGAAAGAGAGAGAGAGAGATGAGATACAAAAATGAATCATAAGGTCAGGTTTGAAACAAGATTTATTATTTTGGATGGAACATTCTGTGTACACAAAGTGAGTGATTTATTTTATAGAATAAGCACAGCATTGGTGTGGTTGTATTTCAAGTCTATTTCTTGCCAGTGTCCTCAGTGAGCGCAGAAGTTACCTCCTCTGTCCTTAGAGCAGACAAACTGCCTCCACAGCGACATGCCCTACCTGCAGTGGGTGTCTGTTGTAGTCTAATATTGCCGCTGCTAAAAAAGGCTAATCCGCTCTTCACAGGGTCTGAGTAGCTGCCCACACTGTGAGTAAAGGTGGCTGTTTTTGTGGGTGTTACAGGTTCAGAGGTTTGGCACCCCATGTGTAAAGAAGCAGCACGACTGGAGAGAAAACTGAGGGTGAGTGATACTCAAAATACCCACAAGCCCCTGCCCCCTCTCTATGTTTCTGTCCCTCAGTCTCTTTTATTCTTCATCAAAGTTTTTCCCACATTGTTCAGGGATTTTAGCATGAATATGAAACTTGACTGTCCAGGCCCCTCTGCTGACAGCCTTTCATTGTGAATAGATATGATGAAGTTCTCTTAAATATAGATATAATGCACCCTTTTATGGAGGACTTTTCCAAATTACCTTTTTTTTTAAGCTTTATTTTAGTGAAGCCTATCCAGAAACTCACAACCACATAGATGTTTGGGTTCACAATTTGTTTTCATTATTTTAAATAGAAACATAGGGTTCACATTTTAGGGGGGTTTGATCTGCCTCAGCAAAGTCTGTGCTCTCCGAGTGCTTTCTACTTTCAATTAATATTGACCTATTTTTTTTTTTTTTTTACCAGAATATTTTATTATTATAGAGGTGTATAACCATAAAAGTAGAGCACTCATATCAACTACACCCCCCCTCCCCCCACTGTACATGTATTTTATATATATCCTTTACTGGAAACAGTGTTATATAAGTGTATTTAAGTTAGTCAAAAAAGAACATTTGAATTTGAATTCCTTTACATACTGTATATCAAACACAGAAATTAGAAACACATAAACACATGATAAAATAAAAAAGCTTTTGTCCCTGATGTTTTATATGCTCAAAGTTTTTTTCTGACCTTTGCCTTCGTGTCTAACATGACTCACACTTATATGTCTCTGTGTATGTCATCCTGCAGCTGAGACGTACGTCTGAGACGGCATCCATATCTCCTCCAGGCTCGTCTCCTCTCCTTGGTTCTCCACACCGGCTCATCTGTGTGAGTAAACTGTGGTCTCCACGGTTACCGCCAACACTTTATGGCTACGCCCTCAGCTGCTTCTGTCTCAGCTGCCTGTCAAATAAAAAGTGAGACAGAAAGGCACCGACTCCCTAAGAGCTGGTTCTGGCTGCGTTATCAGCCTCAGAACAGGCTTCAAATATCTGTCTGTTTGTTTGTCTCGACATCTGTTGGTCTTCACTGAATGTCTAAATGTCTGTCTATGAGGCTCTTCCTCAAGATTGCCTTTTCTGACTCTCTCCTACTCGTTGTTTACTTTTCTTACAGTCGAAGGCTGATGGAGACGTCTTAGGCTATAAGCAGTTAGCGGCTCTGCCCAGGGTCAAAGCCGTATATGACATCCAACGGCCCGACATCATCCCTTATCAGGCCGAGCACACTCACACACACCTCTCAGGTGACACTCTGGAAAGATACACTTGTGGACAGGTACATGAGCGCACACAGTCAACAAATAACTAGAGCTAAAAGTTGTCATTACTTAAATTTAAGTTAAATAATAAAAAATGTGATTAAATTTGAAGTAACAACTGCAATAGTAACAATTTGCCTTCTGTCTATTTATCTAGTCTTTGAGCTCCTTGTCTACATATCCAAATGTAAGTACTACATTCAACCTTTGCACTTTTAGAAAAACTGTAATGTTATTAAACCTTATGTATTCAATATTCTAATTCTTTATCTGTTGCCAATATTATTTTTTTCAGGCTCTTACTAACATTTGGTATTTTTAAGTCTTGTAAACCTCGATTTATTTATTTGTTTTTCACAAGGCATTGTTTAAATATTGTTGTTTTCTACGAAAGATGTTGACATTGTGTTGACTTAAAGCTGCTGGAGTGAAAATTATAAAGAAAAGAGACCAAACTACAGATCTGTCCAATCAGTCCAAATCAAAACAGTAAATAGAGGTTACCTCATTTCATGCCAGTTTGGCTTTTGTGTTGAAACACAGAGCATAGCAACAGATCAGAATCAGAATACTGTATTAATCCCTGAGGTAACATGTTGTGTATTACAGTTGCTCCATCCAATTATAATGAACAACTAGTCGGGAAGAAATTATCAATATGACAAAAAAGAACAATTGTATGTATATATATATATATATATATATATATATATATATATACATATATGGTGTACATTTGACTTTAGTCTTATAGTAGTACAGAAGACCTTAGAGGAGTCTGGAAGTAGATGTGTATGTCTTGAGGTTGTGGAAAAAGATGCAATTTTTAGTCACTTATCTCCTGTCACTACAGGCAGTTAAAATAGATAAATGACATAAATAGAGAATGAGTAAGTATTTCCACTGTAGCAGGTGGTCACCCACAGTTTGACATTACTGCAACTATCAAATCTAATCAGAGTGTTTGTTTACTTTGTGTTTGTCTGTTTAGGGATTTCCAAGCAACATGTGCATGATATACTGTATGTAGAATATTTAACTGCTGTACATGATCAAAACTGTGCTTTGAAAGGAACCTAATGATTTGTAATTTGCTGCATTTCGGAAATGAAAGCACATTACTCTTAAGATTAAAAAGACACCCCCCTGCTCTATCTTCCTGAATCTCTTCAGGATCTTTTGGATGGTGTGGAGCTGAGAACAAGACGTTCCTCTGGTTCTGCCTACACTGACTCTCCTGCACACAGTCGCCATGGAGGCTCCCCACTGCATTATTATCTTCCCGGTAATGAGCCCACTCAAGCAAAGACACACACAAGTAGGAATCTCACACACACAGAAAATTAGTTGAAAGGAAGTGGAAGGGTAGCTGTGACTCAGTTGGTAGAACGGGTCATCCTACGGCTGAAGGGTCGGCGGTTCGAATCCCAGCTCCAGCTGGCCATGCGTCAAAGTGTCCTTGGGCAAGACATTGAACCCTGAATTGTTCCCAGTAGGTTTGGCAGCAGCCGCCTACTGGTGAATGTGAGGCCTATGTAAAGCACTTGGAGCAACATGAAGGTGGAAAAGCACTTTCTTATAATAATACCTCAAACTTATATAACGCTTTTTCGGATACTCAAAAACGCTGACTTGCTAGTGCAATCCATTTACCATTTACATTGCAAAGTCCTTAACTAAGAACGTCTTCACCACTGTAACTGGATGTTGTGTTCTGTCCACTCCTGTTACATATACAAAGTATTCATCAGTTGAGTAGCCTTTCTGTCTGTCTGCGGGCCATCCTGTTGCTCATGTTATGGTTTCTCTCACTGTGATTGGCTGGGCTGACTGCAGGGAGTGAGAGTGGCAGGAGTTCACCATATTACAGTCAGCCAGAGCCCAGGTGTGCCACACCCACCACCGCCATCTACAAAGTCCCCAAGCATTTCCATGTGCCAGGTACGCTCTGGTGTATAGCGTTAACCCCTAACCTGTATACTAACATGAATACTAATTATACTACAAGTAACACAGGCATTTCAGACCTTGCCTCCTCTTTCCTCATCTCCAAAACCTACAACCCTTAGTCTGTCGCCACTTCTGTTGACAGCGTAAGAAACTTGAAGATGCGTCAGAAGAGAGGAGATAATAAATACAAAGGCATTCCACAATAGCTGTGATGGTAACAGCTAAATGAACCAAAAATATTACAATGTTTTTAACCCAAGAAGACCCCAAACAGCCAATAACTGATTTAAACTTCTTACTACAGTATCTGCTAATCCATTAATTCTATAAATACATTTAAATAATTGGTGTAATATGTCATCTTTTCTTGGTCAGATATGGCAAATTTGGATATTCAGAGGCTCCATAATTTAATGAACCAGTACTCAAAACCATCATTCTGGGGTCAATATTGTTAAAGATGGACCTGTGAATTTGAATTAATGAAGAATTTAGATCCAGGCAGAGCATTTACAGTTTATGTAGACACAGGGAAATTCCATTTTAAAAAGCAAAATATCACTCCTATAACATCTACAAGATCAATTCACATCTAATTTATCTAAATTCTAAACAGCCATGCACATAAATGGAGGGAGAAAATAATTAAGCAAACCTCACTGAAGTAAATAAAAGGTACATCTGTTTTTTTTTTTTGTTCATAATCGTCACCATTTTGATTTATTCTAATATGGCTTCAGCGTCTATAAAAATGCACTTATTGCCTGTTCAGTGCACTGCAGTAGGGCGTACTAGTCTAATCTGTCTCAGCGATCCAAAGTTGTTGTAAAACATATGAGTGTTTGAATCCAGCAAGTAATACTGGTTCATTTTATTTAAACATTCCATCCACCCTCCACTTAATCAACTTAATGCCTCCTCATTGAACGTTTCACTCTATCTTGGTTCTCTCAGTTTAAAAGGTCGTTACTTTTCAGTGTGTTTGGTTTTCCTCCATCGTTGCCTCCTTCTGCCTTAAGTACATTTCTCACTGCATGCCTTCTCTCCCAGCTTTTTTTTTTTCCCCCGAAAGCATATTCCATATTCCTTGTCAGACTTGCAACAGCATTCTATTCTTGTTTTTTAATACAAGCAGAAAACATATTTGGTGGATGCTTTTATCCGGAGTGCCTTATAGTACTACATGTGCATACAAATTTAACACACATCACCCACAGGGAGTCAAAACTCTAAATATGGGAGGGTTACTGTCATGCTTTCTGCAGAATCTTTAAGCTGGTTTGTGGTTTTATTTGATGTGTGGCTAATAATATATATAAATTTACATATAATGTATGTTTGCAATGCACTTTTAACAATCAAAACTGAGTGAGCGAACAGAATAGACAAAGAGGCTGCACATTATCTTGTCATTCCTAAGTTTCTCCTGGTGTGGTTTCTCCTTCCATCCTTCTCTACACCCTTCAACTGCTCTTCTCCACTGTCTTTCTTCCTGTGCCATCTGCTGCTCTTTCCTCTGATAAGCCCATGAATCCATACTAATCAGCCTCTCTGCACGTCAGTCAGGCTGTCTGGATGCATGGAAGTGCCTCAGTTATACCAGTTTATTGCCTGTTCTGTCAGCTTTATGGTTAAGAGGACTCTAAATGTACACAGCTAATGTGGTGGGAGGGAATAAATAAGGACATCTTATTCCCTACTGCTCTCTTTTCCTTTTCACTCACTAACTTTCTTGTTTCCTCAGCGTCTGACGAAACCAATATCTACAGGAAACCTCCCATCTATAAGAGACAAGGTTAGTTAGTTATTCAGCTTTTTGTGGCCTTTATTAGACTGGCTATCTCTCAGTCAAGGCATTACTCATGAATGCATTCCTGTTATATTATTGTGGGAAAAAATTATTGGACCATTAAAATAATTTAAAGCAAATCAACTACTAATGCTGCATTCCAGGCAGGTTTTTGAGTCACAACTTCAAACCACAACTCCAGACTTTTTAGCGTTCCAAGCAAGTCATGCCAAACTGTCAGAACACAAGGAATTGTGGGTGCAAGATATAAACAAATCAGTATGGAGGATGTATGAAGTTTATGCTCATTTACAGTCATTTATATCCCACGGGTGTTTACTCTTTGCTTATTTGAAGGAAATAGAGGAGGAACAAATGATGTTACACATTTTATGTTTTGTTAGTTGTAAGCTATATTTGGATATGTACTTTGTATTAATTTATTATTCTCCTTAATGGATCAAAAACTAACTAATACTAGAGCAGCTGCTGATTATGCAGAACCGGTTCAGATAAATAACATTAGAGCTATAACTTATTTTAATAAATATTCTGCATTAACACCACATCCATGGGGGCTGCCAATGTTGTTTCGTTGTGACAATCAGTGTTGGGAAAGTTCACCTTGATTAGGAACTAGTTCAAAGTTCAGTTCAAGTTACTCAATATGAATTAGTTCAGTTCATCATTCTTTCTTCCAAATTATGAACTAGAAGTTCATGAATCCCAAAATGAACTTTTTGGTTCTTTTTTGGTTCTTTTTTGTGTTATTATTGTAAACTTATTATTAACCGTTTGTGACGTTATCCTGACCGTAGTCAGGAAATCAGGGGAAAATGTCGTTCTCCTCTCGTACAAAATCTCCAGGGCTGAAGTAAGTACCTTACCCCGGGGTTAACGTCCCTCTGCAGGTTCTTAGAACACAAGGAGCGGTTTCAGTGAGCTTCGTTTTCAATGTTTATTTCCAAGAACAGGACAACACCATCTTTCTCTCTCTCTCTCTCTCTCTCTCTCTCTCTCTCTCTCTCTCTCTCTGTCCCGCCCAAAACGCTTCTCATTGGCTATTCCACAACATTATGTTGCCAAAATTTGTTCAGAATAATACAAAAATGACATCTATGATAATGCTGTGTTTTGATCCCATTTTATACCTTATAGGACTCAATAATTACAACGTGATAAGAACGAAATATGAACTAAATAAGAGCACAGTTCAATAAATGCCAGAATAACTACGTTCACAACTTCCCGTTCATTTGGCAAAAGTGAACGAGTTGTTCACGTTCGTCAAAAATATGATATCGTTCGTGAACGATCGTTCAATGAACTTGTTCAGGTACAACACTGGTGACAATAGAACTCAGAACTGGGAGAACATGGATCTAGTATGAGTTCACAGGTGTACAGTGACAGGTTTGACTGCCATTCCAGTGTATTTTCACTGGTAGAATGTTGTAAAAGTACAGTGACCTGGAGTGCAGACAGAAAACAAAAAAAAAAAATGGCTAAAAGCATTATTTTTGTCACTATAATTCCATACATACTGATGTAAGAACTGAAGTGATTTTAGTTATTATCAAGAAAACCTTGGTAAATGGATAAATATCAACTCTGAAATTAAAACAATATAAGCTGTTGTTGTTATCATTATATTTGTCCAACAAAATGTACCTTTAGTTATGCCAGGCATTAAAATCAACTAGAACTTGAAGAAAACAAGGGTAGTCTATTATTTTATTCTGTGACTGTATATGTCTCAGTTTATTTGACGTAATGAATCAGTTACAGAAAAGATCTGGCTGTGTAGCATCTGGTGCTGATGACATTCAGTGTTTTTCAACTTCTTCTAAATGGAAAGTCAAAATAGTTTGCCCACAAATGTGTGGATGTTTAATCTAGTTGTTCAACTTCTGTTGCCTGATCCCAGACAATGTGAATACATCACATGCTTTTTAAAAATCTTTTTATCTCAGATTAGTAGCATGGATAATTTTCTTCATTATACAGGGTTATTCAAAAAGAATTAACTAATTTCATTACACAATATTCTAATAAGGAAAAGCAATGGAAAACTCCAGTAAAGTCACAAGTATTCAACTCACATTCATCTTGTATTTCCTGTCGTATAAGTATTCAGTGTGTCCACCACCTGCACTATAGACAATATCGATGCAATAAGAGAATTCCTTTCAGACATGTATCGATCCACTGAGTTGGTCACTGTTGTTATTCAATGTTTGAAGTCATTGAGGTTTTCTATTCAAAACTTAGGAAACTAATCTTTCAAATGAACTCATTCCATGATGATGCTTAAGAACTGAAGCAATGTGTCATGACATTGGTTAATTGTTTTTAAATAACCCTATCTACTCAGTTTTAATTTAAACTGTTTGATTAAATTAATGTGGACTATGGATTGATTTAAATATTTTAATGGTAATATTGTGCTCACCAAATTGTAGGACTTTATACCACACTATTATATAACAACATAAATTCTTACTTTCTGGCAGGAAAGTTTTTAATCTGTCAGCTATATTCTCAGTTAATATAAAAAAAAATATTTGATAAAAAAAAAAAAGTGTCAAAGTGTTTGTTTAACCAACAAAAATTCCCAATATATTTATACATCTTTTATTTAAAGGAAAGAATATTTTCATTTTATGTTATTCAACTTGTGCTTCTGTTACAGGTAATGAAAAATAATTAATCATGACAGATGTTTTTCTATTATATGCCAACTAATTTAAAATTGTGGCTTTGAAAAACAAACAAGCCTATCTTTTCAATATTAAATTATCTTTAAGTACAAGTTGCCATTTAAGTTTCTAACTGAATCAGTTGTATGAAAATGAACAGAATATACAGTGACATTATCATAGAAATGTAAACAATAAAGACTCAAACATTCACTGGTGACCAATGCGTGTAAATAATTGGTGTAAACAACAGTTTGTTTGTTTTGTTTTTTTTAAATCTTTTCATGGTCATCAGATATGACTCATTTGGCCATTGAGAAGCTCCATAGTCAATGTAAAAACACTGTCATCTTTTACGACTTTATTTTAAAACTCATGGAGTTGGATCAGTGACATTGTATTACTATTGTGTTCGATTAATGATATGTTTTACAGAAGAAAAAAAAAACTCTCTTTTTATTTACTTTTCTGTTTTTTAGATATAATAACCCTGAACTTAAATCTGAGCTTTAATGCTGTAATCTACATCACCAGTACATTAACTATAGGAAAATATCATAATACAAAATACAGAGGATAATATCAAGTAAATATTGATAAATCACTTTAAAAAAAAATTTAAAAACAGAAAGAAAAAAGGCAGCAGTGTGTTTATAGGGGTTAATTTAGCTACTCAACTGGAAACAGAGTCAGTTCTTAATGACCAGAACTGAAGTAACATTACTGATTACTTGATGACTTGAAAACCGGGGGAATCCATGCCAAATATTCTGAGTATGTAGGTGATCCATCACTGTTCCGATGGCAGGTCAGACAGAGTTACAGTTCCTCAGAACCACCCCTAGATGATTTACTCTGCACTACAAACTGCTGACAAATCTCCGTCCTCCCTCTGAGCAGGCAATCTCATGGTCTGGGCCGTGCAGTCACATTTAAATGTACAGCATAAATCACTCATGGGGCAGTTTTCATATTAAAGCGAAATACTATAATCAGGTTTATAAACTATATATTTAGTATCATAATGTGCTTATATTATGTGAAAGGAAAACCAGGATGCACATTGAGAACAAGAACATTTGACAGCTTCTTGAAGTGTTATAGTATTACTTGAATATAGTACAAAAGGATTATTCTAAGATGATTGCTCCAGGTTATTTTTACACATTTACCATAGGTTTCCCGCCCCCTGAAGGGGGAGGGGAGGGTTTTTGGTTCCGTTTTTTTTTTTCTTTATTTCTTTGTCCCTTTGTCCGTCTGTTTGTCAGCAACTTTGCACCAAAACTACTGACCCAATTTCCACAAAAATTTTCAAGAACATTGTAAAGTGGTCCAGATTACATCCCATTAAAATTTTGTGAATGTAGGTCAAGGTCAAGGTCACCAAAATGAGTTTTTGCAATTGATCAGAGAATGAGTAAATCAGGAATGTCATTCCTGTATACTCAGTTTTACATAAAGCTTCATTTTGCTCTCACTGTTGATGTTCATTGACATCAGAACCTTGAAGCACAAATTTGAAGACACTAGGTCAAAGGTCAAGGTCACACACCAAAAAGCTGGTCTTTCAAATCGGCATCTTGTGTGAATAGATTTTGACCTATTGTTGATCCAAGAGGTTAGGGGTCACTTGGTCAGTACCTAAGAAAAAACGAGTTGAAATAGAGACTTAGTTACTATTACTGACAGATAGGAAATGCCAATAGGGCACCATAACCTTTGACCTTGAGTGACTTTGAAAGGTCAAACCCATAGTCTCACATTTTGACCGGAAGATGTTCATTTAGACCTTTCATAAAGGGGCGTGGTTTGTTGTGCCTGGCACGACTTATGTGTTTTTTCCGGTGTTAAATCATCATATCTATCCCATTACAAGACTTATGTGCACAAGCGATACAATTATCAACACATAAAGCATAGTTCAGCACCAGAAAAAGGACACTAAAATTAAACATTTTGTTTTGTTATACACTTAAGGCACTATTATAACTATTCCACAAAGGGCCGGTGTGGCTGCAGGTTTTTGTTCCAACCAACCAAGAGTTCACAGTTTGACCAATCCACTCTCTGAAGACTGAGATCAGTTGATTAAATGATTCCAGTCTGGTGTGATGCTGCTTGGTTGGAACAAAAACCTGCAGCCATACACTTTGTGGAATAGTTTGGACATGCTTGACTTAAGGCATGTGACTGTATTGAATTGTGTATAAAAATATATGTTTCATCCACATTTGAAAACAAATAAAACATCTGATTTCAATGCAAAAATATCATTAAGGTCATTGTGTAGGACTTCGCAAAAGTATGCATGGCATCTGTTCTGCACGTTTGTTTGTTTTTATGAAATGATGCTGTGGCTTATGAAACTTCAGAACAATGGGATGGAGCCTTCTGTTGTATTTTGTACCACAGTTAAATATCACATTGTCTGAAGTCTCATGCATGTACTGCTGACATCTGACCTTTGTTATATGCCACCTTTTCTCTTTATCTTATCTTTCCTGTCAGTCTTTTTATTTTTATTTACACGAAATCCAAAATGTCACAAGCAATGAAATGAAAAAAAAAAGAGAAGAAAATCTAGTTCTTCATTCTTCATACACAACTTATATATAGTGTCACTTTGCGTATGTTTTCCTAAATGTATTGAACATGCATCATTGAATCTTTCTAGTCTACGTCAACACTGACAACCTCATTTGCCTTTTGAAAGTTATGCATCATATCTCATCACATTTTCTCTGACCTCCTTTTTTGGTCTCTGTTCCCTTGTTTTTGATGCATCTCCCTTCCTCCCCATGCTGTGCCCTCCCTTCTCTGTAAGTAAATGCTTGACTTGGTCCATCTTATTTCTCCCTCACACATGCTCATACAGTACATGCTGTGGTTTAACCCATAAAGACCAAGTACTAACTGTGTTGCAATTTATTTTTCTCTATATTTAGTAAGTAATTTTGTGAAAATATTATCCTCTATATTTTGCCTTTTTCACTGTAAAACATGTAGTTTCCTATATTTAATTTCTTATACTTAATTGAGATGCTCATTAAATCTCAGAGTAAATTCAAGAGTTATTTTATTGGTCAGTCAATGTGTGTTTCAAGGGTTGCTACAGAGACTGAACATTCAAATGGGTCATATTTGATGACCATGAAAAATGAATAAATATCAAACTCATTTTAGATCAGGGGCCACATTCAGCTAAATTTGATCTGAAATGGTCTGAACCAGTCAAAAAACAACAACAACAATAAAACATAGTAATATATAAATAACGTCAACTCCAACTTTTCTCTGTTTTAGAGCAAAAAAAAAGTAAAATTACATCATGAAAACAAACAATATTAGGCTTTAGTTTATCATTTACATATATGCATTAGAATTTACAAATCATAATGGATCTACAGATACGCAAAATATTTAGTAATGGGTGGAATATTGTGAAAATTGTACTTACAGATACTTCTCTTCAAACATTTGCAATTTTTCATATTTGTTCTGATTATTGAGATTTTTGTGTGAAATTATACTTTGTTTTAGTGTCGCTAAATGAAAAAAAAAAATGTACAAAGATAATTTTTTTTTTTACTTGTGAATATTTATAGGTTATTATATTATGAGACTGAATTGGTCTGAATGTGAGTCATTAACTAAAATTATTTATATCTTAGTGCAATTTTTTCATTTTATAAATTCATCTAAAGGGCCGGATTTGGCCCCCAGGCCGCATGTTGGACACCTCTGGATTAGTGGATCATCAGGTGTTACGTGGCTTACATTAGTAGATGGTTTTGGACACTGACAATTCTTTGGATCTTTATGGGTTAATGGTTTTACATCACAAGACACTGATGACCAAAGTAAACATTTGCCTTCAACATCAGCTGTAAAATCATTTCAAATTGAGTTTTGAGCAAAAATATGCATCACGCTTGCTTTTTTTTCCCGTCAGATATCTCCTCCTCGCCGACAGCCACTAAGACCAATGAGAACCTTGTCAATTCCAGCCGCCTTTCCACTACCAACTGCAACAGCCTTTATCACCCAGAGTCCAACTACTACCCATACACTGGTTCTCCTAAAGGTTCTGCTTCGTCTGTATTAAGCTAAATGTGCTTCAGGAATACAGTGTACCTACAGGTTCAGGGAAAATCTATTCAAAGAATAAGACGCTTTGCTATCTCTCCACTACCTATTTTCTCTGTTTCACTGTCTAGTCTCCAGGGTCAGGAGGTTTTCATCTGGTGGAGAAGAGGACGGATGGAACCACAATGTAAACAGAGTAAGAAAAGCCACCAATTCTGCTCTATTTTTCTAATTTTGTCTTTCATACTAAGTGTGTCCATCCTTGTTAATATTTAATCAGTTAATTAAACACTAAACCTCACTAAGTGGGCGTGACGTAAAGTGCTTTTTTTTTTTTTTTTTGTGTGCTTCCCAATGAACTTTCTCACACTTTCTTTCATTTATCTCTTTCTCTCTCTCCAATCTCTCCACATCTTTGTTTTTTTTCTGTCTCTTACTGCTTTGTTCCATCACTGTTGATCAGTTGGTACATCCATCCTGCTCCACCAGCTCTTATTGCTACTGTTCTCTGACCACATTTTCTTCCAATGTGTTTGATGGATCGGGGTAACACTCTGTTATGTGCTAAATACATACAATTGGATACATTTTCACCTTCCTATGCAATAATACACACATTTTGTAATATTAAACAGCCTCAATTTAACACAATTTGGCACTTTTGACACAAGAACATTGAGTTTAAGTCTACATATAAGGAAAAAAAATGTCAAAAGCTGATTTTTGTTTTGCTGATTTCATGAGGACATTTCGACTAGGATCAGAATCAACTGCAACAGAAGCCTAATTTAATATTTAGAAAGTTACAATTTTGTCTAAAAAATACAATGTATGCAGATGTAAATATCAGGAACAAGTACAACTGTGTTTGTTTCAAGAAATACAGTGTATGGAAATGTCAGCTTATTTAACCATTTAACTCCTGAGACTTTAACACTACAAAAACTACAAAGATAAATCAACAAAAACTACAAAGATAAATCAACACTTCTACAGACTGTATCAACCACTGAAGAAACACACCTGTATTATGGTATGAAGTTTTCATCATCTTTTATAAAATTCTGACAGTTGGTCAAAGTAACAATGTTTAATCATCTAAACGTGATGCATTAGCTGTTAGTTTTAGACAGAAAACCACAGTGAAAATACAAATCATCTCTCTTGTCTGTATGGTTTGTGTTGTGGTCAACAATTTAGCAAAAATAATAATATCACATAATGACTTAATACCCTTACAAGCAACATAATCAAGTTGTCAAGAAATGCTGCCATTTCAGTATAAAAGTCCATTCTTCTCATTTAGAGTTGTGTCCAGTGGAGAAAACAACAGTACTTCTAGCTTTTATCACTTTGTACTTTGTAAAAGGTTTTTCATAGCAGTTCTCATCCCATTTCTTCACTTTCTGATGCTTTTGTTAAAGACTCTCTGGTGTTAGTTTTCTTCACAATGGGCACAGTGACTCACTAATCCTTCTAGCGGTTGTATAAATCCATCAGACTGCTTGTATAAATACACATAAGGTTATTTCTGTACAATACCATATGCTTACATAACTTCATAGCTTTTTATTGTAAACTATTGCTAATTTTAGGTCATATTTGAATATTTCCAAACAAAGAAACTGCACATATTCCCTTTAAAAAAATAATTTAGGTTATTACATCACACACAATATATTGAATGCAATGAATCCGTCAATCTAACAGTGAGCGTCAAAATAACTGTAAATGCTTCATTATTCTAGGTGCAGTATTTAGCTGTTGAGAAAAAACAAAGAGGAAAAAGAACCCAAGCCTTTATCAGTTTTTGTAATTCCAGTAGTTTCAGTAAATATCCCATCAGTTTCCCTCCGAGGCAAAACCCAAGCCTTACCACATAATAAGCTGTTTTGTGTAATATCCCTCTTTGCTTTATCGTCTTCATTCTTTCCTCTCAGGGAATTGGCCGGATGATCCTGAAGGAGGAGATGAAGGCGCGGTCTGGTTGCCACGACAATGACCAATGGGGGAGCAGACGCAGTTCTCGCTGTAGCAGCAAGGAAACGCTCAACAATCTGGGATATGGTTCCCTCAATGGCTGTAAGTTTGTTCGGCTGGCAATAATCATACAAACTGTGGGAGCTGAGGTTTATTACATGTATACACTTGAAATGGTACAGAATGGCAGGTCTTTGCATCTGTGTTGTATTTATTCTAATAAGATGATTTTTAATGTTGCCGTCTTGATCATGAGATATTAACCAACAAGCTCAGTTTTAGTAAAATATATTAAGAAAAATATATTATTAGTTGTTTTTTTTTTTAATGGCAATAGAAAATTATCCATAGCAGTGAACTCTTCTCTCAAGTGTGTTTTTATTTCGGTTGCTTTTATTAAATTTTGTTAAAGTATGTCAAGATAATCTAATGATGTAGTCCATACATCTTTACTTTTCAGCTACAGATGTGACTCCAAAAAAGGCAATACTATTTCTCTTTATTATTTCTAAAAGGTCAAATAAAATATACCACTGCATGCAGATCAGCAGCTTTGAAAAATGACTGACAGTCATGTTAATGTGCATGATGGACTACGGGGCTACAACGTGGTCCTTAGGTGAAGGCTGTTTTCAATCAGGGTTGAAATGAAGATCAGATTTTGTTTAAGTTAATGCTGGAGATTTATTGTGATGCTGAAAGGTTAGAGATCAGGGATTGAAGAAGAGGAATGTGTTTGTGAATGTACTTGTGATGCTGAAAAAGCCCTAGTGGTAGGAGTTTCGCACTTCTGTATTAACTCTCTCATTGATCCAATTGCTCATTGTATTCAGCACGTGTATAGGTGAGACAGAGATGGAGAGAATCAAAGAGAACAGAGGGAGAGGGAGGGAGTGTTTAGGTGGAGGTCAAATGGGAATAAAAGAGAGGGTGTTGCAACAGGAGAGACACAGAGCGAGTAAGCAACAACCAGAGTGAATTAAATATAAAAGAGAGAGGGACAGAGCAAGGGAGTGAGAAGCGAAAGCAATTTGGGGCTGTTCAGGGAAGATGTATGACATGAAGCCAGGAGGTAAATCAGGGTCAGAGTGGTGGAGAGGAAGGGAAATGAGCCTTGTGCACAGGGAGGTCAGACCAAGAGGTGTGGATGCACTGGGTAATCAGGGTTAGCTTAAAGAGGCTGCTGTTATTACCCTCATCTATTCTTCAGACGATGCCAACTCCAAAGCAGGATGTCTAACATTCAATATAACTCCCGACATTTTCAAATCACACATACAAGTTCTGTTACTATTTCAACATCTGTAGGTTTTACGAAGCTATAAACATATATTTTACATGACTGGCTGCTGCACAGCTGTACCCACGCTGCTTTATATTTTATACGATGTATAGGTCTTAATGGTAATTATATGAGCATATTGATGCTGTTGTGGCTGCAGACCCACATAGCTCATGTTTTATACATGCCCCATGACAGCTGGCCTTTTTTATTTGGCTTCCACTAAAAGTTGTCCACTTTAGCTTGTCTAGTCTCGCATACACATTTACTTCAACTACAGTCTGAAGCAAGAAATGTTTATGTTGTCTCCAAATTATTAGTCACTATGTAGAATAAATGTGTGTTAATTTTGAAGAAATGTGATGACACAAATGGAACTTATCATCTTGTTTAGAATTTCCTGAAAATAAGAATGACATGTTTTTTAGAAACACCTGCCATGTGATATACGTACATGTACGTACATTACATTACAATGTATTATATATACATTGTACTGTATCAGGACTAAACACAGAAATTAGCTTTTCTTATTGGTACATATTATGCTCATTAATATGTACTGTCCCTTTGAAAAAAAATTAAACTTCATCATGATTCTTCATCAGAATTCACATAGATTTTATGATTCATGATCTGAATCACAAATCTTACTAAAGATAAATGACTTGAAAGTGCACCATAAAAACTCTTTCCCCCTTTCTGTAGGTCTTCACCTGTAAACTCATTAGCCTAGCAACAACTTTGGACCAGATAAATGAAAAGCCTCCAAATGCACAAATCAAATCCTGCCTAATGAGGGATTTGCAGGCAACAGGCAGGGAGTTTTTAAATGGTTGCAAACTACCAGTTTTGGTCTAAAAATACTGAAAAGCTTAAGCAGGAAGACTCTTATACGGAAACATTTTATTGGATCACCTTTAGCTTTGATTTCAGCATAAATTCACAGTGGCATTTTCTCAACAAACTTATGCAAACATCCATTTACATTATTTTTTATAATAATAATAATAATAATAATAATAACATATATATAGCATATATATGTATATATGTATATATATATATATATATGTATATAGCATCTGTAAAAACTGAGTTTACAAAGTGCTTCGACAGGAAAAGCAGACGTACACAACAACAGGATAGATTGAAATAAGACGCAAGCAAAGACACTAAAATGTAGAAAAACAGCACCACACAGTAGAGGAGATAAGAACAGAAAATTCTAAAAACATGACGCTACTTATAAATTGAAATATATTGAAATAGGGAGGGCAGAGATTACAGAGACATTAACACAATGTTGACAAATCAATATAAAAATAAAGGAATGGAATAAAACGTGTCAATATAAATGAATAACCAAAAAAAGGTCAAATGAAATAATCAAATGTTAAAAAGAGACACATGACGTTGCTGAAAATACATTTGACCAATTGAACCAATCCTGGATTATTTCTCTGCCCTCACAGACCTATACTGTAGGCACTAGGCATGATGGGTAATCACTTCATCTGCATCTCTTCTCCCTGATGCACCCATCCTTCTGTGACAGTTTTTATGCTTTCTGTGAAGCTAATTACGCTGGTCTAAAAGTAAAATCCTTCCGGAATAAAACTAATGACCTTTCACCATATGTGTTATTGATAAAGGAAACTCAAGGCTTGAATGCTGGTTACAGTAGCTCAATTTTTCCCTTACAATTAATAAGATAATAGATTTTAGTCCAGAGGAATATTGGTCTCAGATCTACCAGATCTACTTCAAAACACTGTCTGCACATTATGATCCATTCACTTTACAGGTTCTTTCCAGTGGAATATTTACTAATCCATTGTATACATGTACATAAACCACCATATATGTGGAATAACACACCATCATATATATATATTAAAAACATGAACTAACCAGCACTTTTGTCATTTGTTTCCTGGGTCATCTTATTAAAATATGTAAGATTTAACACATTTAATGTCTGAAGCAGATACTTTCTAAAACATTGCAGAGCAGTGGTATTTTAGAAATGCAGGTTTACCGTAAATTTAGGTTAAATAAATTGTTGCAGTTGAAACATGTGAATCACTGGAGTTCTTATCCAATGGACAGATCTGAACAATGTACTTTGTTAAATCCAGTGCCGGGGTAGAGTTTTGGGTTTTTTTTGTCCAGACTGTGTTGTTATGAGTATTAAGAGTTCATTATAGTAACACATTGTACTCCCTTGTATCTTTCCACTGGTAACTTTTCAAATCCTCCCTCTCTCCTCTCTGTCTCTGTCTTCAGCAGCTGCCAGATCCATCTATAACACAGATAACGGTGAGTGGTTCATCAGTGTGTTTTGATCTGGGAGGTCATCTAAACAGGGCATTGACAATGACGTCTGTCCCCCTCTGATCCCCTTCATCCTGACACCTCTACTTCAGCAGGGCTTTGAGTGGGAGATTGTTATCTACTTCACACACACACACACACACACACACACACACACACAGTAGCATGAAAGCACTTCATCTTCCTTTGACATTACAGGTGGGAAAATGAATGAGTGTGTAGATTAGACCTCTGACCTGAACCCCTCACCCGTCTGTCACAGCCCACAAAGTCATCCTTCATCCAGGAGGAGGAGCTGTTATACAACCTCTACTAACTTTCTAAGTTGAGTTCTCCCCCATTATTTTACCTTTTATATTTGTTTCTAATTGGGCTGTCAAAATTAAGGCATTAACACAGATTAATCCATCATCATGATTAATGTGATTAAAAATTTTAATACAATTAAATAAAACAGCTGTTTTGGTTTGGTTAATTGCATATATGTTCATACGTACTTTTGGATATTTTATTACATTTTTTTGGTGTTTCTTTCCTGTATTGTTAGTTTTGGATTTTTCATCACTTTCTTGTTCGTTTAATCAGAAGAGGTTTACCTTCAGTCATGTATTGTTAAAACCAAATACAAATTAAATACTAGTTAACATTCAAACATCGAAGCAGCTGCCAGTGAACAAAGCCATTTACAGATCTAAAATATTTAATAACTTTTAAACCTCTCATCCTAAAAATACTTTTGAATTATTCCAGTAAAATTCAGCCTTTTAGCAACATACTGTGTTACCCATTTGGATGTTCAGTCTCCATAATGAACATTAAAACACTGACATATTTTATGACATTTGTTCTTCAATAAAGCCCATGTAGTTTGATAAATGACAGTTGTTGCTTGTTTTGTTGTAATGATTATATTTTACTGAGAAAGTAATTGTTTGGTCAGTTTTCTCTGATTTTATGGAATAATATTTGACTATAGTTTGAGCTTTTAAAGACAATACGCAACTATAGTATAATAAATGGTGATAAATCACTTTGGAAAGGTTAAATGTAGAGAAAAATCCTAAAATAGTTCTAGATCTTTGAGGATTAAAAAAGGCAAAATGAATACATTTTATCAGAAATGAATACACTCTTTTCACTGAAACAAAAAGTTCAGTTCAATTTATTTTGAATATGCAACAAACAAAACAATCGCACACATAAAAAAAAAAAACATGAAAAACAAAAAATGGCTTCGTTTGCATATTCAAAAAGGAGTGGAAGGAAGTAAAACTTATTTAATCTCACCTATTCTCCACAAAACAGTCTTCAGTTTAACTTCCTGTCAGCAATATATTAAAAAGTCCTTTGGATCAATTCACTTCCCTTATCATCTTCATGTGCACATCCCCACACAGGTATGATTATTAGAATAATTTAAAACAGTAATAACACCAATGTTTTATTTTGGAATAGATGGATTATTTCAAAACAAAAAGTGCAGTTTAACTTCAGAACGTTGCAGTGAATGTCAGCCATGCCTTGTACCATAATGACAGAGATTAATGGAACGCATAGCCTTGAAGTTTGCACACTGTTTGGTACAGTATGAGGGCATATTTTGATGAAACAACTGAATTTCTGAAACAAACACCATGACTAATGTACACGACTGTATCCCATTTCATGTTGAGAGAGTAGTAGTAGATGACAGACTCATTATAGTTCAGCTGCTCATTCACACTGTACAGGAAACTCCACACATTCTGCTGCATCATGGTGTTTTCTATCCAGCTCTTTGGCATCACTGTGTAATTTAATTCCCCTCAACACCACAGTGAGTGATACAGAAGGAGAGTGAAATAGAACAGTAGAGCGAGGTAGAGGTCGACAAAGCAGAAAGAGAGGAGGCAAATCAAAAGGGCGGGCAAGGGAAATGTGAATGATGAAGCTACAGGAGGAAGAGGAAGAAGCAAGTGTAAAAGGGAAAAAAAAATATCAGAGCATGACACAAGTGAATAAACCGTACAAGATTATTGTGACTTTGCTGCCCCCTAATGCCTGATCTCTAACAGTGCAACACACTTTGTACATGCTGGAACGAAAAGAAAAGAGAACAAATCAGTAATATTAGACGTGGCGATGAAGTTGTCAATAAGTATAAATAAAAAGAAGTAGTAATAACATCACCGATGTGTTGTATGACGTTTGTAGAAGGTAGAAAAAGAAATTATCAATAGTATGTATAGGAAATTGTGATTATCATAAGGTTAAAAGTATAAGAATATATGAAAAATGTAATAACACACACACACACACACATATATATATATATATATATATAAATAAATTTACTTTTTTGTATAAATAAAAGTGGTGTACAGTTATAAATGGATTATTGAGGCATTCATGGTGCAGTGGTTGTGTTTATTCTTGTATTTATTTAGTATTTATGTGGGACTGACACTTTTAACCTTTTGCAGGACACTTATAAATACTGTGAAATACAACATTTGAATCATAGTGTGTTATTGTCAGACATAACAAGACCTACCTACCTACCTATCTATCTACCTATCTATCTATCTATCTATCTATCTATCTATCTATCTATCTATCTATCTATCTATCTATCTATCTATCTATCTATCTATCTATCTATCTATCTATCTATCTATCTATCTATCTATCTATCTATCTATCTATCTATCTATCTATCTATCTATCTATCTATCTATCTATCTATCTATCTATCTATCTATCTATCTATCCATCTATCTATCTATCTATCTATCTACCTGGTGTCACAAAGGACCCTGGACAAATCACCAGTTCATTGCAGGGCTGACCATATAGAGATGTTATTACTTTTATGATTTTTTAAAAAAAAATAAAGAATACGTAGAAAACCAAGGTTCTTTACCCATCAGTGGCAAAAATTAAATAAAACACAGTATTTTTAATGTACTTTTCTTTTTTTTTTACATGTTCCTTTCACCTCAACCATGTTTTTAAACACACATTAAACGACACATATTTTTAATCATCTTTAGCACATTAGACCAATGTCAGAACTGATCACACTCCTGTCCACATCCACATTATTCACATCATCCACATCATTCCTTACATTAGGATTACCATTGCTTCATGGTACCCAACAAAGAAAATACACTAACTGTTCATGCAGCGGTTAAACCTTAGATTGTTCACTCGCTGTAACTACTGTCGCTCTATAATGTGTGCAGAAATTAACAAAAAAATACTCACTTTCCTGATAAAGGGTTAATGCTGCTACTTTTTTGGGTATGTTTGTGATGTTTTACAGGTGCCTGTGTTTAGTGCGCTGAAGGTTTAGTTTAGAAGCCAACAGTTTCATTAAGAACTTTTGCATAATGACAATAAATTGATCATTTATTCATCCATTCTCTTTACATGATCTGTAATATATGAACATACAGCAGGATAACCACATATTATCTCTCATCAAAGAACCCCAGCACTCTCAGAGTCCCATAAAAAGCAGCATATTTAGGAGACTTAAATCTGTGGTGTTTACTGTTTAATAGTTCTAGCACAACACTCCTGTGTTGCAAGTGGTGTGAGAAAAAACAAGAACTCTTCCCGCTTCTCTGGATTCTGTGACAGGATGTTTTGACTGCTCATTGGTGTTTTCTGATGGATGAGAGGGGGGGGGGGTTAAGTGTTTGATTGACAGCACTAATTACCTATCACTGTTCAGATCCCTCCAGTTACAGCTCTACTACTCTAGAGGCTTTGAAAGGCATCTTCACTTTCCCACAGTAACATGAAGTAAATTCAGGTCATGTATATTTATGTTTAGGCTTTTGATTTTGACCGTGAGAAAGTTACAGAGGAAGGTGTGTATTTTCCAATGCTGGCATATTTTTTCCCCCTGCAGATTTAAAAATTACTTTCTTTGAAGGTGAGAGGAATGTTGAGAGGTAGAAATGCTTAAAAACTATTCACTGAGATGCTGTTTTTTGTGTGTCTGTAATTTATGATGTGGTGGGATGCTGCTAAACACTGCATGCTCCGTCACCTTTCCTCAAGCACAGAAATAAAGTGTTGCGATCCATAAAAACCTGCTCTGTGTGTGCAGATTCTCCTACTCACTCAGAGCAACTCTCAAAAAGGCAGCTTCATTTTTTTTAGGCTATAAAGCACAGATTATTTCTGAGACAAATGGGGGGAAAAAAGCAGCATTAACAGTTAATATAAATGAGGCCTTTTTAAGAAATTAATAATCTCTGCATTATTAATTTTTTTTTTTTACTTTTGTTTATATTATTAAACAATATATAGAACAGTGATTGTCTTGAGATCCCCCCTCCCCCCCAAAAGAAATACAAAGAAAGAAAAATAAATTAAATAAAAAATGACTAAATAAATAATAATACATCAATACTGTGATTGCATTAATAATATTACTAATATCTCTGCATTATTTCGCATATATAATGAAACCATGTTTGAACAGTTGTTTACTTTTACTGTTCCAGACTCATACATCGCCAAATCAGCATCACTGCCAGGCTACGGAAGAAACGGACTAAACAGGGTGAGCAACAATGATTCATGTTTGTGTGTTTGTTTATGAAGGATGAGGCGACAACCCTAAACTACACACAACCCTGAAGTCCTTCATTTTCTAATGAACCGTAAACTCATATATATCAGTTTACTTGTTGAGGCCAAGTGTCGAGACTTTACTATGAGTATGTATGAGTGTATGAGTCCTGAATAGACTCATACACTGGAAATTTTATGGTTTGAATTAAGCAAAAAAAATAAATAAATAAAGTGAAGACTAGAAAAGATCAGGCCCCACCCTCCACTTTCACTTCTGCAAGCAGACGTCTGCCCTGACCAAAAACAAACATACACATATGGCCCCCTACATACCTCCACCGATCACCACCAAAATTTAACCATCTTTTTCTTGTGCCAGTTTCAACATGTCCTGAAATTTCAACCAAATGTCCATAGGTTTTTGAGTTATCTTCCTGACAGACAGTGTTGGGGTACTGCACACTAGAAGCTTGTTGTAATAAAACTAATCTACAAAAAACTTCAATGTAGTTTGGTTCACTTAAGCCACAGCTGTGACACATAACAATCTGGCAAATCTGGCCCATAGGATGAATAACAATAAAGATATTAACAGTGTCAAAATTATTTTAATTCAGGTTCTACATACAGAATAATTAGATCTCAATTGGATCAGACCTATAAAATATAATCATAATTATCTAAAAATAATGAAAACTATTGATTTTATCTTTGTTTTAGCATAAAAACAGTGAAATTACATGAAAATCTTTATATTAACAAACTATCTATTTACAAAAAATTTGAATAACCTGAATAAATTAGAGCAACTTGAAATATCTTCAGAGAAGTACGTGTAATTATAGCAATATTCTGCTTGTTACTAAGTATTTTGTGGATTTGAATGGTAATGCAAGCTATGATGGAGGCAAATGGGGACAGAATGTGATTAAAATTGCACTTGTTTTTCTTAACACAAGTCAAGTTGTTGAAACATTATAGATGTAAACATTATCACAATGTAATTTTACTGTTTTCACTGTTATTATTTTTCTGGTCTGGCCCTTTTGAAGGTTGAATGTGGAACTGAACTAAAATGAGTTTGACACCCCTGTACAAAATGTGGTGCCAGGCACAACAACCCCCCAACACACACATTTTACCTGATTTGCCCAAGCTCATCTCATCTTGTCATCTGAACCCACTTTATCCTCACTAGGGTCACAGGGGTCACTGGGGGCCTAATCCAGCTACAATGGGTGAAGGCGGGGTACACCCTGTATGAGTCTCCAGTTCATCTCAGGGCTGAACATATATAGACAAACAATCACTCTCACATTCACACCTATGGGTTATTTAAATTAACCAATTAACCTATCAGTGCATGTGTTTGGATGGTGGGAGGAAAGCAGAGTACTTGGAGAAAACTCACACAGACACAAGGAGAACATGCAAACTCCACACAGAAAGGTCTGGTGTAGGAATCGAACCAGGGTTCTTCTGTCTGTGAGGGACAAGTGCTAACCACTGCCCCACCGTGCCACCCTGCCCTACCCCTTATCATTGTGAAAACACATTTTGGTGACTGCGACCTTTGACCTACATTCACCAAACTTTAAAGGGATAGTTCACTATTTTTCACATGAATCTCTGTCGAATTACTATCTTTACTCTGTCGCAGGCGCAAATGCTGCCAAACAACTGAGGAAAGTGGTTTGCTAATAACTTTATTTTATGATTTCTCACATTTATTTAGTTGACATTTTAGGATATCTAGTCATGTATTAATTATGTATTTATTTTTAAAAAAATTAATAATAAATAATTATGGAATTTTTAAAGATGTTATCATAATGAACATGATAAACTGTTTGTTTTTTTATTTTACTAAAGGGGATCTATCCCAATGACTTCAAAAGTCCCTCAGCATAATTGACCCTTATAATGGCCTACCTGAATAACTGCAAACATTCAGGCAAATGAATTAACTGTACAATAAGCTCAATTGTCTCCATCATTGACTGTAGTAATAAAAATAGCTTTTCCATCTGTGATTGCTGAATTGTTTTCTTTGTGTTCTGGCAGCCTGGGAGTGCGAGTGCAGATTATTACCAGTATGACAGCAGTAATGCAGTTAATTGGCAGATCAGAGGTAAATCTATTGTGGAGCTTTAGTCTGCTTATCTTCAGTTCTTCTAGTTTCCTCTTGATTTGCTCATCTGTCTGTTCACTGCAGTCGATTATTCAGTGTTGTGCAGAGTGTTTTGCTTTGGAGCCATTGGTTACATTTCATAACACATCATTGTTTTTTCTCTTCCCTTTTTCAGAATACAAGGTAAGATGGTCTGCCAAACCTGACAAACTGTTACTGTGCCAAGAATGAAAGGTCTGAATCACTGAATAGCAGACAAAACTGATGAATGCCTGTCTGAAGAAGTCACCATTGATGTTGAATGGTGGATTCATCTCACTCAGGAACATCAATTTGAGTGAATGAATGAAGGCTGTTCATTTTGTTAAATGAAGAAATAGCACAGAGACTTGTGTAATGCCCCTGTCTCTTTACCGCAAGAGAAATTATTGGTCTTTGCAAAAGTTTAACAATTGAGTGCACACTGTCTCTTATTGTGTATTTGCAGTTGTTCACAGCAAAACTCAATCATGACTGGTCCTTTTTATATAAGTGGATGACAGAATGTAGTTGGAAATTAGGCTTAAATATGCTGTTTTGTTGCAGTTTAAAATATATATCTATATATATGGTAAATGGACTATACTTATATAGCAAATGTTATACACCAGTGGGTGCCCAAAGCGCTTTACAATTCTTCACATTGACCCATTCATGCACACACTCATACACCAGTATATGGCTGCTGCCCTACTGGGAGCAACTTAGGGTTCATTGCCTTGCCCAAGGACACTTAGGTATATGGACAGCCAAAGCCGGGACGTGAACTGCCAATCATTGAACGATGCACTCTACCACCTGAGCCACAGCTGCCCCATATATAAATATATATATATATATATATATATATATAGAGAGAGAGAGAGAGAGAGAGAGAGAGAGAGAGAGAGAGAGAGAGAGAGAGAGAGAGAGAGAGAGAGAGAGAGAGAGAGAGAGAGAGAGAGAGAGAGAGAGATAGATAGATAGATAGATAGATAGATAGATAGATAGATAGATAGATAGATAGATAGATAGATAGATGCATATGATATGTAAACCTTTTCTATGGAATATTTACAGTATATGTAAATATTAATACATGTTCTATCATTACTGCATGTGGCCACTAGAGGGTGACAGACACAAATATATACAGTAGTGTACTCAGTTGTTAGTGTTTCAGTTTATATCTCTCCATGGTGCTGAAAAAAAATCCAAACGGATTTGCAGGTTATTTTTACATGATGACATGTGACTCAGGATTGAAATTACATTAAGCAAAAACAGCCAATTAATTTGTGGAAGACCCCAGAATGAGTATATGCAATAACAGTTTTTCTTTCTGTGTTAGATTTACCCTTATGAGACCCTAATAGTGTCAGTTAGAGGGCAGCAGCGTCTTCCCAGCGACGTGGATCGATCCAGACTGGAGGTAAACTTTTTTTTTTAAAAATACCCATGTCACTGTTGATCAGAACAGCTAATTTAACAAATCTTATGTCAGGTAGATTCATGTTTGAATCCACATTTGAAGTTATATGAATAAGAGTGTCCCTGGGTTTTGTCTTTCAGCGTCACCTCTCACCAGAGGAGTTCCACAGAGTTTTTGGTATGTCCATGTCTACCTTTGACCGTCTGGCTCAATGGAAGAAGAATGAACTTAAGAAACAAGTCAGACTCTTCTGAGAAAACTGAGTCCAGACTGTCAGACTAATGATGCAAGACTATGTGCTTAAAAAACAATAAGTATAAAGTAAAACAGCCAGGCTATGGAATCTGATCCAGAGGAGGAACAACTGTCTAGTGTCTCATCATTTGAGGCACCTTGGTTCTTCATTCTTCAGCCTGCTCTGCTGTCAATATGCAGTGTGCTCTGGAACTAATTAAGCAATATGTATAAGGTCAACCAAAAATGTAGAAAAATGCAAGAGAGAAGGTGCATTAACCCTTGTGCGGTCCTTCATAAAAGGCACACTGGCTGTGTCCTACAATCGGGTCTTAAAAACCCAGATTCCAAAGTTCAGTTCCATAGACTCATCACCCCACCCCCCCAAGGATATATTACGGTTTTCAGTAGTAAGCAATGGCACCATACAGTACGTATAAAAAGGTACATTTGTGAACCACCGGGTCTCTTTGACCCGAAGGACCGCACAAGGGTTAAAGACGTACCTGAAGACCAATAGAAACAGCAGATGAATGGAAAAGAGACCTTCCTGTACTCTCATCTTTAACCATTAGATGGCACTGAGGCGACATTAAGATGAAGTTGACAGACAGTTGGAGCACTGAGGGCTTTTCCAGTCAAGGATCCAGAGGCTGAAAAACACTGCTACAGATAAACTGACTGGCAAGTTGTTACAGGTCAAAGCAGCACATATATGAGCCCTAAGCTGACAAGACAAACTGAGAGGGAAGTTTCAGTATCACTTTTTATGAAGCCATATCAGTGTTTTAATTCTTCTCCAGGACATGTACAAACTGTACAGATCACTCAACTTTTTTTTTAAGTTATATGATTGTTGGATTGCTGCGTGCTTAAATAAACTGTCATACATCCAAGATTAGAGATGTTGGTGAAGTTTAGGAATTCTTATTTTTATTTATTTTCTTCTTTTTTTTAAACAACTCTTGCTTTAAAATCAAATATGTGTTTCATGGATTATTTATAAACGTATTAAAGAACAGCAACTCCCACTAGTGCTCCGTTCATAAACCATATCATAACTCCAGATGATAAATAAACCAGGTACATATTATATGTTTGCAATAAAGTGACTGACTTGAGGATTGTCATTGCTCTTGAGTAACAGCCTGAATGAATAAAGTGAGGGAAACAATACTGTTATAATAAATACAATAATAAAAGGAAAGGAGGGAACTTAAAAAGACATAAATCAAAGCTCACAAGAAAAGGAAGAATTGGGTTAACAAATATTAGTTTGTGATAATAAATATATATATATATATATATTAGAGCTCAGGTAGAATGGAGTAATGTAGAACGTTTGGGATTTTTTTTTTTTTTTTTAATTACAGAGAACTAGTTAGCTCTACGAGGTAGAGGAAACTCTACTTCAGGGACCTAAACTCACCATGATGTTTGTATGTGTGTATGAGTGTATAACTTCAAATAAATAGATAACTGAGCAAGTTTTGACAGACTTGAGAGGCATTTAGAATTTGCAGTTCTCATCTCCACAATTGTTAAATAAAAGAGTCAAATACAGTGTTTAGGTTTGTGTTGGGCTTATTTTTCTGTGTTTTCTGTGTCTGCATTTGGTACCCATTTAACATTATAATTGTAAAATTAAATTACTAAATTAATTATTAATTATTAAATTAAAATTATATAGTAAATTGTATAGAAACTGTTGGCTAATCCACTGAAATTAATTTGAAATCTTAAAAAATATTTAAAAGGCATGTAAATATGCAACTTTGCTGTTTGTACATTCAGTCTTGTTGTTAATACAGAAGTTAGCTTTAAGTAAACTACCTGCTAGCTAGAAATAAATTTGACCGATTGCTAGCTAAACCAACAATTTAGCATAGTCCACCGAAATCGTCTAGTGACAGTGGACGAACCAATCACAGCAGAGAACAGTCTCCGATTCTCCAATCAAAAGAGCGGGTTCTATGGCGGGAATCCAGACACATCTCGTTAGCGAAATTGTTTTCTTTAGCTTTACTTGTTCTCCAGAACTACGGCATACTTGTTAGGTTAGAAAAAAGTCATTGTAAGCATAAGTATGCCGGCAGCAAAGAGACCGATGAAGAGAAAACTCCAAGACGAAAAGTCTGATAAAAAAGAAAATCTGTTTGAATTTAGCCAGGACCAGAAAGAGTTGAGTGGGTCAGAGGACGATGTTGAACACGGTAAATAATGTTAGCATTTGCAACTATTATATATTGGCTATTACAGTCTACTTGAGTAACATTTTACTTTTTATTTCCAAGTTGAAAGCGACATTATGGACAAGATGGCCAAGAAAAGACCATTGACTGACTTTGAAGAGGAAGATGGAGCATGTCCTGTTGGGTATTAGCTACATCATCAGCTAATGTTGGCTAGCTTAGATTTTATGTGATAACGTCCATGAGTTTTGCCCTGATAGTATAATGGAAACGGAGTAAGTTTAATATATTATTTTTCAGAAACGAGGTGCTGACAATGATGGAGAAATTTGGAGGTAAAAAGATAAAATGTGATTTGTTTTTCCTCAGTTGCATTAACTATATTCTAGTAGCTACATGTTGTATTAAAGAGTCAAGTATGATAATATTATATGGTTGCCTTTTTAAAAAAAATCAGCTATTTACTTTATATAGATATTTAATGTATTTAATATGGCTGTCAAAATTAACAGATTCATCCAATACAATTAATCTGATTAAAATGTTTAACCCAATTAAATGGAACAGTTGTTTCATTGAAACTGTTGAAGGTGTTGAATAAACGCAATAAATGCATATTTTTTAGCATATATTTTGGATATTTTGTCAAATTATCTTGTAGTTTAGAAGTTTTTCAATATGTTTTGGATTTTTTTTAATCGCTTTTTGTATTAGTTTTTTGTGAATTTTAGCATGTTTTGGGTTTTGTTTCTCTGCATTTTTTGTTTTTCTTTGTGTATTTTGTGGGAAATTTGAGTACAAGAAAAAGGTGAAACAGTCAACCAACATTAAGTGTTTTTAATGATGATTAACCAAAATGAATCCAAAGCAACCCTGTGATTAATCTGATTAAAATTTGTAATCATTTTGCAGCCCCAATATTTAAAGAGTATAGTTGCAACAACAACTAATTATGTCATTTTCATGTCAGCTGATATCAGCAAAGTGATGCAGACCAAGAAGAAACGTCTTGAGACTCTCACGAAGAACTACATGAAGGGAAGCCAACAAAAACTGGAGCAGTTGTGGAACAATTATCATAGTCAGAGGTATGTCTATTTGTATCTTCTGTTTTTAGTAAAACCTGAGACAAACCAGTGCATGAGGGAAATGGGAGTTTAAAAAAAAAAGTACAAACAAGGCAACTGATAATTATTGAGAGTACTGGAATGGAATTCATTCATATTGCAACTAGATAAACTATGCAAAAAAAAAGATTAAAATATTGTCATTTGCCAGCTTTTTTATTGTACTGGATTTAGTTTAGAAGTTTATGTTCTCACAACCCTAAATTAATTTAGTCTTTCATTTATCTCAGACATATATGTAGGTATTTCTCACCTGACATGTTTCGATGTGTTACTTCTGCCTTCATCAGAGGGTCACCAAGATGTTGCAGTGACATGCTTTTAAAAACAGCTGATTTTGTGGAGGTGTGATCTCCCTGTCAATATAGACAGGTTAGTCACACCTCCTGATGCTAGAGTTGTCCTATGCAAAAATCATACAACAAGAGAACAATAGATGTCACCGTTGGGTTAAGGGATCCATAGAAATCAGGAAGGGGAGCCCCACCACCATGAACAGGGATGAGGGGGTATACATGCTCTCACACACCTGAAGTGCCATCCTGAGAGTCACACCTCCTGTAACAGCAGGAGGTGTGACTAACCTGTCAATATTGACAGGTTAGTCACACCTCCACAACATCAGCTCTTTTTAAAAGCATGTCACTGCAACATCCTGATGACGCTCTGACGAAGGCGGAAATAACACACTGACACATGTCAGGTGAGAATTACCTACACATATGTCTGAGATAAATGAAAGACTAACTCAATTTAACATTCTACAGTTCTCACAATCCTGTTTTTGTTATAGTAAAAATGTGTGTCAATAACATTATTTTGATCAATATTATTGTTTATTTTATTTCTATTTGTAGAAAAAAGATGACAGAACAATACTCACAAGAGGTTACATTGGCACTGCAGCAATGGGAGACTGAAGCCCAGCGAACTGAAGAGCAGGGGGAAAGGCTCAGTGTCAGTTCATCATTTTGAATGTTCAGTTGAGCCACAAGCTTAGCATTTTAGTCCACTTGGCTCAAAGACACAGGTGGCAGAGTTGTGAGAGGAAAATATCTGTATTACTGATGTGCACACATTCTGTTTCGTAATATAATATTGCAGTGAAATGTTTATGTATATAAAATAATTTCATTCACCCTGAAAACAAATTGCTAAATATTCCTAATAAAAGAGTCTGCAGGTTTGTGTTTAGGTCAAAGAATTACCTCCAACTAAACACAGTTCAAGTGAACATTTGCCAAGCCTTTCAATGAGTTCTTCTTCTTTGCAGAATCTGTTCAGACAGCAGCAGAAAGTCTTCCAGCAGTCCAGGGTGGCACAAAACCAGAAACTGAAGACTGTCAGAGAGTTGTACGAGCAGTTTATGAAGGTAAAGAACTTAAGGAAGCTGTGCTCCTTGGTCACTCCCCTGGGTGACCATGTTCCACAGTGATCCATATTTGAGTGCCTATGTTTCATAAAGTAAATCTTTAAATAAAAACAGAATCATCTTGTTCGTTTGTATGGTTCACCTTCCTAAAAATGTAGCACATTTTGTTATTAACAGTTTGTTTTCTTGGGATGCTACTGATGTACTGCATATACCATAAATATGTGGACATCCAAAAAGTTTTTAGCCGATGTGTTGCACTGTTGAAAAGTTTGTGTTTATGGGCACTTAAGCCTTAAGAAAATAAAACCTTATATTGTCACAAGTACATGTTGTAAAGCAGTAATAATAATAATAATGGGCGGCTGTGGCTCAGTTGGTAGAGTGGGTTGCCCAATGACCGGGAGGTTGGCGGTTCGCGTCCCAGCTCTGGCTGTCCACATGTCAAAGTGTCCTTGGGCAAGACACTGAACCCTCACTTAGGCCCCCAGTAGGACTGACCTTAGACCATAGAAACCTACTGGTGTATGAGTGTATGGGTGAATGTGAGGCTAATGTAAAGCACTTTGAGCACCATGAAGGTGGAAAAGCGCTATATAAATGCAGTCCATTTAATAATGTGAATTGTTTTTCTGCTTCCTCTAGAACGTACAAGACATGGACAAGAGTCACGACGTTTTCTTGAAGGGGGCGCAACAGGAGCTGAAGAAGGAGATGGCCACGCTGCAGAAGAAGATCCTCATGGACACAGTGAGTGGAGTTCTCCAGGAAACTGACTCAGTGGTCATATTTGGGATTTTTTTTTTTTTACTGCTGGTTGGGGATTTATAACTATTTATAAAGTTTTTTTTTAAGTTGCTCACCATATGTTTGTAATACTGAGGTCTTTTGTCAATGTCTTTTTTTCCACAGCAACAGCAGGAAATGGCCACAGTCCGCAAGTCGCTGCAGTCCATGCTGTTCTAGCCTGCTGTTATTATAACAACACATAATCTTTCACTTTTCATTGTTATAGTTGCTAGGTTTATTTAAATAAATTACATTTTGATCCACGTTTAGTAATGGAGACAGTTCAGTAGTGTTGTATTTATATTCTATAATTTGCCAGAAAACGTGTTATATATATAGTCTGCAGATTTTCTTTCTTCTGATGGAAATACTTGCTGAAGTTGTACTCATACATAGTCATTTTATCAATAAACATTGATAAAAAATTAATAAATATTTTTTTTTTGTCTTTTTAGTTTAGTCTCATGTTATTGTGCTACCATAGCACGTTTCTTCATTTCATTTTAATCATGACCTTCCTGCATTTGGATATAATCCATTGTCACAGCACTTTGATTAGTAAAAGCAATCAGATCATGTGTGTCACAGAGCATGTTTACTATGACTCGAACCTATAGTCATGCTATTGATCCAAACTGCACTGAACCTAATAGCTCTAAAATGTCTGCATTTTACAGACTGTTTTGTCTGAATAAATTATTCACAAACTGAGATGACATTGGATCAGGTTAGTTCATAAGAGACTTTGTCAAATGACTAAGCTTTCACCCTTCAAATTAGCGTCCATGTATGACCTGTCCTCTGGTCACATACATCTGGAATACTGTTTCCATCTTTTTTTTCCGGTAATTTAAATACACATGGACACTGGACAAGCTGGCACAGAATAAGTCATGTGACCTGCTTGTCCACTCAGACTCAGAGTTTCATGCAATAATTCATTAAGGATCATAAACAGTAGCCTGGCTTTCACCGACCCTCGTGAGTTTCTGATCAGCTCTGTGAGCTTCACACAAGGGTCTGGTAAAGCACCGTAGACATTCTATTGTCTCCGTCCAAATCGTGGACGGACCAATCAGGATCACTGGGCGTGATTTTAACAGTTATGACATAAGAAAGTCTCTCATCACAGTAGCTTTGAAAAACATGGAGGAAACTGAACTCGGCTTCGATTCTACAATTTCAACAGTGTTGTCGAAACTAGCACATATCGATTCTTTAAAATATGAACAGAGAACAGTTTTGAAATAATTTATTGGTGGCAAGGATGTTATGGCTCTTCTCCCAACTGGGTATGGTAAGAGCTTCTACTTCTATCATCTATGTTTATGTTGCTTTCAATGTGATTGGTTGAAGTAGTACGTCATTCAAAATGACAAGCACCTGGTTTCTCCAATCGGGGCAAAGGATTTTGATTGACAACCCCGCCTTAACAAGGAGAAGCTAATGGTGTTTCCCCAGATGTAAGATTCCAGCAGCCATGAGAAGCATCCATACATCTGGCGTGAGTCAGGTTACATAAACAGATGCTAGTCCTCTCAATCATGCATCTGAATCTAATAGGAAATACAAATAAAGCACAAAAAACCCTTGCCTTTTACATCTTAGGAAATGTTTATTAAGGTATTAACACTTAGGTATAATTGTAATTTTGAGAGGAAGACTGTTGCAATATCATACTGAGCTGTTTGATTGAATTACCTATCAGGGTAACGTGCACATTTACGGTAAAATGAAGTAGTACATTTGTCTTTCATACAGTTTAGTTAAAAATAAGTAAAACTACCCAAATTCCAGCTGATCTAAGTGTACTTTGTTTTTAAGAAGAATCTTAATCTCAACAGTTCCATGTTTCAATTCATCACAAAGAGTCAAAAGTAAATATTATTAACAGTCTGTTTGGAAATATGTGGTTTTCACTGGAACGAAAAGAGATAAATTAGTTAAATATGTCAAATAAATACAGTGGAGTGATATTTACTTTGGAAATGTAGTGAAGTAGGAGTGTAAATGCTCAAGTAAAATATAGGTACCTTCAACTAGTACTTGAGTTCTTTTAAAAGTACTAATTTTAGTATATAATATTTTATAGTTGATGGTGTATAATTGTTGTATTTATTTACATTTGCCAGTTAGGCTACTGGTTTAAGGGATGTGTATTATTTGATCCAAAATATCTTTTTTGTCACTGCATTCATAGTAACATCCAAATGCATATTGTTATTGAACAAGACATTAGTAATCGATTAGTATAAGGTGTTCAGTATGGGTATATTTTAGAGGAAAAAACATTACATGAATTTTATAAATGTGTGCTCCCATCTATTAGAGTAGTGATTCTCAACTGGGGAGTCATGACCAAAAATAGGTCGCAAACCCATTTTTACTGGGAAAAAATGTTAAGAGACCAATCCAGCGCTTTATTTTTCATGAAGTTGAATGCCACCCATTCATCCTCCCCAACAGTAAGTGGCAGTAATGCACTTTAATGCTAATTAACAGCATACATTTCACAGCATAAAACTCAGTCTGCAACATCAACGTCATATCCCTGAGGGGGTGTCTGCTACCAACCATTAATGTCATCACTTTCTGTGTGCCTTTTTGTACTGCAAATAAAGAAAAATATTACTAATTAAACTATTACATTTTACTGAATAATAAAACAGAATCACAGAGGACAAAATGGCTTCAAGCAGGATGAGTTTGGGAAATAACAATGCTCTGCAATTTTTAGAAAGTATCTGCTTCAGACATTAAATGACAAAAGTGTTCTTTAGTTCATGTTTTTAATATATATGATGGTGTTATTCCACATATATGGTGGTTTATGTACATGTATACAATGGATTTGTAAATATTCCACTAAAAAGAACCTGTAAAGTGAATGGATCCTAATGTGCAGACAGTGTTTTGAAGTAGATCTAGTAGATCTAAGACCAATATTCCTTTGGACTAAAACTTATTCTCTTCTCAATTCTAAGAATTTCACATTTTGACCCAAGATGTATCTGGGAAACTTGAGCCAACCAACATTCAAGGAGTTGTTTACACGAGGACGATTGTGGACAAAAATTACAAAATATTTTATTGGAAGTGCCTTTTGTTTACATGAGAACTCATTCCAAAATGGAAATCTTGAAAACTATATGCTGTTGCATTTCCATTTCACGGTTGAATAACGCAAAAATATTGCTGTTACACATGCACATTGAGGGTTCTGTCACAGCACCATCTATAGCATACATATCCAATCCAGTTCCACACACTCATGCGTCCCCGTATGCACAGAGACTTCTTAATGACAACGCTTATATAAATATGAATAATAAGGTTCAGACAAGACACCAGTTTTGCATTTTCTCTTCAGATTGTCTCCATATAAACATAGCCTAAGACTTGAGTTTTCTTTATCAGTAACACATGTGATAAAATGTCATTACTTTTATTCTGGACACATTTTACTTATAGATCAGTGTAATTCAATTCTCCTGCTGCACATACAAACTGACATTTCTCAGAAACTCCATTTAAGTCTTTAGCTCCATTATTGCCAATAGATGTGCAAGTAAACATACTGACTGTTGAAGGATGTATCATGTAGGCTGAGGTCTGGCTCTGAGTCTGGACTATTTGTTGAAATCCTTGAAATGACAGAGGTCATTTCTAAACCAACACCCTGACCCTGACCCTGGGCTACAGTCTCCCTCTCTGTCTTCCCTGGTCACTGTCACACCACTAGAGCTGTGCCTGGTACGACTTTGAGGCAGACCATTTAAACTAGAGGCTGAGACCAGAGGAGAAAACAGACCAAGCCACCCTAAACCTCCTGCTGTCAGAGGACAAGCCCTGGATTTGTGGTCTGCATCCTCACCCACATCTATGTCTAACCTCTACCTGGAGCTCCTGCACGTCCCTCTGCTTCACACTTCTACCTCCACCTCTACTTTTATCCCTAGCCCAGTTTTTTTATCCTGCTAGCTTTGAGCCTAATCTTCCTGCTTCTATTATGCTTGTCTTTTATATTTCTACCTTTACTCCTACTCTAATATAAACGTTACTCCTTTTATCCAAACCAATAGTTTTACCCCAGTGTCTCCCCTGGATTTGTCCCTATATCCTTTATACTTTTCTTTTCTTTTCTCTTTTTTAACCTCTCCTTTAATATCAGTCCACCTCTGCTTAGCTCTACTTTAGTTTTTTTCAACCTCTCTACTTCATACCATACATAGGTAGGTACCATACACGCCCTTCTACTTCCATGTCCATGGGTGTTTGAATGGGAGTGAATGGAGCCAGTCAAGCTAAATTCTGATTCTGTTTGACAAGTGCTCTGAAATTCACATATGATAGCGTTTAATAAGACATATTTATACAGGTGTCTGTGGCTCAGTTGGTAGAGCAGGTCGCCCAATGATCGAGGGGTTGGCGGTTCGTGTTTCAGCTCTGGCTGTCCACATGTCTAAGTGTCTTTGGGCAAGGCACTGAACCCTACATCTACTGGTGTAGGAGTATGTGTATGAATGGGTGAATGTGAGGAATTGTAAAGCACTCTGGGCACCCACTGGTGTATAACATGTACGATATAAGTACAGACCATTTACCATTTGATGTGGCACAGGCAGACCACCCATTTTTGATAGGAAGCAAATGTGACGTTAGGTTTTATGTGGGCTTAGTAAAAGACTATAATGTGTGGTGTATGTGACGTCACACTCTGCTTAGCTGTGGTGTGGAGTCTGTGGTGACGTCACATGTGCACCAGGTGTGTATAGTCCAAATTATTAACAGGTTTTACTTGCAAATGAATCAATTGGTTAATAGAAACAGTTGAAACACACATCAATAATTATCATTTATTATGAGGTACAATATGTGTGTGATTTAGGGCACATGACAAACCAGATATAATTTGAGCATTTTATTTCCCATTGAATACCATTCATTAATTTTTCCAATATCAGACACCATGAACCTCCTGGAAGAGACTCCGTAATTTAAACCTTTACCCCTACCTCTACTTTCTATCTTGAAATGTGTTATATTTTTTAATTTAATTTTCTTCATTCAATAAACTTCTAAAGTTCACAATATTTTTATTAAATAAAATGTTCAATTTGTTTCACAACATTACCACATAATGTAAAAACTGGTTCATTTTTGCATATTCGCTTTTCTACATTTTGTTACCCCCCCCCCCCCCCCAAAAAAAAAAAAGGAAAGAGCGGTACTTTTTTTGTCTGTTAGTCAGCAACTTTACACAAAAAACTACTGAACCAATTCCCATGACTTTTTTTAGGAATACAGTAGAATATATCCCATTACATTTTGGTGAACTGAGATCACTGTTGGATTCCACACCCAACAATGACTTAAAACATCTGTCAATGTAACTCAACTAAACTTATGTTGTCCATTGTACTCACTACCACACAGAACTGATACAGGTCCGGCTTTAGGACCCAGGGCAGGCCAGGCTCAGCATCTGGCCGCAGTTGTAGAGTCTAAACAGAAGCCGCCACACTGACTCACCGCCCGGTGGCTGACAGAGCTCCGTGTGTCGCCCAGAACACGCCTCATATATTCACAAAAGTATCCTCTGAATGAAACAACCAGGGAACTGTTACAGGAAATAACCCAGAAGTGAATATAACAGACCACATGGAATCCAAACGGCAAAGTGGTGAGTACAAGACAACTTTATTTCCATCAATCTGTTTAGAATCATTAAGTACAGTCAGAACTTTTAGAAGAAGGACCGATCAGTGGAGAGGGAAGAAAATAAAACAAACAAATACGCATGCGTACAATGTCTAAATTATACAGCCTTTACCCAAACATAACCATTTCAAATATAAAAGCCACATACATCTGAGATGGGGCTGTTTTTTGTCTCATGTGTCGTGTAAATAACAATTGAAGATCTCGAAATGTGCGGGATGCGCCTGTGCGTCATGCGTCACGCTCCCGGTTTTAACGGCTGGAGTAACGGATGGTGATGATGATGATGATGATGTCACGCGTCGTTGCGTTACTACCCGTGCACGTGCATGTGTATCTGGATGTAGATGTGGATGGAAGAGGCATCCTCAGGTAGAGTGATGCAATCTGATACCAACAGAGAAGTGCCCTGTTGGAAGCAGCGCCGCTGGAAGCAGGGAGGCAGAGGCTGAATGGCGGCTCTGTCTGTGCGCCTTCAGGCTACAGCCCTGGAAACAGGAAGCTACATTATGTTATGTTATGTTACACCAGGTGATGAAACTGAGACCTGAAATGAAAATGTAGCAGAGGACCAACACAAGTATTAATGCTGAGAAAAACAATGAAAGACAGTGATGTCTCTGGAGAAGTGGGTATACTATTAATGTTTTTGTGCCTTTTTTTTTTTTTTTTTTTGCATTAGTCCAGAAAAAATATAATTTTATAAACAGTGACATATCCTCCTGAGACTCAGGAAAGTGAAAGTTTTTAGCTTTTTAAAACTAAATAATTATCTTAATCGGAAACTAATATCAATCGGGTTTTTTTTTTCCCAGATAGATCATTTTTTTAACAAATCACTGCTTAAAACGTGTTTATTCAGACAGGCCTAATCTATCAATCAATGTAAAATCCCAGTTTTGTCATTTTATATACCCACAGGTTTTATATACCTACTATGTATGTGTGTATTTTAATTGTGTTTTATTTTTATTTGAATAACTCTGTACAGTGGCATTGAGTGTCCTGAAAGGCACTGATAAATACAATTATTATTATTATTATTATTATTATTATTATTATTATTATTATTATTATTATTATTATTATTATTATTATTATTATTATGTTCCTATGTATTTCTTAATGGAATCTGATTTCTATTGGTCAGTATTTTTAAGTAAAATTGTTAAACTCTTGTCTGAGGATGGTATAGGTAAGACTAGTCACATAATGTGTTTTAGCTGTTGACCTTCGCTGTGACCCTGACCTTTGACCTTTATAGCTGAAAATGAAATGTTTTCTTCATTGATGTATTATCAATCATCTCTGAAAGTTTCGTCAAAATCCATCCATAACGTTTTGAGTTATCTTGCTGACAGACAGACAGACAAATGTGAGGTAAAACATAAGCAAAGGGATAAAGGAAATGTAAATAAAAAAAAATGAAGAAATAAATGCAGGGATGAAAATTAAAGAAGCAAAAATACAAATAAGGACTAAATGAATAAACAAATAAGTGGTTTGGGAATAAATGTATCAAGCCATTTTCATAGTTAAGTATTTATTTCTATATCTATTTTTCAATATAGCAAAACCAGTCCTCCTCCATGTTCTTCAGGGAGATTTAGAAGAGTGTATACCCCCCCCCAAAAATAACTGAAAGCTAAATAGGTGTGCTCCATATACCCTGGACTACCCCACTGAGGAAAAGTTTTTGTTACAGCCTCATAGAATATAAGCACATGATCTGATAGTGAGAATGGAGTTCTGTGCGTTTCACCTCAACAAACATGTCAAATCAATGAAAAGATGGATAAAGTGACTGGAATAAATAGCTGGAATTTTAAAACGTACTTAAATATTTAAAACTACTTAGAAGTTTGATTGCCTTCTCCCACCCCCTTGGTATGTAGGTTAATATCATGCAATAATAATCAGTTTGAGTGCCTGTTACCAAATGACTGAGTTCACAGTACTGTCTTTATTTTACTTTGTAGTGTACTGTTTATGACATCTGACTACTTGGCAATGAAGCACAACACAAGCTGCTTCTTCACTGTAGCTTAAGTGTTGTTTGGCCAAAGAGTTATGCAGCTGTGCATGCCAGGAGAAAACATTTGCACTGTGGATAAAATACATACAAGAGTTGTGGTCCAAAAGCACAACTGCACTAAAGCTAGAATTGTAAAAAAAAAATAAAAAAAATTTTTTTGATCAAATTGTAGAATATAATGGTAAATCACTTTGTACTTAAAGGGAAAGGAGGGAAAGAGGATATGTCATTGTATGAGGTTTTTAATATTGTATGTATTATAATTAATTGCACTCACCCACACAGCAGTTCTGTCGGTTATACCACTGTCACCAGCCTTGACCTCCACCATGGTTCCTTTACATTTCCTTTTCCTCCTCCTCTTCCTCTCTCAGTGCCCCCCCCTTGCCTTTTACTGTCTGAAAGTTCACAACCCTCTCTACATTCATTCTTAATCCATACTGTTTATACAAGACAGACAGTGACCATAAATTTCTCAAGTTCATTTCCTACAGTTTCAGTCCATGTATTAGTTTAAAGCAGTGGTATTTTGCTTTCTTTTTAATGGAATGGTCTATTTTAGAACGTTTGTCAAACTGTAAATGCTATACTTGGGTCTGAATTCTTCATTATTTAAACTCCACAGGCCCATGTAATGACACCAGAAAGGTTGTTTTTTAGAGGTGGCCCTTTAAATGCAAACGAGCTACTTCATGCTCCATCTCCTCCAGGCTTATTGTTCTGTTCAACCACTTGTGTTTGTTAATACAACTGAACATTTTAAGTAATCAGCTCAAAGTTCAGACATATTTTTGTTTTTTACCACAACCGCTGCCACTGATAAACAATTACGTCGTACTCAGAGAAATGTTAATCGGAAATCTTGCCCCTATATGTGCAAATGTCGGGATGTAACTAGTAATAAAATGCAACAAATTACAGAAGTAATCCAAATAGGTTGTAGAAATCAACTTGATTTTTGCCACAATGAAGATATATTTGCAGCACTGAAGGATTCAAATTCAAACTTTATGAATGAGGTCCAAATACACAAATAAATGAAGCAGGGACTAATAAAAGTGAATTTAGCAAAATATGAGCCCTTTAAGAGAATGTGAACTGTGCTACAGATCTGTTTTTGTTGAACTTCATGGCTATGTTTACATGACTTTTTTTAATTCACAATTATATATTCTGAATAAAATAATTTAGAAGTAATTTCCTTTGTATTTCCATGGAAATGTTAATTCTGAGTAAAGGTTTATATGAGAAATGGGTGTATTCTGCTGTAGTTAATTTGGCTTTAAGAGGTGGGGATACAGAAGGTTCTAATTGGACAGAACGGACACTTAACGTCTGGAAAACAATCGCGTCCATTTCCTGTTTTGTTTTTGTTTTAACTATCAACATGAAAGGAGAGATACTACATGCAATTTTTGCATTTACTTTTGCAATAATTATGAAATAGTAGCTCGACCGAATCAACATAGTAATACTGGCAGAGTGGAATATGTGCGTCATCATGACAAGACCAGGAGCATGTACGGAATGACAGGAATAATGTTAAAGCTGAATTAATTGTTTCCATGTCAGAGGAATTATCGCATTTGGAATTAAAAGTGGAATAAACCAGTGACTTTATTTGGAATTTAGTTTCATTCAGAATAGTCATTTTCAACTGAAATTAGGTGTTTACATGGTCATCTTAAAGCGGAATTTACATTTATTCTGAATTAAACAGGAATAAAAACACACCCTAAGTCACTAAGATTATTCAGTGAAGACATAAGATTGTTATTTGGCTCTAGTTAAACTTTCAACAAATCCATTCTTGCATTAGCATGAAGCCTATATATATTTTTCTTGCGCTGATTAACCCAGACATGTGTCTTTCTTCTGGTCACAACAGTGGCTTCATACCTGTGGTCGTATATACCTGACACAAACAACAGTCTGGGTTACAAATTAAGCTCATGCAGTGCCACAAAGTGTGTTTGAGCCAGTGTCATGTGCCTGGTTTCTATCTATGGGAAGTGATAAGATACTAAAAGAATGTGAAAAAGACCGAATTCCACCGGCTGTTTCTTTTTAAAGATCTTGTCAGCCTGCTTCGGACGGGACTTTTTTAAAGCGCCTAACCCCAGGCGGGCAGTGACACCATTTACTGTTGTCACGAAAAAAACATGAATTACGGGAGGCTTGGTTTCTGAAGTGGACTTTTGTCTTAGAGGGAGTTGCTGGGCCTGCCAAGACTTGAACTCTGACCTCTGTCTGAAGGCGATGGGTGTCTGGAGAAGGAGGAGAGAGAGAGAGAGAGAGAGAGAGAGAGAGAGAGAGAGATGGAAGGCAGATGAGGGAAAAGAGTTAAAGGAGAAAACCAGAGAGAGAGAAAAAGGGAAGAGGGAGGGAGAGAAAGAAAGAAAGGAGTGGAAAGGAGAATGTGGGATCTGGAGGGAGCTGAGCCACTGGGAGTGTGGGGGCAGGAAGAGGACGCCTGCTGTAGAGGCTTTAAATTCTGTTGATGTGAAAAAGGCATGAAACACACAAGGATTTCTGAACTTTTTTAACATCCACTCACCCTAAGGTATCTTACAAGGCTAGGCTTGTTGAATAAGAAGTGTAACGTCAAATACATGTATTAGACTTGATTTGAAGGGAAATGCCTTGTACAGTAGTTTCTGCATTTAACCCTTTGATGCATCCTGGTCATTACAGTGGACAGTTATTCTACAGTTGTTCTCTTGTATATTCATGGGTTTTGTTGTTTCAGTTCCATATCAGTCAGTTCATATTGTTACTGTAACTGGTCTGTTCTTAATACCTGACCTACACTAACATGTTTACTGTATGAGTAAATCAATTGCTTGTTGTTATTAGACTGTAATGAACAAACTCTTCTTAAACAAAAATGGCATCAACATGTTTTATTTCATAGTGTCCTGATATTACAATTTAAATACATGTTTCTATGGTTCCAAGCTTTAACATATGTTATCCGGCTGAGTGGATATTTTGTAACCCCATCAAAAGGGTCTGATAATTCATTCATCAAAGGGTTAACATGGAGCTGAAAACACAACCCAAACTGTATCAAATAAGGTTCAAATTGAACTCTAACCCTTATTTCCAACCCTAACCTTGAAATGGCTCTCCAGTAATATGATGGATTTGCAGCCCCCCCACCCCCCTTCCTCCTCCTCCCAAGAATATAGGTTAATTTGAAGCATAGGCTACACTTTATTTCTACAGTAGTTTTCTTCACTTAGTCCAAATAAAAATTCTAAATATAATCATAAATGTCCTGTCTCCTTTCATACTGCAATGGAAAAGATGAGGTACTTTTTCAAGCATCCATCTCAATTCACAGATTATAACTGTTAAATGTCTGTCTGAGGAAGTCTTAAAGGGATAGTTCACTATTTTTCACATGAATTTGTATGAGGTCACTGTCTTCACTCTGGTGCACCCACAGTGACTTACCCCTGACAGTGTCTTGTGAGTCGAGTTCTGGTCCGGTTATGGTCAAAGTGAAAGTAGTCCCGGCAGGTTTCCTGGGGTCACGAAAATGAAACGTGTGTCTTCTTAAAACAATGTGTTTGAATGAGTGATTTATTTACATAACAAAACCACCGTCACAAAACAAAAACTCACACCTCAGCTGTCTACTTTTGCTTTGACCAAAACTGGACCAGAACTCACCTCACAGGACACTGTCAAGGTTAAGCCACTATGAGTACACGAGAGTAAAGACGCTGATTCTATATAAATTCATGTGAAAAATAGTGAACTATCCCTTTAAATTGCAGGTGTCATTCCTATATTTAACTCCTTACTTGACTGAAAACATGTGAATGACCACATTAATTGTAATTTCATTTCAGTCCAATATTACAATATCCTGAAATGTAATATTATATAGATTTTGCTTAATGATATGAAAAACAATAAAGCACTTAATCTTCAGATGTTCCTGTTATGGTTATCAGTTGCTGAATTAATCACAGATGATATTTAGGTCATCTTTTATGAAAACATTACATATTCAGTTCTTGACAGTTTATTTTGTATGCATTACTATTTTATGACAGCAAAGTTTATCTTTGGATCGTAGACTAAACAAGTCATTTGAAAACATAATTTTGCTTTTGGAAACCGAAATCAATAATTAACTCTTTTTTTTTGACAGAATAGAATAGATCTTCTTTATTCATCCCTATAGGGAAATGATTGTATTCAGCAACTTGATTATAATCACAGAATATCACATACAAACACCTAAAATTCTATAAGCAAAGCAAGTAACATTTATTCTAAAATGAAAGTAATCATTATTTGCTGTCCTAATATGTGGCTCGGCACAGATAATTAGCTGAATAACACTGCTACAGTATTTCACCAAGTGTTCAGGAAGCAGGATGACTCAGATGTGTGAGAGGAGGTTAAACATGTAATGTAATGGGAGTGAAAACCTCAGGTCAGGAGGATAAAAGTCTCTTAAAAGGATCATCTCTTTGTCCATTCGTTGCACATCCGCATTGTGTGGTGAGATAAACGGCAGTGCAGCAATGAGTTATAGCTGTTTTGTTGTGAGCTGCAACTAAACATGCTAAATCAGTTGAAATGGGAGTCGCATGGCTCAGGTCTCATGACTGACCCTCATCAGGAAGACTGTCTGAGGAAAGCACTGAAAAAAATGCATGTTAAAAACACACACAAACACAATTTTTAAGTACTCTTCTGTCCGTATATGTAGCTTGTATAGGATGCACATTAACAGACAGATCAATAAAGCCTGTGTGCTGTGAGTGAGAATTTTTATTTTCATGAATGTCTGAGCTCATTTAAGGGGGAAATCTGTGTGTGTGTGTGTGTGTGTGTGTGTGTGTGTGTGTGTGTGGATTGAGGGGTTACAAAGATCCCTCTGTGGGTGAGGGCGACCACAAGCCTCCAGAACAGCTGATTCTCAGCCTGTGAACCCTCTGGTCCCCTGAGAGAATGAAAGAGAGAGAGAGATATGTACACAGACGTAGAGCACAGGGAATGGGAGAGTGATGGCCTTGACTGTGTAAAGTCAGAAAATAGACCAAAGGTTGACTCTGATACTCCATCAGACCACCTCTGCCTTTGTTTACACTCTGGCACACTGCATCCTATCTATTGTTGCTTCTATTTTTAGCCCAACGGCCCAAAGGTCTGATGGAGTATTGGTATGAGTTAGTGTCTGCTATTCATCTGTCTGGAAGTAAGTTGTCAAGAAAGTTCTTCTGCCACCAACAGTTGAATTTCATAGCAGAGGTTCCATAGGTAAATGATTACCAAGTTTGTTCAAAGAAGTGTTGATTTTAAAATGTTTCTGTTATTGAATTTTAAAATCCCTGGGACACATTTCAAAGTGCTATAACTTATGAACAGTTGAAGATATTGATATAGTTTCTAAAGGCAATACATAGGAAGTCACATATGGACTGTTTTTCAATACCAAGTCCACCAGGTTTGGACTTACATATTTGACAGTTCGGATTTAGCAAGTTCAACCTGGGAGCACAGTCTCTTTAAGACGGGAGGACGCTGGATGGTTATGCTGTGATTGGGATGGCAACATACTTGATTACGTCACAAGGTGTGCTGGATGGCATATCTCCAAAAACTTTGAAGCAAATTTTAAATTATGCGCTGTCATGATGAATGGACCACAGATATAATGTTTTAATGTCCACGTTCTCACATAAAATAATCTTAAAATTACATTTTGTGATACTGAAACTGTAGTATTTCGATACTTTTAACTTACAGTCGTGGGTCCTCTCCTCCACACAAAATCCACACAAGTCAACACCTGATGCATCCTCGATAAAATGGGCGTGTTGAGAACATTTCCAGGAATTTAAAGCATTCTTGTCGATATGCGAACTTGTGTATTGGGACAGTAGTTGTGCTGAAACTGATGACGTTTCAGAGGGACACGAGAACGCAAGTAGAGACAAGAAGACATATTAAGAAATAACTATGGGCTTAATTTTGGTGCCATGACCTTTGACCTTGAGTGACCTTCAAAGGTCTAACAAAGGTTCATTTGTGTCCAGATTTCTAGAAGGTTCTTCTCCATTGCTGTCAATCACAATCAATTGAAATGTAATAGCAGAGGTTCCTTGGGGCAAAGTTTACCACAAATTGTTTTTATTAAGTTTGGAAATTTTTTTTAAATGAATATTGGCAATAGATAGGAAGTCACATATGGGCTTTTGTCTGGTGTTATGACCTTTGACCTTGAGTGATCATAAAAGGTCAAACAGGTGTCAATTAATGTTTTTAAATGTGCCGTTGGACTACAGGACTCTTAGTTCTATTTTTAGATATGACATAAAAGATTGGGAGCAGCTGTGGCTCAGTTGGTAGAGCAGGTCGTCTATTGACTGAAGGGTTGACGGTTCGTGTCCTGGCTCTGGCTGTCCACATGTGTCCTTGGGCAAGACAGTGAACCCTGACTTAGTCTCCCAGTAGGACTGACAGAACCTTAGAAACCTACTGATGTTTGAGTGTGTGTGTGTCTATGGTTGAATGTGAGGCTAATGAAAGTGAGCATCATGAAGGTGGAAAAGAACTATATGAGTGCAGAACATTTACCATTGTAGAGAAATTGAAATGATGGATAACTTAGACCAGTGAGTCCCAACTTTTTTCCTGTATGGTTTAACCTCAGAACAGTTAAATTACAAGTTTGCCAACTTATTAAATTATGTTTATACATACCTTGTTTGTATGAACATAATTGTATAAAACTTTGTGTGCTGTAATTGCCCAAATGGGATAAAAAATATTGATAATTATGTTTCTCTAGATATACAATCACCCCAAAACAAGAAGTGTATGGTAAAAAAGGGAAAAAAATGAAGAAAAAATATTTTAAAATAAATAAATAAATACCCTAACACACCGAGAAATATAAGAGAAAGCACATAATTTAACACAGATTCCAAAGAGTTGACATGCAGTATGACATGACAGCACTTCTAACTAGTTACAGATTAACCACAGTGTGGCAGATGGTCTGAAAGAGTCTTTTTCTCAATGATATATTGAATGTAATTTTCTCTAACTTGTATCACATCATGCAGTTCCACCAGCCACACATCAGACATGAGCAGTGGTGGAAGTAACTTAATAGAAGTACTTCTTTTATTGTAGTTAAGTAGAGTTTTTAGGTATCTGTACTTTACTTTTCTGACAATTTTTTACTCATACTTCCTACATTTTTGTATAAATATCTGTACTTTATACTCTTTACATTCTCAGAATAGGCTCATTACTTTTTTAAACTAGACAAATGTGACAGTATTAAAATCAGAAAAAAACCCAAAAAAACCCCCATATATATATATATATATATATATATTTACATTTAGATTGCTGGTTTTAGCTTTTATGACATTCTGTTTGTTGAGTTTCAATGTTGTGTTTTATTTATTTTATGATGGTGCTGGAGAGAGAAACTGCTAAATTGTATGTTTTACTGTGTTCCACAATGACAAATAAAGTCTTCTATATAGTGACATGACAAAAAATCTATATTTTTAAACCCTACATACACATATATATGGGGCTTTAAAAACATATTTCGTTTGTGACACTATCAGAACTGGAGTCTGGACCCAAATGCACGACTCAGAGAGGTAGCACGTAAAATACAATCAATTTAATGGAGAACGGGGTTCAATACACAGATAATCCATCAGGATGAATGAGGGACAGGCAGCAGACACTTTGGTACACAGGTTGTCTATCAGTGGAGCAAACAGATCCAAAAAAACAGCAAGCAAAAGGCAACATCCAGGAGACAGGCACAGGTCATACACAGGGAGTAAATACACAAGAAGAATCCTTGGAACGTTTAACACTAAGACAGAGACAAACTAACAGAGAAGACAGACAACAGAATATACTGTATGGAGAAGATAAGGAGACGTAGGTGGAAAAACGAGGAAACACAGGTGACAGACAAGGGAAACTAGGGGAAAGGTGAAACACTGAGGACAAAGGAAACACAAGGAAGTTAGAAATCTAACAAAATAAAACAGGAAATGGACAGAAAAGACAAAGCATGAACTAAAAACACCTTTATTTGTCCCATTAGGGGAAATTCCAGGTTTACAGCAACAAGATTATAGCACAGCACACAAGAGTTATCAGTTCTATAAATAAATACATACATCTATATACAATATGATTTTTTTTTTAAATAAATATATTCACAATATACACAACACTAAAAAGTATTGCACTGTTTTGGATGGTTTTCATTTTTTTTTTTTTTCAAGTATCACGCAGCCCTATTTTAATTGCATTTCAGAACTTGTACATTTAAATTACGTTTTACTTCAACTGAAGTAAAAGTATGAGAAGAGATGAGAGTCACAGTAGGGTGAGGGAGTGTCAAGATCACGAAGGAGTGGAGAGAAGCTTCTGTCGACAGCTAAGACAGGAAACCACAGCTGCTGGACGATGTGGAACACACACACACACACACACACACACAGCTGCTGGAGATACAGTATATCCTCTAACCCTGAATGACCACAGATCGAGACGATGCAGCTGTGCTCTGCCACGCCCACCTTAGACTGTGTGTGGGTGTGTGTAAGTTCCTGTTTTGTTTTCTGTTTGAGTTTCTGACATTGCGTTGTTTGCTTGGGGCTTGCGGAGCATTGTTTTCATCTAATTTTGGCCGTAGTGAGGACAATAGAGTATTGTGAAATGGGTGAAAGAGGCTATGGGACTGCAACTGCTTTTCTGTCACTGTGTATGAATGACAGAGATAAAAATAATTTGTGATTTTAACTCAGCGCTTTCTTTGATTTTCAAATGAACCCTATAGTTCAGCAGGTCAGACTGGTGCAAACTTGTTTTAAGCTCAGTTAAATTTTATTTCAAGCACCAAATCATCAAAACACAAAGCATCAATCAACATGTTTTTTTGCACTTGAAAAGGAGTGGGGAAAAGCAAGCCTTATTATAAACTCCCACCCCTTTTTACAAACTAATCATCACATCAATTATGCGTCCTGTGCTTTTTCAATCAATCTACCATTAACACACAGCATCCATACAAACCATTTATATACACATTGTTTTGTAAGTCATCTCACACAAACCGATTTGTATAATCAACTATTTTGGTAACACTTTATAATACCTACACACAATTGAATATGTCTTAACCATTTGTTACGTATTTGTTAATGTCTTGTAAAGGTTCATACTAGTGTAAATGTAAAATTAGATTATTTTTAACCAACAGGTGCAGTGTTTACAACTGTTTCTTTGTTTACCTGTAAAGCAAATATACAAACACTGCACCTGTTGGTTAAAAATAATCTAATTTTACATTTATCTTTGGAAGACTCTCGTATGAACCTTTACAAGACATTAACAAATAGGTAACAAATGGTTAATACATAATAAACAACCCATTTATAAATGGGTAATAAGTGGTTAATACATAGTCAATTGTGTGTAGGTATTATAAAGTGCTACCACTATTTTTAATATAAAATCTATTTATATTGACTCTAAATTGACTACAAATACAGTATTTCTGGGGGTGGTGGTTCACGGTGGTGCAGTAGTTAGCACTCGTGCCTCACAGACAGAAGGATCCTGGTTTGGTTGCCACATCAGACCTTTCTGTGTGGAGTTTGCATGTTTTCCTTGTGTCTGTGTGGGTTTTCTTCAGGTACTCCAGTTTCCTCCCACCATCCAAACACATGCACTGATAGGTTCATAGGTTAATCTAAATTGTCCATAGTTGTGAATGTGAGAGTGATTGTTTGTCTATATATGTTCAGCCCTGAGATGAACTGGAGACTCATACAGGGTGTACCCCACCTTCACCCATTGTAGCTGGATTAGGCCCCCAGTGGGGGGTTCAAATGAGGAGACGAGACAGTGTTTCTGTATTTTGTTATTATACTAGATTTATACATAAAAGCACAAATTGAAGAAGACTTTTTCTCTACCTTGATCCAGATTGTTCCACAGACCCCCCCCCCTCTCTCTCTCTTTCTTTCTTCACTCTCTCTCTCTCTCTCTCTCTTGAGGACTGGAGTTGGCCACCCCTGATGTAGACAATTATCCAGTGCTGTATATTTTCAGTTGTACATCATTATATGCATTAGATCATAAGCATTTTTACTATACCTGTAGACATAATGGAATTTCTTTTTGGGATGGATCTCCCAACAAAAAACAAAAAAAATCTGATCATTTTTATCATTGATGATGATAATCAAATCATCATTTTTAAAACGTATGCCACAACATTTATTTAATCAAAATAAAATGGTGTTAAGCCAATTTTCTATGGGTGATTTATTCAAACTGAACAAAAGACAAAGGGTCAAAGAGACTTTTTGTCTCATATTATTCAGACCAATGGTTTATGAAGAACTAAATGAGTTTCTCACTGCAGTGCACAGTGGCTTAAAAGAAAAGTTTTATGATCTCTGCTGAGGCCAGCGTCCCTCACTGAAGTGTCTTTGAACTCATAAACTGTGTGAAATGACATTCTAAAGCCAAAAACGACAAAAGATTTTATGTTTCCCCAAAATATTATTCTTGGTACTGTTTAACTATTGGGGCCATCATGGAATAATAAAAGTTTCCACTAAAACCCACATGGAAATGAGCTGATTTAAGCATTTGGCTTCTTAGAATGAGACACTCCACCTGTTTCAGGCTGTGAGTGTTTGTCACATTAAAATGAATCAGTCAAAAGGATGATGAATTATAAGTTTTACATATTGTTGCACAAAACAGCCTAGAAACACCTTCAATCATAAATCAATTATCTGTTATCATCTATTATTTCCTTCTCAAACGTCTGATATAAATAAATGTGTTGCAGTCAGTTTAGTAACAATATCCCAACCTATCTCAAGTGGAATTACAGATACTCTTCTTTACTTTGGCTCCGGTTCCTTTAGGGAAGGAAGTGTTTGCCCCCCCCCCCCCCCCCTCCTCCTCCCCTTCTTCTTCTCTCTGACTCTACACCCCCCCCCCCCCCCCCCCCCCCACACACACACACACAAACACCCCCACCCCCCCAAACCTCTCTCTTTGTCAGCTCTGAGCAGGCAGGATGTGTAAGAGTGTGTCAGAGACTTTGGAACAGTGTCAAGGTCAACACTACACACACATAGACACACATGCGCAGGGACACACAGGATGTCAGCGTCCAACATGGAAAACATAACTTTTCAAAGAAAGTTAGAAATGTCCAGGCTACAGTAACTCAACTCTTGTTCTAGGGACGTCCAGGAAGAAAGGAACATGAAAAAGAGCAACACAAAGAAGTAAAATTAGGGCAGATAAATAAATAGAGGGTTATGTTACTGTAGGATGGTAAATATTTCTTTCCTCTCAGCTGTTGCAACAGGCGGTGAGCTGAGTATCAAACTGACGCTGACAGATTATCTTACAGATTTACACAGTACCCTCACACATGAATGGTACTTTGTACATGGGAATTAAAGTTGACCAACATCTATATTTTTGAGGATAAATTGTTAGTTTGTAAAGATATTTGCAGCATACAAATAACATAATAAGCAAATTATTATTATTATTATTATGAAATACACATTGCATCTGTTCTTGAAATTAACTATTTAACCATCATAAGCCTTTGTTTAAGATTTAGGATGGCTGTTGTTTTGCTGTTTTATTGATTACAGCATAAATGTCAGCTGTAGTGGCTTCAATGTATTTTAACAATATAAAACCATTTAAAGTTAATTGATATCATTTTATTTACAATTTATGTGACAAAATGGTTAAACTTATTTACCTCTGTAAAATATAGACTTAGATTATATATATTTTAAATATATTTTGTTATATTATATGTTACTTTGTTTTAAGCGTGAGGTTGACATTTACATAACATTTCTCTGTTATTAATATTATTATTAATAGTAGTTTGCCACATGTTTCTACTAATACTGTGCAATGTGCAGTTGCAATTATTTGCCAATTTTTTTTGTAATCTCACCCAACATTGGTCTGCAGAGACATATCACTCTATAACTCAATGAATACTTTATATATCACCATGAAATTACATGGGCATATACATATAACTTACTATGTTGTCTTTTTTTTTCTTATGGTATTTGTGTGTATATTCTGTGTTGTGCTGCTTTTGCTCAGTTTCCTGTAGGTTCTGCCCAAATGATCAATAAAGAACAACAAGTATTCAGACAATGCCTAATCCCACCCCTATTTTGGGCCAATGTCAAATTTCTATGACAACCCGTTCTTGAATTAGAGACAATAATGGGATTTTGACATTTCTGCTAAATATGACCTTGACCTTTGACCTTTACACAAATGGATCATTGCATCTGATGTGCATTAGTTATATGTATATGCACATGTAATTTCATGGTTATATATAAAGTATTCATTGAGTTATAGCGTGATATGTCTCTGCGGACACACAGACAGACAGACAGACACACTGTTTACAATAATCTTTCCCAAACAATGTTGGGTGAGATTTAAAAGGAACGCATAGTATGTGATGTTATGATAGGTGATTGTAGGCCAGTGATATTTATTGTCAGTATTGTCAGCTGAACTAGAGACTATTAATTAGGTTGTGTTTGTCCTCTCTAGTGTCAACCGCTTTTCTAATTAACAATCCAACCACATCCACTGTTAATAGGTTTGAGATAGTGGAGGCAGGACATTATATGGATGGAGACGACTGTAGCAGCTAAATTATCTAACCATTGGTCATTGCTAATGTAGTATGAATGCAGCCAGAGCAGCCATGTTTAAAGTCTGTATGGCCATTTTCCCCATCATTTAATTGTCATGTTTCATTTTTATGGTTCACAGTGGTGATGGAGCGCCTAGTGAATGAGCTCAGTGTCCTGTTGAAGATGTTGGACCAGGAGACGGTCAGTCCGGCCACAGCTGATAAGATGGCCTCCATTCGTAACATCCTGGACACGGTGCAACTGTCAGGTATGTAGTAAGTGTTGTTATCTTGTATGTGTAGGTAGTATGAATAATACTGTAGCAATAGGGCTGCTCCTATACATATATATGTATCTATATATATATATACAGTATATATATATATATATATATATATATATATATATAGAGTATATATATAGAGTATATATATAGTAACCAAGTCAGATAATGTGAATGTAATCAAATTTCTTCATGCATGTAAACACCATCCAACCTTAGGCTGATTAAAACTAGCTCGGAAGTGACCAGAGACACTGCATGACAACATATTTTACATTTACATAAGTGTCGTCATTAAGAAGTCTGTGTGTGTGTGGGGACATAAGAGTGTGTGGAACTGGATTGGATATTTATGCCAGGCTGCTAGATGGTGCTGTGATAGAATACTGCCTTGTCAGCAATATCTTTTGCGTTTTCAAAACACAACAGTGGATAGTTTTCAAAATTTGTACTCTGGAATGCATCTTCAGATTTTCCTTTTTTGTTTTGTTTTGTTTTTTTTTTACTCCAGTTTTTATTGAATTTATCAAAAACACACAGGCCAAGGCTTGGCTCACATATAGCCTACCCTAATACACACACACCCTGACAGTTGGCTCATCAGTTCTAAATGACATGGAACAAAAACAATAAAAGGAATATGAAATCAAAAATCAAACATTGAAAGAAATTAGAAATGGAATACAAGTCCTCTTGTCTTTCCTTTTTTTTCCCCCTTTTTTTTTTTTTAAATAAATCCTTTGATCAGGGTGGGACGGTGGTGCAGTGGTTAGCACTCGTGCTTCACAGAGAGAAGGTTTGATTCCCACACCAGACCTTCCTGTGTGGAGTTTGCATGTTCTCCTCGTGTCTGCGTGGGTTTACTCCAGTTTCCCCCCACCATCCAAACACATGCTCTGAGAGGTTAATTAGTTAATCTAAATTGTCCATAGGTGTGAATGTGAGAGTGATTGTTTGTCTATATATGTTCAGCCCTGAGATGAACTGGAGACTCATACAGGGTGTACCCCGCCTTCACCCAGTGTAGCTGGATTAGCCCCCCAGTGACCCCTGTGACCCCTGTGACCCTAGACAGGATAAAGCGGGTTCAGATGACCAAATGAATATTTCTTTATTAAATATAAAAATAACCATTCAAATTTACTATTCATATATGTTTCAGGTATTTTTTTACTTGAGTCTGATGGGTAAAAAGAGGAGAGTTTTTTTCAGTAAATTTTAATTGATTCTCATTAATAAGTTTTACTCAAGGTAGCATTATTATTATTATTATTATTATTATTTTTTTTTTTTTTTTTTAAAGAATGCAATTGGTTACAAAGATTTTTTAAAGTAAATCTTATGAGTAATTTTTTTGCAGTGACTGGTTATTTAGATCGATTATGTAAATTTAATCGCTTTCACTAATTCCCTTCAAAATTAATATTGCAGTGTAAACATTACAGTTTCCAAATGAATATATATTACCATACCACAGAGTCATTTTTTTCACAGTGTGGATGAGCCTTGACTCTTAGAGCTTGTTTATCTAAAGTTTAAATGAGACACTATTGAAAAATGGATAATGTTTTTGTTACTTCCAGAGACAAGGACATCAGGTCTTAAATAAAACCAATATTAAACATCTTAATGTTGTCATATCGCTGACAGCCACTGTTTAGTCTGTGCCAAAAACCTCAGTTCTCACAGCCCTACATTAAACTTATCTCTATAAACACTAGGATAATCTTGTTTTTCTATGTCTGCCTAGACTCAGTCTGATGGTTGATCTATAACTTATTGTTCTTTGAATCACATGTCAGATCAAATAGCAGTTGTGTGTCTGCTGTGTCAGCCTTTGATTGACAGGTATGGATGTTGTGCAGGGTTTCCTCCAGGGTTTTTTTGAAACTGTGGGGGAGAGAAAAGACCATCACAACTCTTATAAATAAATCATTTATTTAAAACAAACAGCCTTATCTGATGGCACAGTTTGCAGCCAGACTCAAAGCACTTGACTTTTTGTGTTTTGTGAAAGTAGAGCTGTAAGTGGAATTCACTGTGATTAGTATTTTTTTTTTCCTTTGCCTTCTTGTTTTCCTGCTCATTCTTCTTCCCTGCTGCTCTGTCACTCTACTTTTCTCTCCTCCACTAGTTCTGACTGTTTGGTAAAACAGGCAACAAGTGTTATATTCTTTTATATTACCAACACGTAAGCAGCAAACATGTGTTTCATTTGTTTGGGTAAAATTATGCAATGATCCTCGCGATGAATTCAAGTTAATAAGTAGTTTTTCAAAGTAAAAAAAAAAAAAATCTTTAAAATATGAAATCATTAAGACTTATAAATTGTGTGAGTAATTTAATATTTGACTCATTAATAAGTAAGGAATTTGTTTAATTGACTAAAAAAAACTCATTTACATATTGTCATAAAGGAATGTGAGTGTAATGAAAAAAATAAATAGTTTGAAATTTGGTTAGTTGTTTTTAATGTGATGTACAAGGTGTGATTAACGCCATTACTTCTGCTCAAACCTTTTTTGGTTAGAAATTATTTTAATCTTGTTAAATGTACAGCTTTCTGTTATTTTTTTTAATCTGGACAACCAAAGTAAAGTTCATTCATTCACTCATTCATTCATATAGCTCAGTTGAATGAATGGCATTGTTTGTTTTTCCTGTATTTTAGAAGAGTTTTTGTATATCATCACTTTTTTGTTTATTTTAGCATGTTTTATATATTTCTCTACACATTTTTGTTCTTCTTAGTGTATTTTTTTGGTATTTTTTAGGAAATTTGAGCACAAAAAAAAAACTGTGAGTAAAAATTGTCAACTGATTTAGCGTTTTAATCATGATTAATCCAAATTCATCCACAGCAACCCTGTGATTAATCTGATTAATCTCACCCAACATTGGTTGAGTGAGATTATTGTAATCACCTTGTGACATATCATTCTATAACTCAATGAATACTTGAGATATCACCATGAAATTACATGGACATATACATATAACTAATGTGATCCATTTGAGTAAAGGTCGTATTTAGCAGAAAGTTCAAAATCACATTATTGGCTCTAATTCAAGAACGATTTGCCATAGAAAGTTTAGATTGGCACAAAATAGGGACGACATTAGGCATTCTCTGAATACTTTTAAGAATTGTAATCATTTGACAGCCCTAGTTGGATCGTAGCTGGTACTTTGAGTCTGATGTTTCTGGGCTTTTGTTTCCACTTTCAGATGTGAACACTGAACACAAAGCTCTAAATGATTTTGGTCAGAGTGTTTTGTTTTTATTTTAACATCATTGGGTGTGAAGAGAATCATCTCAGATCAATACGTTTCAGACAATGGCTTTGTTTATTATGTTAGGTCTTACATCACATACATCCGCTAACAGCACCACAACCTAATTACAGTTGAACACAGACAATGTAAATTACAAGATTACATGAGGGGGAAATTATAGACTAAACTGGTATTCTATTGTATTTACACTATACTTCACTTATAAATATCCATGTGCGTGTGAATTATGTCAAATATTCATCCAAAGAAAGTGGACAAACTGAAATTATATGCACATGTCAGATGTATTTATCTTAAGGACAAGAAATCACTAGAAAGGAAATAATACAGCACTTAAATTATAGTAATTATAATTACTATTATACTATATTATTTTTGTTTTACATATTTAATTATTTTTAATGCATTGCTTGTTGTCTGTTATGTAAAGCATCTTTGAGTGTTTATTATTATTATTATTATTATTAGTAGTAGTAGTAGTAGTAGTAGTAGTAGTAGTAGTATTACTAGTAGTAGTGGTATACTTGTCAATATTTCTTACCTCTCTCACTCTACAGAGCACATTACATGAGGGGGGAAATGATAGATCAAACTTCTGTCAAATATTCAGTCAAAGAAATTAGACAAACTGTTTTCAAAGGTCAACTGCCTGTATAACCTCTGTAGATTTATGTCATTACAAAAACAGAAGAAACACATAAGGAACCACAGAGTGTATGACATGAAATCTTATTGGGGTCTTTAGAAGTGTTGTTTATCTCAGACAATCCAACATGTCAGGGGGGATAATAGGATTAATGTAAGCGGATAATGAAATGTGAAGTTTAAAGAGGATGATGAGAGAAGGTCAATGAAAGGAGAATAAGAAAACACCAAGTCACAACAGTAAGTCTGACAACAAACCTGAACGTTTGGGATCATTTACACAGTGGATCGGTATAATCCACTGCAGTTTTTAATCATGTTTTTGGTGTGAATATATCCTAAAATCAACAAGGATTGATTTCTAGCAAACACATCTTCACATCTTTACTGGACTTTTTATTCATTGTTGTATGATTTTAATCTATTCATGTATTTTTTGTTGTTGTTGTTGTTATTTTCCTTTTTGTTTTAATTGTTGATTTTCCCCTTTAAGTGACTTTGGAAAAGATCATCTGCCAAATACATTTGAAAAAAATCTTAAATAATTTTTCCTCTTCACACTTACAGGTTAACTAATGCAACTTAAAAACTTAAAAAAAAAATAAAGTAAAAATAAATGTACCCTTTGACACATACTGGTGACTACAGTGGACAGTTATTCTACAGTTGTTCTCTTGTATATTCATGGGTTTTGTTGTTTTAGTTTCATATCTTTATTAGAACTGGTCTGTTCTTTATACCTAATCTGTACTAATATGTTTACCTGTAAATCAATTGCTTATTGTTATTAAACTGCAATTAACAGTCTTCTTCAACAAAAACTGCATTAAATTTTTTTTTTTATTATTTCATAGTGTTCTAATATTACATTTTAAATACATATTTCTATGGTTCAAAGCTTAAACACATGTTGTCCAGCTGAGTGGACATTTTTGTAACTCCATAATAAATAGGATAATTAAAAAGATTTCAATCACATTACTTTTTTTCATGCCTAAAGAGGAATAAAAACCCTCCAGGGGAAAAAGTCATGATTAAGGTTCTCATAATTTATGCATCAAAGGGTTAAAATTCAATTAAGATAAATAAATAAATAATTATGAATCAATTAAAAAATGCATTTAAGTCTTTTATAGTGTAACAAAAAAAACCCTAAAACATTAAAACATCTAGGAAATGTAAAGTCTAAGGCTAATTTACAACTGTTCCTTGCCTATTTGCAGCCTATCTATAGACTGTGATAATCCTCACGCTATAGCCTGGAGTCTAAGCCCCTGTCTTAACCCTAAATCTGATCCTATTTTTAAGTCCTAATTTGTCTTTTCCACAGTCAATGGTTCAGACGTCTACATGAACAGCTGTCTCTATGGCAACGGGACAAGCTTTGTTGAGTCTCTATTTGAGGATTTTGGTGAGTAGATCATCAAATATTTAACAGTTTACACAAGTTATTTGGAAATTATAGCCACATGTCAGATGTATTTATATTAATGACAGGAAATTACTGGAAAGAAAATAATACAGCACTTAAATTATAGTTTTAAATTAAATTCAGTTAGATAATCTTAGCGTGACTTCCAGGGCCACTATCATTTTAGCACCTTTAAAGCACATTAACCCTGTGCTTTTCCACCAGACTGTGATTTGCACATGCTCAGTGCATCCCCAGAGGAGCAGAAAGACATGAAAGAGGAGGAGGAGAAGACTCATCCTAATAAATCTGTAAGTTTTCTGAAGCATGGACTCATTTATTCCCATTTATACTCAACATTAATACAGATTCTTTTCTAAATGTATGCTTTTTATGAAGCTCAGATCTAGTTCCATTATGAGCATAATTATAATATATCTGTAATTAGTCTACAGTGCTGTATAATGATGACCATAAGCACTCACAATCATTCAGAATGTTTTATGATTTTTATGTTTTTGCTTTTAACAATATCACGTTGTTATGCCAGTGTTTATAATATAATGGAAAATAAATTAATTAGAGCTGTCAGATGATTAAAAATTTAAAATTATTAATCTAATTAATCACAGGGTTTCTTTGGATTAATTTGAATTAATCATGATCAAAACACTGTATGTTGCTCGACTGTTCTGTCCCACTTTATTTATTTAGTTGTTTTTTTTTAATAAAATAACATTTTAAAATGATCAAAAAAAGTTTATAAAAGTAATTAAAAAAACACATAAAAATAAACTCATTGATTTAATAATAATAATTATTATTATTATAATAATAATTTTAAAAATGTATTAAAAACATGAAAAAATAGATAAAATAAATAAATAATTTTAAAAATTACATTTTCTTTTTTTTTTAGTAAACACATCTTCAAACTTTTTAAAAATACACATTTAATTTTGCACCTTTTTCTCTCATGCTGTATGGGGACTTCTGGAAAAAACAAATTAATATATTTATAGGGCCATTTAACCCTCGTGGGGACCTGAATTTTGGTCCTTATATTGTCAGAGGTCCCCATGGTGTGACTGTGTAAACATATCAATGTCCCCATGAAGATAGGAATACACACACACACACACACACACACACACACACACACATACACACACACACACACACACACACACACACACACACACACACACACACACACATACACATACACACACACACACATACACACACACAAACTAAAAAAATCCAAAACATATTCAATAGCTCTTCTAAAATACAGAAAAAAACACACAAAAATTTTTAGGAAAAATATTAATATATTTGCAATTAACATGTTTATTCAACAGTTTCAACAAAACAACTGTTCCATTTACTTAACATTTTAAACAGATTAACCATGATGAATGTTTAATCCACATTAATACATTCATTTTGACAAACATGTCTGAATTGTGAAGTGATGTGTTAATTTTTTAAATCTTAACAAAAATCTTCTCCATTAGAGTGATGAAAAACCACTATGTGAATGATAACAAACTAAAATATAGAGTAGATGTTTATTGTATAAAGTATCTACAGTAGTGTTTGTAGAGTCTATATGTAAACGACTTTGTATTCGGTTTTCCAGACTCCAACTGACACCCCGCCTCCACTGCCAACCACACCACTGCCTGACGACTACTACGAAGAGGCCGTTCCTCTGGACCCTGGATCCAACCCTCAGTATTTCACCACCAATATGCACAGTCAGTTCTGTACACAAACACACAGGGTGCTTGCACAAGTCTTGAAAGTCTTAAAAAGTATGTCATTTTAAAATGCTTTTTTCCAGACCTTGAAAAGTCTGGAATTTTGTGTGAAAGTCTTACTTAAGTATGAAAAAAAGTTTCTCTTATAATTGGATTTTAGAGTATACTTGAAAATCTGAAACACATGAGGAAAGCATATAAAAACAAGGCAGTCAGAGACAGCAGAGCTTGACTTGATATGGTGTCAAAACATGACATGATCGAGCCATAGGTGTTGATCCATCTGATGTCTGAACGTGAGACGATATGAATGAAAAAAAAACATCAGATTCTATCTTGTTGAAATCCTGAGATATTACCACTGATATGGTTTAGCTGTTGACCTTTACTGTGACCTTGACCTTTGACCTTCATTGTTGAAAATCTAATGGGTTCTCCCTTGATCCATTATCTATCATTCCTGAAAGTTTCATCAATATCCGTTCAGAACCTTTAGCGTAATCCTGCTGACAGACAGACAGACAAACACACAGACAAACGTATCCAAATGTCATACCTCTTTAGCAGAGGTAATAAACTGTATTTGATTTCACTGATGGTGGAATGATTCTGGAGATTTTTTTTTGTTCGATATCCATACACTTTTATTGTTTTCATATGTTTTGAACATTTTTCTGTCAGTAAAACCTAATTTACTGTAAATGGTAAATGTTCTACACTTATATAGTACTTTTCCACCTTCATGGTGCTCAAAGAACTTTACATTAACCTCACATTCACCCATTCACACACATTAGTAGGTTTCTAAGGTTCTGTCAGACCTACTGGGAGCCTAATTGAGGGTTCAATTAAATTGTATATATTGAGCCCCAAATCACAACAATGTCATCTCACAGGGCTTTACAGGGTTGATTAGAGAGAACAGGTTCAGTGTCTTGCCCAGGGACACTTCAACATGTGGACAGACAGAGCCAGGATGGGAACCACTGACTCTTCAGTCATTGGACGACCTGCTCTACAGTAATAACTGAACTACAGTCAGTGGCTCGGTTGGTAGAGCATTGTTATGCCTTCATTAATTATGAAATTAACTTTTCTACTACACAAAAGGGTGGTGCAGTGGTTAGCACACACTGTAATGTAGATGTAGATGTAATAAAAAAAATAAATATATATGCCAATGAATAAAAAATAAAACAATAATAAAAATCATTGCAGGATGTGTGCTGTGACTATTGCGCACATACATTTTGCATACATGTTGACGTTCAAACAATATATTGTGCAGTTCTAGTACAATCGCAGCCAAAAAAGTAGGCACACATAAAAAAGTACATAAAGTGAAGATCTTGATGGAGTGAAGTGGGGGTATCAGTTTAAAAAAAAAGTCTGGAATTTTTATTTGGATAAAGAGCAAGCACCCTGAACACACAGATGTAGAAATAAATGTAAATAGTTGTTATGTTTATTACTGAAATTATCCTTCCTTTATTGCAGCCTCCAGGAACTCTGTTGAGGATGCCTACTATGAGGACGCAGACAATAACTACCCCATCACCAGGATTAACGGACCTCCCAAAAACTCCTGTGAGTCTGTGGTGTCCTCATGTGATTCATGCTTCATAACCACTGTCAAAGAATATCTGGAAAAAATGAAGAAATGTCTTCTTAACTGCTCATCAGTGGGTTTTTGTTCTGTATTTTTTTTTCTTGATTCAGACAATGACTCAGATGCTTTGAGCAGTTCTTACGAGTCTTACGAAGAGGAGGATGATGAGGCCAAAGGGAGGGACCAAACCCAAAGGTGGACAACTGAGGAGAGTTCGGATGGACCAGTTAGAGACTGTCGCATCTGCGCCTTCCTCCTGCGCAAGAAACGCTTTGGCCAGTGGGCTAAACAGTTGGTTGTTGTCCGTGATAATAAACTGCAAGTGAGTACAAATGTGTTTGGGCTTTCAAATTAAAATTAAACGTGATACTGGTGTTGTTTATTTGGAATAAATTAGTTTGAAGGATGCAACAAAGCTGTGATCTTGAACCAGTAGGACCATAGAAACAATATCTACTGATCTAAAATGTTTAGTAATGACTTTTGAACCAACAAGCATATCAGTATATTTAACTAATTAGAATAACATGCTCTTCATCACTATCTGATATGACCCATTTGATCACTGTCATCTCCTGGACCATTGCTTCACCATTAAAAGATATCAAGTTTGACAAATGACAGTAGATATAAACATGTATACATTGTGCTGTTGGATTAAAATGACGTTCGAAGGCAAATACAGATGAACAAATATAAAAACAGATACACATGAACTTGATCTACTGTATCTACACAAGGCATTTCACTGTCACATTCACAGTACATTCCCATTTTACTGTGAGAAATGTAAAATGCAGGAGATGATGTCATAATAAATAGCGAAAAATCACTTTGGAAAGCTTAAATGCAGAGAAAACTTCATTTAGGATTTGCCACTAAAATAATACTAAGACTATATGGATTGACACATTATAGACAGACAGACAGACAGACAGACAGACAGACAGACAGACAGACAGACAGACAGACAGACAGACAGATAGATAGATAGATAGATAGATAGATAGATAGATAGATAGATAGATAGATAGATAGATAGATAGATAGATAGATAGATACATAGATACATAGATACATAGATACATAGACGAGTAAAACAAAGCCCAAACAAAGACCATTACTGTGTTCTTACCAATGTCCATTTAGGACCCTGCCCCAATAGTTTACAGTGAATCACTGTATTAGACTGAAACACAGGATGGAATGTGTATTTTCCGCACTATAAGGTGCACTGACCTATAAGGCACATTAAGCAAAGTCAAAATTATGAGATAAAGTCAAAATTATGAAGGTCACTAAACACTACCAGAATGAATCCATATATAAGGCGCACTGTGGTTTTTGTACAACTATGTAATATGCAGTAACAATACTGTTTCATGTCCAATAATCTACCTACAACAAGCTGGAAAACAAGAGAACTTTAAGGTATTTTTTCTTGGTTTGGTGTCTGTGCAGTTACTGCCTTTGTAGTTTGTAGGGCAGAATAGCAGAGGGGGACAAAACTTCTGCTGAAGCATGCTCACCTCCAATGTTAAACAATAAAGAAGGAGTTACAACTGGAATGGTGCACCAAAAACTGTATTCTTCATAGGATATATGTTGTCATGGTAGTAGTTATTTGTTGAGTGTTTATGTAGAAATATTTATTTAATGCTTAATGGTTGGTGCAACCTCACTGTCTGTATTTTTTCTCCCTACAGTGCTATAAAAGTATCAAAGAGAGCACACCTCAGACAGAACTCCCGCTGAATCTCTGCAACGTCATTTACGTCCCCAAGGAAGGCCGTAAAAAGAGGCACGAGCTGCGCTTCTCTTTGCCTGGAGGGGAAGCTTTGGTCTTAGCTGTTCAGAGTAAAGAACAGGCCCAGAGGTGGCTCAAGGTATATTAAGTCACTGCTTCAAAGTGCTGGAGATGAAACAGACGAGTGCTGTGGGGGAGGGGGCAATACAGAGGAGGGACCCACGTGGGCGTCTCTTATAATTTTTGTGTCCAGGTGGTGCAGGATGTCGGCAGCCAGTGCAGCAACACTGAAACCCTGAATGGATCCACTTCACCCATTATTCAGAGGAAGCTGGAGCTCGACAAGGTCTGTGCGACAAATGACATACTACTATGTGTGTAAGGGATAATGTATTGCACATGCGTTACTATTGAGGTGTTGTTCGGCCCCGGAAATCTTTTTCGTCTGCGTCGTCGGGAAACATTTTTCGATAGTGACGCATGGGTAATACATTTTATCCTAATTATCCCACTTTTTCTCCGGCTTATTACTGCTACTAGGTTGGATAAAATAGCTGTTACAACATAGCGAATATTAACTTTCAAAGTGGCCGAACTACCTGCGGAGTGATATGGTACCGTGAATCTGAAGTGACAAAACTCGTTGCCATTGGCAGCGGGTGTTAACGGCGCAGCGGGCGGTTATCGAAAAAAAAAAAATCTGCCCTCAGGCTGGGAACGTCAATTCAAAGTGAACATTAGCTGTTGCAACGTTCTAGAGGGCCATAGAATAAACACTGTAAACATGCAAATACAGATTTTTTTTTAAACAAACGGGTCGCAAGAAGGTTCTGGGTTCAATTTCAACACCAGTTGATTGTGTGTGTGTGTGTGTGTGTGTGTGGGGGGGGGGGGGGGTACAATGCATAACATATCACATCCACTGATAGGTTAATTGGTTAAAATTGATCGTCCATATGTGTGAAAGTGAGTGTGATTGTTAGTCTTTATATGTCCAGCCACGTGATGAACTGGTGACATGTCTAGGGGTGAACCGCACCTTCGCCCATATGGGATAGGCTCCAAACAACCCATGTGACCCTAGAAAGAATAAAGTGGGTTCAGTAAATGAATGAATGAACAATTAATTTAATCGGCAGGTGACAGGAGGTGCAACTTTCTAACAAGAGACACAATAAAATACAATGCTCAAAATGTCAAGTGTGATTCTGCCAAAAAACTAGAGCCTGTCTAGACACAGACACAGATTCTTTTAAGTCTTCTTACTCTTGATGTTGTTGCACTCAGATATTTTACTGACCCACATTGTCTGGAAACCTGCCTCCTTCAATCTGTGCAACAACAAAATGACAAGCAACAGAATCAGTTTTATATTATACATGCATGATCTTAATATATATATATATATATATATATATATATATATATATATATATATATATATATATATATATATATATATATATATATATTCAGATGAAAAAAATTGAGAGTAGGTACTTAAAACAAACATAAAATGTTCAAGAAATTAGATGTTCATCAAAGATTGGAGTAGAATATGTGGGACAAAAAAAACATCAGTGTTCAGAAAGTACGTAGGTCAAGCAGAAACAAGTCTAAAAAAGATATTTATTACCTATAGGGATACCATCAGCAGTATGTTCTTATTCCTGTCTGTGTCAGGTCATCATACAAAAGGCTTTTGCAGGATGTTCATGGATCAATAATAAGAGTTTTATCAATAATAAGATCAATAATAAGAGTTGTATCAATAATAAGATCAATAATAAGAGTTTTGCAGGATATTCATGGATCAATAAAAAGTCTTAAATAAAAACTCTTACATTTGATTATGTTGAAATAATTCTTTCATCATTGCTAATCCTTAAATCTGTCACTCAAAGGTCGTATACATTCCACGGACACAGTAAATAGTATTGCCAAATGGTATTGCTGTGAAAATCCTTGTGAAGAATTTGTGAAAGATATTTATGAGTAGGTCTGAGCATTTTATCATAACGGACATGGGAATGGGTGGGGCCACCAGCAATCATTCATGGGTGGAGGGGTTACTTTAGTAGCTTGAATGTCAGTAGCAGAAACATTAGTCATGGAGAAAATGGGAAGGTAACGTTAGCTGGACTGAAATATGGTCAAGACTTGTTTAAAGTAATTACTATGAATTATAGCCTGTTATTTATATGAACATAACCTCTTATATTTGATCAATGATGCTTTGAAAAATTTATTAAAATGTCATAAATTTGGCTTCCTCAACATTGTAGATACTCACAGAACATACTGGGATGCTAACCATGTTGATTGTTTGACATTGAATATCTTTAAGTTTGGCTGAATAACTGGTAAAGGAGCATTCATTTCTCTATACATACAATTCTTTTTAGAAAGTATCTGCTTCAGACATTACATGTGCAAAATCTTACATACTTTAATAAGATGAATCATAAAACAAATGACAAAAGTGCTGGTTAGCTCATGTTTTTAATATATATGATGAAGTGTTATTCCACATATATGCTGGTTTATGTACATGTGGTAGATCTAAGACCAATATTCATTTGGATCAAAACTTATTCTCTTGTTAATTCTAAGACTTATCTTGGAAACTTGAGCCAACCAACATTTAAGACCTGAGTTTTTTTTTTATTAGTAACACATGGGAACATTTCATTAAGTTTATTCTGGAAGCATTTTACTTGTAGACCAGTGTATTAAGGCGCTATTATTTTTCTACCAAAGTTCCTCATTCTGTATTTGATTCTATTATATCTTTGTACTTCTGATTTTTTGATCATTTGATTGTTAATTTTGTAATTTATATTCAGATATAATCTATTTTTAATTGTATTATTTGATTCGTATAAATATAGTGACTCTCAAATCCTGACTACATGTGTATTTTTTTTCCCAGCTGCCTTTTCATGCATCTGTATTTAACTTTCACCATTTTTCTGCACGTATCCACTCTGATACGTCTTTTTTCATGTGCCAGTGTGTGTTTCCTTCCATCTTCATTCCCAGACACACCTCTTTAAGCCCACGCATGACACAACTGTTCCTTTCGCTCCCAGTTTACAAGCAGTGAGTAAGGTGCAGTTTCTGAGCTGGCACCCTCAAAAACTCACAGCACAGCCGAGCCAACAAAGTGAATAAAACTATAGCACAACACTAATGCAACATTCACACCACTGTGTCAGAAGAACGTCAAGAAACACCACTGAAATGAATATGTGTTAAAGAGAGTATCTTTTAATTAGTGTATAATCACCTGAAAATAAGAATTGCTGTGTTTTTGATAGCTTATAATGAGTCGTTTGCATTTACAGAAGGAATGAGTCCCTTTTACAGAGTTTCAAATGTTTTATTGTCATGTTTCTACTTGGGCTGTCAAATGATTAAACATTTTAATCAGATTAATCACAGGGTTGCTTTGGATGAATCATTATTAAATATGAATGTTTAATCTATATTAATTGTGTTTCATTTGTCATGAGCAAACAGACTCAAGAAAGAAGTAAATATATCTGGTTGTCATTGGCAACGCATTAGCTCAAGGGTTCGCCGAATCCCACACTAATGTATGCCTCAAATTAATATGGAATTTTAAAGGGAGAGGTTTTTTTTAATTGTATTATTTTATTAATTTTTAAAAAAAAAAAATTTTTTGTTTATTTTTTTATTTTTAAAAATAGAGGGAGCTTTCTCTAACATGCAGGACACTGGGCCATGAGGACCAGATATGAAAACCACTGTTATAATGTGTTGATGTTTAATCACCTTTTTCTTCCTTTTCCATCTCCAGGTGCTTCAGTCTGACAAACAGGCGTCTGACTCTGACAGCGGTCCAATAGGTGACAGTCAGCCCACTGTACACACGCTGGGACGGGACGCCACCGACTCACTGCGTAGGTTTTGACCTTATAGGTGTGAAGTTTGTGTTGGAGTCTGTTTGGTGCTGCTAGCTGCTTGGTTTTCGATGTTAGCTGACTCAATTTCAAAGCAAACAAAACTTGTTATACACACTGTTGTAAATCCAGGAGAGAAGCACAGAGGTTTTGTGGAAATGCTGACACAAATCCTTACAGAAAAATCTTTTTATTGTTGCTGTTACAAACACTGTTTTCCAGACCTTGAAAAGTCTCAAATTTTGTGTGAAACTCTTAATAAAGTCTTAAAAAATTCTTATAGTAGAACTTTAATGTATACTTAAATTATTGTGAAATGAGAAATAGAAAAGTTATTGTGAATTATGTGTTTGTTCATTCAATATTATAAAAATTAACTTTTCTAATAAACACAACTGGTACAATCTCAACCAACTATATCAGTATTTTAAACCAATTATTGACATGTATTGATAAGATTAATTGATCAACAGCTATTAAACAAGTTGCATCAGTAGGTGGTTTTGCTCAATGGTTGTTTGGGATTTTCTGGATTAAAACTAATGCAGACTCACACACCCACAGACTCTCTAAAGAGCATAATCAAAAGCACATTCACTATTTTTGTTTAGATATCCACAAAATCAGGAAGGATAAACCAACAGATTTATGATCTCATAACAGAATTTAGGTCAAACATAGTCATGTTGTTTCAGTGTTGTTCCAACTTGTTTACTGGGACATAAGAGAGAGGGAGAGACAGGAAGTGAGGCACAAGCAGATATGACATCCTTCCTGTCGTCTTCCTGTGATTGTCTCCCATTGACATCACAGGAAGTAGACTGAGCCAAGCGCTGTAGCACCTGGTACATTCAGTAGGAACACGCAAAACTCACTCTAGAATGAATGTGCTTGAATAAAAGGAAAAAAGAAAACAGCAGCTGTAAATAAAATGAAAATGAAAAGCAATGACTTCATAGATGTTGAGGGATTTTCCTTCTTTTTCCTCTTTCCTCTTTTTTTCAGGGGCCACATTCACCCTGATTTGATCTCTAATGGGCCAGACCAGTAAAATGAAAATGATAATAACCTATAAATAATGACCGCTCCAAATTTTTGTCATTGTTTTTGTGCAAAAACCCCATTAAATAATGAAAATATACAAATTTAAATTGAAATTATCCAAATGCTAAAAAAAAGTGACATTTCATAAGGAAAATAAGGGACATTTCAACAATATTCTGCCTCAATTTATCATTTTTCCATGTGTTTTATTATGGGACAGTTCTAGAAAGACACTAAACTACCAGTAACAGAAGCAGAAAATGGTTCAAATTGTGTCTAATTTACTTTCGACATTTCAGGTTGTTTACATTTTATTGTTACAGGATAGTTTATAAATGTAAATATTTTCACAATTAGGTCTGAGGGCCTATTAAAACCAAAGGGTTCCATTGACACACCTCTATTTACAACCCTGTTGCTATGACAACACAAAATTAGTCATAATCCCAGCCCTTATCCTTTCATCATGTTCTCCTAGAGTTTACATCCAATTTGAGTGAAAATCACCTACACACGTGGGATCAAAAGTTGTCAGTTAAATGATCAAATAATGGGTGTGGCTGTGACGAACTTGAAACAAAAGGGTAATTTTCAGATGTAGGAACGCATGCATCTCACAAAACGTTGGTTCGAGTGCACGATACAATGCCCTCCCACGTCCCTTGCAACCGCAATGGACACGAGGGCCTACAACACTGCTCGTGGTTTTAATTTAATATTATTTTTGCAGTTAAACAATGACAAAAATATGAAGTTGTCATCAAAAAAACTGAGAAAAAAAAATCTATGATCTTCATCCCACGTTGGAACCATTGGTGGGCTGCCTTTGTCCCCCAGGCTGCATGTTTGAGACGCCTGATCTAATTCTAATGTTTTCTTTTTTAGGTGTTGTCACACTATTAACACTAATAAGAGATAACAGTATATCTTTTATCTGGGCTCCACAGGAGGTGTAAATGAATAATGTGTGTTGTCTCTGTGGTCATCATGAACGTCAGCACAGTCTGACCAGGGTGTGTTTGTTTGCAGAGAGGGGGAAGCGTGGTGCCTTCTCAGAGTTGACGGGGTCCATGAGCCGAGCAGCAGGGAAGAAAATTAATCGGATTATCACCTTCTCAAAACGGAAACCACCCCTACCAGGGGAGCCCCCCTCATCCGCTGGTCACCATGACAACCCACGATGTGGTAAGAGCACTAATTGATCAAGTAGCTTTTGATTAATGTATTACCAAATTCATAGGTTTACTCTGGTGGGAGTGGATTGATTATTACCCCCCACCATCACTACCACCACCCTGAAAGGGGAGAGGGGTATTTTTTTGTATCTGTTTGTTTGTAAGCAAATTTACACAAAAACTACAGGACCAATTTTCATTACATTTTCAGGAAAGGTGTGTGGCAGAATACATCCCATTACATTTTGATGAATGTAGGTCAAAGGTCACAGTCACCGAAAATGTGTGAGATAGAGCAAGTCAGGTAAAATACGTGGGAGGGGGCGGGGTTTGTTGTGCCTGGAACTACTTGTTTTATTGAAGGATTTGTGGTTTGTCTATATTATATTATATTATATTATATTATATTATATTATATTATATTATATTATATTATATTATATTATATTATATTATATTATATTATATTATATTATATTATAACCTTTATTTACCACCCAGGCAAGCAATGAATTTTATTTGTTCAAATGCAGCCTGATCAAAAAGCAGTGGCTCCTTGAGGGGAGCACAACAATAACAGAGAGACATGTGATAGACAATATTCAACAACTGTTTGTCAAGGTTAGACTGAATTATTAGCATTATGAGACTTACACGAGGCAAATAAACCTGTGTTTGCTTTCGTTTTTCAATAGAAATGATTAATAAACTTGTTAGAAATAGTTAAACTCACATGTAGTGAATGTCAATAAAAAAGTGTAATATTAAATGTGATTCCATCATAATGTCAGTGAAGTTTGTATTGTTATATTACAAAAATGATGAAAGGAAAGGAATACAAAATTTCTACCCCCTCCCAAAAAAAAAAAAAAACAAAAAAAAAGAATTATGCAAGTCAGCTAAAAATGAAGGATACTTTCCTTAGTTGGAGAAGTAAATGGTAACAGCATTTCTCACTAAATTCTAAAGCAGTAAACATTTATCTCATGTGACTGATCAGTTGACTGATCTTACGGGATAAGCAGGAGGAGAATGCTCTCCTTCTTCTACTGTCTCTATGTAAGGTATTCCATGTCATGACCTTCTGACACTGCAGCCTTGTTTATTTGTTCTAACACTTTTCTGGAAATGATACAACTTTAAATTCTTTTTGGCAGCTTTTATGCAGAGACACAGCATGTTTTCTGTGTCATGAGTAGATGTTTTTTTTTTTTTTTTTGTAGTGAATAGTTAAAGCTTTCATTGTTCCCTGGTGGATCAGGTAGAGCAGATCCCACATGGTTCTAGAATCTAGATATTTCTACAGTAAAATGAGTTTGAGTCTCAGCCCACATTCCTCACTGCATGTCATTACTTTCTATCTCTCTAAAGTACCTCAAATAAAAGCAAAATGTCACATTGCTTAAGTCATATATTTGGCCAAATTGTGAAACCTGCATAACTTTACTCTCCTAACACTGCTGCTTGGTTTTGCAATATTTGCTATGTCCTGAAAAGAAATTACTTTATGCTATGAGGCTAATGATATCTGGTTCATTTCTACACTAATAAAAAACATAAGGAGGTTCAATTCAGTTCAGCTTTATTTCGAGCACACGAAACATCAAGTCAGTCAGGCAGCAAAACTAAAATGGTCAACAAAAGTTTTTTCACACTCAAAAATGAGTAGGAAGAAGTAAAACTTATAACCTCCCACCCCCTTTTTACAAACTTATAATTAAATAATTTTTGCTTCCTATTCTTTAACACACTTTTCTCTGTCTATTTACCATCAACACACAGCATCCATACAAACCATTTATATACACATTTTTTTGTAAGTCACCTCACACAATCTGATTGTTACAACTAGATATACCAACCACAACGTTAAACATAATTTGAATATTAAAGGGATAGATCAGGATTTTTCACATAAATTTGGATAGAGTCGGCGTCTTTACTCTGGTGCACCTATCAAAAAAGATTTCCCATTTGATTTTGGTCAGAGCAAAAGTAGTCCCGGCAGGTTTCCTGGGGTCATGAAAATGCATGTTTCTTCTCAAAACAGCATGTGTTTGAATGAGTGATTTATTTGCATAACAAAACTGTCACGGAACAAAAACTCACACCTCATAATTGCTTGGAGCTACTTTCTCTCAAGAATGATCAATGTGCGTTGTCACTGCTAAGAGCTGTGCGCCTTAGCAAACTACTTTCATCAGTTGTTTGGTAGTGACAACTACAGTACATTTTACAATTACTACTACAAATACAGTATTGATGATTGATGTAGACATGAAACATCTTCCACTTCCTGTTTTCACCGTAGGTTACCTCAGCGTGTGTCTGAGTGGCTCTTGGAAGGAGCGTTGGTGTGTGGTACGAGGTGGCAGCCTGTACCTCCAGAAGGACCCTGGAGACCAGCGGCCCCCGGTCATCGTGGTGCCACTCAAAGGAGCAGAGGTGGTGCCGGGAGGACTCGGTTTAAAGCACCCCTTTTCCTTCCGCATCCTACAGGCTGGCAACGAACTGGCCTCCCTAGAGGTAGGACACTAAGCATCGAAAATAATTAGAATTATTATCATTTTAACCTGTGTTGTATAAAACATCCTGAACAGTAGATTAGTCTGTTAGTCTGGCTCCTTTTGGTGCTGAGCTCATTTGCTTTTTTTCATAACGTGTATGAGGCTCAGCTTATTATTCTACTGACTTTATTAGAATGACTTGCCTCCAGTACCACTCACACTGGTGTATGAATGTTTGGTGGAGGTTAGAGCTGAACAATCTATCATTTAGGACTGAAAATCGCAATTTCAGACAACACTATTTTGGTATTGTTAAAGCTGCCTTTTTATTTGTTGTGCTCCTGACTTTGTTTTGTCAATTATTTTATGGCTGATATGGAGTTTGTTTTTTTTTAAATTTAATTTACTTTGCCTTTTTTTTTTTTTTTTTTTTACATCGGCCTTAGCCAATGACCCATACAGGCCACCAATATTTGGAGCCAAAACTGATATTTTTTTCTCTGTGAAATAAAAACAAATGTCAGAAAATGTATCATATTTTCAAACAGAGAAACTGTCCTGAAGAACATCTTGTTTTTAGATAGACATGTGCAGAGTTACACACCTACATACATTCTTCTGAAAAAGCCAGTAGTTCTAATGTGTGGGTTTGTGTGTTTTTCTGTCAGGCCAGCTGCTCAGAGGATCTGGGCCGCTGGTTGGGTGTGTTGTTTGCAGAGACGGGGAGTGCGACTCTCCCTGAAGAGCTGCATTACGATTACATCGACGTGGACACACTCACTGACATTCGGCATGCTGCCAGACACTCCTTCCTGTGAGTCACTCCCTATGTGTGTGTCTGTGCCCATATTTACCCCCAGTTTTCCATTTATCATCATTTATTAGTTCTTGTTTTTTTTGGTTTTTTTTGGACAGACAGGGGTGTCATGTAAATCTCTTTCTGTCTTCACCTGTTTGTTTTTTTTTTCTTGTCTTAATTTTCTTCTATTTTCAGATGGGCCACTAACGCTGCTACTTCCTCCAGCAGTGCCTCCACAGACTCCAGAACATATGATGAGGTCTATGAGAGTGTTGAGGTGGGGAAACATCTGACAAACCGCTCATGCTTTATTCCCCCTATATATGTTTCAAATGTTAAATATACAATCACGTAAAAAATTATGAGATCATCCAACGTCATCAGAAGCAATGGTTATGCATCAAGTGATAACTCCTGTTTGTATCATGTGACTAAATCAGAAAAGCAATGCCTAAAAGTACTGTTTTTGTCATTACAACGTCATAGATATTGATGTAAGAACTGTAGAGATTGTGTTTTTTTTTTTTATCAAGAAAACTATGGAAAATGGGTAGATACCAGCTGTGAAGATATGAACAATTTTGGTCGTTTTAATTATATTTGTCCAAACAAATGTACCTTTAGTTGTACCAGGCATTAAAATGAAGAAGAATTTGAAGAAAACAAGAGCGGTCCAATACAATTTTCCATGACTGTAATTCATAGATAGACTAAAAATAGACAAAATTAAATACAAATATTTTCTCAATGTAGCTTCAGTTTTACGCATTTTTGAACACCAGTATATTCAGCAGTAGTAAAACTTTTACCACAAAAAAAAATAAAAAATAAAACTTTACAGAGTCAGTAAAAGGCCCCTGTGTGTGCCTGTATTTTACTGTTGAACATGTTTAATGTAAGCACACATTTAAATGACTTCATATTGTTAGAATATAAAATAGTTCTTTATCAGATTGTCATATCATTTTCTAAGATTATATAACATTGTATGCTCATGAAAAACAGATAAACAGGCCTGTTTGCAGAATTTTCCAGTCAATCCAAGATATTGATTTGATTTATGGGACATTTTGCACATACATTGATCAAAGTCATAATAAAATAAAAACACTAAAGGTGCAGGGAGAGGCAGAAAGAATAGAGAGTTAATCCAAGATACTTTCTAAAGAGTATATTACACCTAAAAGGAGCAGATTTTACCTGTAACCCCGAACAGAAACGTGTTCTTTTATTTTTAATACTGAAGTAAATTTTGAGATACTACACTGGAAAAGATAAGAAACTGAAATCTATAAATAACTAAACAAAAACTGTCGTACTCTTGACTCCACTACATTTGTCTAATATGTGAAATGTAGCGCAGTGGACACAAATAGCACAAAGTTGAACGTTGAAGTGCCTCAAGTTTGGACAAAAATGCACAGATACAAGCAGCTGAAATGACCACGTTTATTATTTTTCTTGCTTTATTTTCCTGTAGGATGGTAACGTCGACAGCAGAACGGGTCAGGTGAGACGCCACGCCTCCTTCTCCAGCAGGGACTCTGAAAAAACTGAGCAACAGGCTACAATAAAGAGACATGCATCCAGTAAGCCTCCGCCCATAAAGGTGAAACAAAACCCAAAAAAATCATCACTTGCTGTCAATTCATGTTTTGCTTTTTTTTTTTTTTTTATTAGATGTAAATCATTATGCACGTTATGGGAAGACGCGCGCCGAGGAGGATGCCAGGCGGTACCTCAGACAGAAAGAGGAACTGGAAACTCAAAAGGAGGAGCTCAGAAATACTCTCATCTCCCTCCGCAGAGAGAAGAGGGAGATCAAGGAAGGGCTGAAGAGTAGCGCTGGTCAGAGTCTAATCATACGTAGTTTTTAGACTCCAGCTTTGTGCGCCGTACTGACTATGGAGATGTGTGTTTACAGGTCACGGTGTGGAACAGCGGTTAGCCGAGCTGGAGACGCTGTGTAAACAGAAGGAGGAGGAAAGGGTGGAACTGGAGCTTAGACTGACTGAAGTCAAAGAAAACCTGAAGAAATCATTGGCTAGAGGAGCTTTAGGCCCGCCCACCGACACAAAGATCAGTGCCAAGGTAGGCAGCTCCAGACTTACTCTATGTCTGTTTTACATCACACATTACATCTTATATAAATATTGTCATGACAGTAGCCAGCACCAGCTACTGACTGGCATGTACAGTAACTCACAGGACTTTATCACAAAAGAATATATAGGGGGTTTGTATGGAAGCAGATCTGTTTCATCAGATTTTTGAATTTTAAAAGCCATTGAATTTTTAATACAGATTTTTTTATTTATTTTTTTTTACACCAAAATTTTGATCTGTGAATTCAATTATGTTCATAAATTTAAAGTAAACATTTTTTAATAAAGCAATCAATTTGAAAATCGGTTGAAAATTACTGTAAGCCATATATGGTTATTTAAACGGTACATGCACTATTGACAATATTATGTATAGTGGGAAACCAGTAGTTGATTGTCTTCCTGCATCGGTGTCACATGATCGACTGACCGCAACTTGATTGGCTGTCAGTTTTACTTAGAGGATACAATCAATTACTTGTCCTTGGTGTCCCAGATGTGTGATCTGAATATTTTGCAACTGAATTTATTAGAACTGATTTTTTATTTATTTTTTTTACATCTGAATTTGTGCATTTGAATGTTTTGTAGCTTTATATTTTTTATTCTAAATTTATGAACATAGTAGTTGAATTCAGAGACAAAAAAATTCTGCCATTTAAGTACAAAAGAAAATACACTTCAGATGCTTAATTTCAGTGCAAAAAAAATTTCAATGGCTTTTAAAATTCAAAATCTAATGAAACAGATTTGCTTCCAAAGTTTCAGCTTCAAGATTCAACAAACTTTATTGTCATTGTTAAAAGAAAAACAATTTAGCACCACAATTCATTCCTTCATTCAAGTAAATAAATAATAAGGTAATCAATAAAAACACAGCGAGTCTAATACCGTGTAATACATTTTTAAAATGTTATGTTTGTTTATACAGGCACAAGGCAATAAGGTTGAAAAGGTTTACAATGAGACAGTACCGGTCAACTCAGCTTCTGAGCTTCGAAAGCGACCACCGTCTCTTTACACTTCCTCAAAAGGCAACGTCATGCAAAAAGCAAAGGTACAGTGTCAGACAATGACTGAGTTTTCATACTTGGTGTAAAAATAAAATCTTACTACTCATAGAACTGTAAGTGTTTGACATCAGAAGAATAAAATGTTGTCTTCATGTTGCACTGTCTCATGGTTTCAGGAGTGGGAGTCAAAAAAGGGGACCTAGACTGAACATCAGACAGACTAACAGATGGATTCACAGCCAAACAAGACTGGGCTTTGACAGGAGGATGTGTACAAGGAGAAACAGGGGAGGATAAAGACAAACTGGCACTGAGAAGATGGAGGAGGAGGAGGACTGACATTTTGTTTCCTCCTCTTTCCCAATAGAAAAAAAGAGGAATCTGCAAGTAGATGCGACTTGGTGCTGCCCACTGTAAATACGTCAGACTGATGTACCAGTGCAGTATTAATGTGGATCATTATTAAAATTAAATGTGTTTGCATGTGTGTTTACATTTGTTGAGGGCTGCAGAAAGAGAACACGATTATTCACAGTAAAGGGACAATATAGAGTTGCTTTATCATCTGAACATGTGACCTAAACCCATTGACGGAGGAAAAAAAAAAAAAAATTTGTCTTTATGAACTTAACTACTTGTCAATATAAAGTTTAAGATTTAAGAACTAAAGAATTATTATATTAAATGGTTATTATTGGTCTCATGAGTGAAGTATCCCACATTCTGTGAATTTAAAATGTTAGGAAAGCACATGAAGTATGACACTGTCTAAGACAATGTATTAAATGTTTATTACTGCAATGTGAAGCTGTTCAGAAAAACATGTTGAATGAATCCACTGTTTAACTATATGTGTATTTTTCCATTGTTGACTTTTGCACTTTATCCTGTTGTATTTTGTAATTATATAAATTAAACCGCTTTTATCATGCGAGGACAGATGCTTGTGGGATTCCTTTTCCTGCTCATTCCATAAACACATATACAAGTTGACGCCAATGATAAAAATAATAATAATTAATTTTTATCAGTAAGTGGCGCTGGAGGCAAAGTGAGTGCTTTGCCCAAAAACACAAGTAAGAGGATTTGAACCATTAACCTTTCAGTTATTGGATGACCTGCTGAACCTCTGGAGCCATAGGCCTTTTTCACATTGACTTTTATTTCAGATGAACAGATGAAATCACATTCCAAATATTGAGTCTGTCTTTCTTTGATGGAACTTCTGTAATGAATTGTTGCCTCTTTGAGACACAATCGCCATCTAGTGGTGTTGAATTACAACTCCAGTTATGAGCGGAGTTCAAGGTTAGAACAGTGAAGCTTATAGAAATGCGTCGGGGGGGGGTATAAAACACCACTTGTGTTTTTGCTCTAATTTTTCCTGTTTTCACCATTCACAAGTCTGTGTTAGTGAACCATAAACCATCCACTTCACAGGAATGACATAACAAGATGTTAATTAAACAACCTGATTATTGACAGGTGTGTCATACTCTAGTCTTGTATGTTTTAGATGTTCCATCACACCTGGAAGTCAATCAATCATTAATAGTCTTCTGCAGAGATGATGAGGAGTTTATTATTAACTCTTAAATGTCAGCAATGATATGTTCTGGATGGATGGATTTAAATATAAAAAATAAAAAAAAAATCCACCATTTTCCTTTTTTAAATGTTCTGTGTGTTTTGTTTGTGGAACAGGTGTAAAAAAACAAACAAACAAATGATTTAGAAAAAGGCAAAGTTAAAACTGCTGGGACCAAATACTAGTTCTCTTTAGTATTTTTTTTATTTTTCCACATTCATAATTCTGTAAATATTTTATTTTATTTATTTTTTCTTTAATTTTGTTCCATTGGTGTCTTGCTTTGTAGATGTTACTATTATTTTTTATTGATAACTTTAGCTGTATATGTTTTTTTTTTTTGTTTGTTTTTTTTTACTGTGGAACTGATTAAAGTTTCAGGAGTTAAAGAGTTAACCATATGGCAGAAGGAAAAACCTAAAACATGCAGGACACCAGCCCTCGACGACCGGAGTTTGATACCTGTGACAAGCTAGGCCACTAAAGGAAATTTGCCAAAATAAAACAGGAAGTGACAAACATGGAAACAAAACACTATATACAGATTTACAACTTCTTAGACATGACATTTTGAGAGAGCGCACACTTGGCATGCTGTTGTCTATGAACTGGATTTTTATTTGTCTATCATAACTGTCAGCAGGATTACGCAAAAAGTTCTGAATGGGTTTTGATGAAACTTTTAGGAATGATAGATAATGGGTCAAGGAAGAACCCATTAGATTTTGAGCAATGAAGGTCAAAGGTCAAGATCGTACTAAAGGTCAACAGCTAAAACACATCAGTGGTAATATCTCAGGATTCAGACAAGATAGAATCTGGTGTTTTTTTTTCCATTCACATCATCTCACCTTCAGACATCAGATGGGTCAACATCTGTGGCTCAATCACGTCACATTTTGATGTCATATGACGCCATATCAAACCTTGGCAGAGGTCTGCTGTCTCTGACTGCCTTGTTTTTACTATTACTTTTAACAGTAATAGTAATAGTCATAGTAATAGTAATTGTATTTCTATGTTTCTATAAATGGGGTACTGACTGGAGAGTTCTTTGCCTTCTGTTGTATCTGACAATGACAACTAAACATATGACCATCTGTTTCCGGAACATTCATCTGCATGCTTATCACAGTCATCAGAGTCTCCACCTGACAGCAGTTTGTCATCGTTACCAACTTGAGTGGGTAAATACTCACATTCGGATGGTGCTTAGCACTTTGTAGAGGTGTTCTCTTCACAGATGAATCCCAATTTTCAGTGTCCAGGGCAGATGGCAGACAGTGTTGGTGGTGTCGTGTGGGTGACTGGTTTGCTGATGTCAGTGTTGAGAATGGAGTGGTTTATGATGACCTATGATGGGGTTATGATATGGGCAGGCGAATGTTACGGATAACAAACAGGTGTATTTTATTGATAGGATTTTGAATCCAGAGATACTGTGTCCAGAGCCTTAGGCCCATTGTTGTGCTGTTGACCCACGACCTTCACCCCATGATAATGCACCATGTTGAAGGATCTGGACACAATTCCTGGAAGCTGAAAACATCCCAGTTTTTGCATAGCCAACATACTAACCGGACATGACCGGACCACTGAGCATGTTAGCGATGGTCTGGATCATCGTATACAACAGCATGTTCCAGTTCCTACCAATATATAGCTACTTCACACAGTCATTGAAGAAAAGTGGACTAATATTCCACAGGCCACAATGTACTCTAGGCCAAGGAAATGTTGTTTTTTGGTTTTAGGTATTGCCGTTTGATTGAGGTTTTGACACAAACGTGGCTGGTGGGGGTGGGACTTCCTTTGGTGGATTACTATTGGTTTATTTATGTTTTACAGACAGCGAAGTAAGTGTACCCAATTAGAAGCAGAGCACAAATGAAAAGGCTGGAGTCATAATAAAGGAAAATGGCAACAACCAAAACTGAGAAAGATGTGAAGGCAAATATATTAAATGATCTGCACATTTTTTTTCATTGCAGTTTTATATTTTTCATTTGCATTTTTTTAATTTGGTATTTAGAATTCATATTTTTTTGCTTGCACTTTTAAAAATCTTCTTTGAACTTACTGACATGAATTAAACACCATATAACATCCGATTTTTTTTTAAATTCTAAACTTATGAACATAGTTGAATTCAGAGACAAAAAAAAAAAAATGCCCAAAAAATCTGATGCTAATTTCAGTGCAAAAAAGTGTTTAAAAATTCAATGGCTTTTAAAATTTTAAATCTGATGAAACAGACTTGCTTCCATAATAAATATCAAACATGTTTGATTTTAACTTCCAAGGCTTGTGAGGCAGAATACTCACCGAAAACTAGACGCACACAGTGAGCTCTGGGATTCAGCCTTAGTGTTCAGTAGCCATTATAGTGTCATTTTATAGTGTCCAGCTTAAGGCACACCTGGGCAGTAATCATGCTGTCTAATCAGGATCTTATTCTAGAATGTTACCACAGCTTCCATTCACTTTGAATTGATGTTGCCAGTATTTTTTTATAACCGTCCGCTGCGCCATTAACGCCCACTGCCAATGGCAACGAGTTTTGTCACTTCAGATTCACGGTGCCATATCACTCCGCAAGTAGTTCGGCCACTTTGAAAGTAAATATTCATGCAGTTTAACGTCAACAAATAGGGCTGGCAGATCAGAGGCAGCAGCAGAACAAAATAGTGCCAGTGGAGTGTTGGTTAGGAACAACAATACCGTTCCAACTGGACTACTTTTTCTCGACAGAAGTCATCGTCTATATGAATGAATTCATAATCATTTTGGTAAACATCTTTCCTCAAAACAAGCAGTAATAAGCTGTAATAGAATAAACGGAATAATGTATTGCCCATGTGTGATGATTGAAAAATATTTCCCTTCGGAGCGGAACAATGCAATATTTTTCTGATAGTCACGCATGGGCAATACGTTATCCCTTACTTCATATACCACACCAGTGAGGTGGATGGATTATCACAGAAAAACTAACAAAAATATTTTGTTCAGTGTAACTTCTGAGCATATTTCTACAACATATAAAAGACATAACTTGAACTTATCACACAAAAAGGCAGCAGAACTTTTTTTTTTTTTGCTTTATGTTTTTCTTACAGTTTACAAGATCAGTGTAACTTTAACAATAAAACAAAGAAAACAGTTGCAAAACTCATATTTTTCAGGCCTAAACATGAACCAGTAACAGGCTAGATTAAGCATCAATAAAAACAATACAAAAATAGTATTAGTATTTACACGGTTTAATGTGAAAAGCATTTTAAGAAATGAGTGACTATACAGTTATGGCACAAACATTTTCTCAAATGATTAATGGAGAGTATATGAGAAAAGAATTATCCCTTTTAACCAAAACCTTCTACTGTTACACCTTGTAGTTTTTTATTATCATTTCATTTTTCCCCTTTTAGTGCCGAAATAATGTCATTGAGTTTTTATTTAATACTAACATTTGCTAACAGGAGACTTGTACCCCTTTGGTGTTTATTAAAACTGTGTATAAATGCTAAACATACTTGTATATTTTAATGGATCACCTAAAGAGGATGTATAATAATAATAATAATAATAATAATAATAATAATAGATTAAAAGATCACCTAATTTAGCTCACATTTTGATGTGTAGATGTACAGTACTGTGAAAAACTCTCAGGCTGCCTTTAGCATTGTGGTTTTTGCAGGGTAAAAATGAGCATGCATATTTATTTGTCAGTCTCTTTAGTAGATACAAGGAAAAAAAATCAGCTACCAATACATGTTGTCTAATGCTAAAAGTCTGAATTTATTGTGACCTCTGCTCATACATACATTTTACTCATTACATCTCACGTTGTCTTGTCTTGGAAGTTTTTCTCTATTACTTTTATAACTAATCTTGTGCTACATTCAATCAAGTGTCACTTACATTTGTTTTCTTTGCACTCGGGCTGTCTTTTATTCTTCTCTTTGTTCAGGTGATAATACATAGCTTAAATAATATTCATATTATTTTCCTATTTTTTTTTTAATTGTTTTTAATGCATTTCACACTCTTCCTATAGGTATATTCCAGTTTTATACATATATGTTGATACAAAGATTTGAGAAATGCACATGTGAGGTCTTTATAACCTTGCTAAACCTACAAACCTAACGATAGCTTAAGATTTTTGCGTAGTATTGTAAATGCTTGATAAAATAAGGCAAGTCAGCCATTCAGCTTCTTTAGAAACAGTTTATTTAGTGCATTTCTAGTTTGTCCACAGCAGGAACCAAAATATTAAGTTAATCTGTGCTCCTATTGATTCACCAAAGTTCTGGTCCAACACCATTGGTCCACTCATATTCTGGTGCAATACTATTGGTCCAGTAGTGTTCTAACACCCTCACATTGGTTCACTAGTGTTCTGGTACGACACTATTGGCTCACTAGTGTTCTCTTTTGGTCAGGAACACGCAAGACCAGGAAAAAAAAAAAAGAGGACCTTCAGCATGCTGCTACTGAGCAGAGGTCCACAAGCTTCCATGCAACAACAAACAAACAAACAAACAAGTGACAAGTGACAACAACAACAAATGGAAAGAGAAACAACGGCATTGCTTGAAGTAAACACGGAAGCATATACAGTAAACCTTATTTTAACCTGCTAAAGCCCTCAGGAGTTTGATATACAACTGATCTTATAAAGGTAAAATCCCGCAGCCCCCCCCCCCCCCAGCCCCCAAGACACATGCGTGCGCACACACACTCACTCTCACTGGCCCACACACAAGCACAGCAACCAGTCCCTCGCGCACACAACACACAGGCGCACCCGCATGCAAACAAAGAGTCAGTCCTCATTAAGTGTACAAGGAATACTTTCATCGTTTTTAAAAATATGACTTAACCCCATGAGCTCTGTGTAAACATAGCATACAGTAGATTAGATAAAGTTCCTTCCGCCTTCGTCTTTTTTTTTTTTTTTTTTTTTTTTACAGTTTCCTTCTCATCACCCACCTGTCTTTTAATTTTAATACTTGGACTCTTTGGTTCTCGGTAACAGTCTTTAAAACTTTGTGACTGACTGGCTCTTTCTATTCCTCTTCTTCCTTCTCCTTCCCTCCCTTGTTCTCTCTGAGTATAATACACAGTAGGAAGAGTAGTCAAGGGAAGAGTGTTGGATGCCTGGCTCTTGATACCTCCACAGACTAGAGCAGCAGAGCCAGATGGATTGATTGTCCTTGGTTTATTTACATCACAGTCAGTCACAGTGGGCTCCGTAAAGTGGAAGAACACATTTCCGTCCTCCTCCCTCCAACCCCTCACCAGCCTGATGTGTGGGCATGTTGGCCTGAGATCTGTATGTGCAGGTGTGTGTGTGTGTGTGTGTGTGTGTGTGCAGGTCTGTATGTGGGTGTGTGTGTGTGTGTGCAGGTCTGTATGTGGGTGTGTGTGTGTGTGTGTGTGTGTGTGCAGGTCTGTATGTGGGTGTGTGTGTGTGTGTGTGTGTGTGTGTGTGTGTGCAGGTCTGTATGTGTGTGCAGGTCTGTATGTGGGTGTGGGTGTGGGTGTGGGTGCGTGTGGGATGAGGGGGGCTAGGATAAGTCATTGTTGCTTGGTGTCTTCCCTCCGCCGTTAAGAAGGGCTGAAGCACTGCGACTCTTGGTCGGTGTCCCGCTGCCAGACCGTGATAGTTCTGTCAGGTCATGGAGGGAGGGCTCTCTGTACATGGCCACTGAAACACACAGATAAACCAACAATCAATAATTCAATTTGTCACTTAATCCATAACTTAATTTCCTTTTTATACCCATCTGAATTAGTTAGATTAGGTGCATGTGTGTTTGTAGTATGTCCGATTGTGTTTTTAGAAAAGTATTAATTTGACTTTGGTATAAATGTCTATCATTCTAAGTTGTAAATATGATAGGGCTGTCAAAATGAATGCATTAATGCAGATTAATCTATCATCATGATTAATCTGATTAAAATATTTAAGGCAATTAAATGGAACAGTTGTTTTGTTGAAACTGTTGGAGTCATGTTTTGGATATTTTAACACATTTTGGTGTTTTTTTCTTGTATTTCAGATGAGTTTCTGAATATCCTTTGGATTTTTTTTGTCACTTTTTTGTGTTAGTTTTTTTAAAAATGAATTTTATTGGGTTTTAACATTTTTGTACAGTTTTTTTTTCCTCTGTATTTTTTGTTTCGTAGTGTATTTGATGGAAAATTTTAGTTTAACCCCCCCCCAAAACATAACAGTCAGCTGTTTCATTTAAAAAAAACTGAAATAACTGTTCAATCTTGGGGTTTTTTGTCCTCGTATTTCCATCCAGAGGTCAATATGATGGTTGGTGTCCTCCATCTTTATAGGTTATTGGTTCTGCTACGTGTCACTACCAGATCAATTGTGCATTAGTTCTTGTGTGACTGTAACACTGGACAGACTGACCTGCATTGTCAGTGACATTCAGAATCATTCTTTGTTTCAGATGGGTTAAGATGGATCACCATTAACATGTTCATTTTGACAGCCCTAATTTATTTACATCAGGGGTTATTGTACAAAATACAATACAGTGTACTGTATACACATATTTAATGATCAACCTTTTGCATAAATAAACAGAATGTATTTCTGTGAAAACACTGCTCTGGGTGTGAATATGTGTTATTTCCTGAAAGTTGTCTTACCAGTCAGATGGGGGCATGTAACCACGGTAACCAGCTGATCTCACCTCTAATGGCATCAGTGTGATATTACAGATGACACTTGTAACTGTGTAACACTACTGACTACCAGTTACTCTGTTCTCCTTCTGTCATTGCACATTGTTGCCATGACTGCATTGCATTGTGGGATGTTCATACTGGCAAAGTGTCCAGAGCTTGAATACTAGAATAATTATCCATAAACTATGTGTAGTTTGCATATTATAGCTGTTATGCCACAGTTACAGAAATACTAAAAAGCTTCATAATTCATGATAGCATGTATTTTAGTACATTAGACAGATCTTTAATATCTGCTTTAACCTTCATCCAACCGATATATTGACCATCAAATGCAGGGGTATCCAAATCCAGTCCTAGAGGGCCAGTACACTGTAGATTTTGCAGTGTTAATTTGGAGACAATGGGACCAAATACACTCTAGAAGAAGTTAAATAAACTCTCTAAGTGTTGATTTAACACTGCAAAATTTACTGTGTATCCTGCATGTTTTAGATATTTCCCTCTTTCATCACACCTGGAAGCCATTCCATCATTATTAGACTTCCCCTGAATTTTATGATGAGCTGATCATACATTGAACCAGGTGTGGTAGAAGAGGGACATATCTAAAACAGGCAGGATACTGACCCTGGAGGACTGGATTTGGACACCCCTGATCTAAAGACTGCAGGCTGGGGTCTCTGGGGACTCCAAGAATAAACAACTGTATAAAAACTAACAAAGTTGTAACATCTATTCAAAGAATAGCATTAGTGATATCACTAATGTTCTCTGAAAAAACAAACTTATATTAAGGAAGCTGCTATCAAGTATGAAATGAGCATATAGTCCATAATAGATAGAGCACATGAAGGAATCTGAATTTGCTGCGTCAGTGTCCACTTCCTTCAGTATGAATGAATAATGTGATAATAACAACCTGTGGCCAACATTTGGTTGATAAATAGCTTCATTTACTACAGTTGCATAAGTGAAACTGGTTATTTCTAACTGAGGTATCTCTGGAACCCAAACACTGGTATTTGAAAAACCATTAATTAAAACACAAAACAATGATAAGAAGTGACAAAGTCTTTAAAAATACATATTTGGCTGAAATAACACCTTAAGAGGTGGTAGATATTACAGAATGTTGCAGCTTTTTTCTGGTATTTATCTCTGGCCTCCCTCACAACCATGAAGTCTCTTTTAGAATATATATATAGATTTAGTATCTGTGGTAATACACTATTTTCTGCCAAACTTCTCAAACATTCCAAACTGCTGCTTGTGTTTTTTAGTGGGCAGTGTTTCTACTGTACTGTGAGGTTGTGATGTAACATGTACAACAACCAAGTTGTAACAGAACCAAATCAGATGATATGAGGTGATTAGATTCACTTATACTGGTCTGCAAGTACAATGGTTCAATATGGTTCAAATTAAACTAATGACATTTTCCAGCTGTGTTACTGATGAAGAAAACTCAAGTCTTAAATGCTGGTTGGTTCAAGTTTCCAAGATAAGTCTGGGGTCAAAATGTGACATTCTTAGAATGAACAAGAGAATATGTTTTAGTCCAAAGGCATATTGGTCTCAGATCTACCAGATCTACTTCAAAACACTGTCTGCACATTATGATCCATTCACTTTACAGGTTCTTTCTAGTGGAATATTTACTAATCCATTGTATACATGTACATAAACCACCATATATGTGGAATAACACACCATCATATATATTAAAAACATGAACTAACCAGCATTTTTGTCGTTTGTTTTCTGATTCATCTTATGTAAGATTTAACACATTTAACACATTTAATGTCTTGAAGCATATACTTTCTAAAAAAGAAAAAGTGTAGACCAGTGTCTCCAGGGAGTCGCCAGTTTTAGTTAAAATCTATTAAGTCTTAGACACACAGAGTTAATAACACAGGTTAAAGACTGTGGGTGTTTAACACTTGATGAATCATTATTTTTTTTTTTTTTTTTTTTGCACAACTAAACATTTGATTGTCACTTATTTAATCATTATTTTGAATGTTATAATACAAGCTTAAGAGGTTTTGTGGAAACATGGTGAAAACACCCGTGACCTGCTCCCTTGTTAATTACGAACAGCTGATTCAAAGGTAAAGCACAATGATTCTTATTCTGATGTGATTATACTCTAATGAAAACATAGCTACTAATAGATTGCTCTAACGCTTACACCCTGAAAGGTTATAAAAGTTAATAATCTACACACACAGGATAAATTAATTTCAGTTCAGGAGCCAAAATCACATGTTTTACTTGAAAGTAATTAAATATATTTTATTACTAGCCTTACCTTTGAGTGGTTTCGGTATGAAGTGTGCAGCGGCCTTGTTCTTCTTCACATGGTTCCCCTTCATGATCGCTCCCTCCTTGTTGAGTCCCAGGTACCAGGCCCGGCCCGAGGCCTGCTGCCGGTACAGCATGGAGGAGTAGGTGACGTAGTAGTTCTCAAACACAGATTCCTTGAACTTACACTCTGGAGTGAAATGTTCCTGAAGCCCAAATGTGGCAGAGTGTGCAACAGATGATAGAAGAAAAGAGACAAGAAGCTGATTAAATAGAAAAAGAGAGTAGGAGGAGGCAGCAGCTGGAGAGATGAAGTTTGTAATAGCAACTTCATTATAGAGAGTTCAATCATTCCTCCATATCACCATCAGTGTATTCATCCATCAGCTGGTACGCTCTTTGAGTCATTATCTCGACCAGGCTCGAGTCTCAAAGAACAAACTGCACCAACTTAGGACAGCTGACATTTGCATTTCCTTATTCCTGTGTCTCCATAGCAACCGGCTACTCCCTTGAATACCAACCAGTCCACTGAGAGAAAGATGGTGACCAGGTTGCCGGGGGAAACACAAGGAAACAGACAGATTGATCTATCTCTCTGTCATCCAGTAATCTAATATAATTTTGAAGGCATACGATGTGTGTGTGTGTGTGTGTGTGTGTGTCTGTGTGTGTGTGTGTGTGTGTGTGTGTGTAATCGTCACATTTAAAGATAGAGTTGCTGACTTACAGCAAAGAAACTATACTATGTTGAAAGTGTTTAGCTCTAGAAGCATTTTGTGTGTTTGTAATGTGGATGCAATATGATGTGGACAGATGAATATCAGTTTTATAACCATACTGAACAAGTCTGGACGTGATGGCCCTGATACTGTTGCGGCATACGTGCTTGCAGAGGCGTATCTGTGTGGCTGTTATTACACCTAGGTTTGGACCACTTTTCTATTTCCTCTTTTTTTAGGTTTCATCTTCTACTTTCACATCCGTGTTTAGATTGTGGGAAGTGTGCCTTATTTTGTTGATTTCTTTTTGTTATTGGATCTACACCACCCACCCTCACTGCTCAAGAGCTAAAGTGAGGCGCTTAATGCAGTGCAGTGTAGCCAACACTGCTTTCTGACCTGTCTGAGATAATTTATACACAGTTGGTAAGCAAGTATATTACTGTTTGAATAAAGCATGAAAACTAATTTCTTGAGGTTGGTGTAAATGGAATGAATGTAATCTTTCTATCAAAGCACGACTGAAGGGGGATAAACAAAATATGGCTGCAGGATGAGTTGAAATCAACCCTGACTGAGAACCCACAATATCAGTAGACAGATAAGAAAGGTTCAGACATTAGATTATAACACCCAGTGTCAGCTGTCTCACAAGGCAATATCATAGTTAAAGTATTGATGTGATGATGGAGTGATAATGAAAGACTGGGGACACAGAAAAGGTGCTGTTTCATCACTCAGTCGAACTCAAAAAACTCATATCTTGGTCAGTAAGGGACGAGGGCTAAAGTGACATCTGTGTGTGGAAGTGAGTGTGAGTGTGTTAACCTACAGAGGTGTAGAGAAAGCCTTCGTTGTTCATGGCCAGGTAGAGTTTAGTCTGGACGCCCTGGATGGCCACCACTCGGAGCCCCACCGGGATTAAGTTGAACACAGCTACATGCACACACACACACACCCCCGCCCACAGAAACAGCAAACAGAGAGAAAACAGATAAAAGAATCATCATCAATATCAAGGTCCGCTATTATGACACCTCCATTTTAACGCGCACAAGCTATTTTACAAGGTCAGTCAGGCGCTAAGGCTATTGAATTACACTGATGATTTACCGCTCTGCATTAAGTGTGTGAATTATCAAAAGGCATACAGAAAATCAGGGTTTGGTAAATATTTTGTATTTCTTACAAAAAAAACCATTAACTGTCAGATCACAGCTGTTTCTACTGTTATACAAATTGTTAAGGGATACTCTTGTTCTGTCTTGTATGTTTTTATGAAGGTGTTAGGTCTCAGGTTTTGTTACTAGAAACCCAAATAGCTTGACTGTTATTGAAACAGGGCAAACATTTATTGCCATTGTTCTAAAACTGGAAAAATATCCGACCTATATTTTTTCCCTTTTAACTGTACTCATCTATTCATGTGCGTATCTTGATTCACTTTCCTCGATGTGTGGCTGCCTTATGAATTCTATTATTTTGCTTTTGTTTGATCGCCCGCTATTACTGTGAAGCACTTTGTAACATAAAGTGATGCAATAAACAAACATTTGCTCACTCATCTCAGCAAATCAAATCAAACAGAACAACATGCCAGTTACTGCCTCACATAAAAATGTCAAAATAGGAAGAAATAAGAACACCACTAGTTCACTGCTGCCTTTTTTTCTTTCTTCGCAAACCTCTTATATATTAAATTTATGCTACAATAAGTCAGAGAAATCCATTTATTTCTCAGCTAACTTGCTATTTCAGAATCTTCACAGTAGTATCAAGGACATTTTCATTCTTGTTGACACACACACTGTATATTAATTCAGGCGGAGTGTTCAGTTTACCTTTTTATACGCATTTTATTATGGCTATAATATATAAGTGATTAAATTTAGAGTGTTTTCAAATAGATTTTAATGGTGAATTTGAAGTTTTGCATTACATACACTCCTTTCAGTGTACTAAAATATGGAACAGGAAACTAATTTCTCTTCATTTTGTTTTGACTGTTCAATCAGCAACACAAGCAAAAAAGTTTTTGCGACAGTACAAGCTCTGGAGCTGAGACATAATTATTGCAAGCAGCTTGATGACTCCTGCTTTCGTTTAATTACTGATTTAGTCAACCATGTTCTTTCTAATGACTGTGGTTATGTGGAGACACGGATTACATGGATTAGCCATTCAAATGCCATTCATGGATGACTGGCTTCATGTGGGCAGTCGTTTACATGATGTATACATCATATAATCGCCTAATTAAAGAACACACTTTCATCATCACCATCTCACTCTCTCACTTTCCGCACAACAGTTGGTGGCCTGAGAAGTAGCAGAGATTAATGTGTGATCCTGGCGACACCAACTGTGCGCGAGAAAGAGAGTGATGGCCGTCTGAAGCACAACAACATAACTGAATTAGCTTTATCAATCACATGTCATCCAGTGTGTGAAAGAGAGAGAGAGAAAGTGATAGAGCGAGACAAAATGAACTAACAGCCACTACCACTGGTTTGTTTAATCATTTTCTGGGACTTCAAGTCTGTACTGTTTATTCTGCAGAGGCGGAGTGTTGTTTCCTGAAGTACACCATGACATTTAGAGCAAAAACATGCACCAGATTACTGACTAAATGAACCGTTGACATGTTGTTTAGTGACCGAGCCGAGTTCCCTGTTGGACTGAATTTCATAAGCAAAATTTGTGTTGAAATGAGATTCATACTGATTTAACTGGGTACAGAGGAACTCAATTCAATCAGTCCTGGCTCAATACGGAACAGTCAATATGTTGCAATGATCCATTTTTTTTCTGAAAGTCATACATAGAAGGGCTGGAGTTCATGATGACGCATAATTACAAGAAGACATAACCACAGTAATATACTGCATGTTAAGGTAAAGTGTAAGCATAAGCAAATATTGACTGCAATATTAAAATCAGAATTCTTTCAATCCCTACACTGTAAACCTGAATAAGTTAGCAGAACTCAAAACATTTAAGGCAATCGATTGCTTCAATTATTTTAAGTTGATGAAAGTTAAAAAAAATAACATTTTCCAGAAGTTAAAATGTAGATGTTTATTAAAGTATACTTAAATTAAAACATTACTTATTAACTTAGTATTCTAAGGTTCTGTCAGTCCTACTGGGAGACTAAGTCAGGGTTCAGTGTCTTTGCCCAAGGACAGTTGGACATGTGGACAGACAGAGCCAGGATGTGAACCACCAACCCTTCAGTCATTGGATGACCCACTGTACCAACCGAACCACAGCCGCCCCTGAATAAAATTACTGTGTTTTATGATTCAAATTTTTGGTGTGATAAATACTGGTGGTTATTTGGAGTGCTCTGAAATTGTATTTCAGCATCTACTACATTAGTTAAGTTTGTTTTTTTTTAATCATCCTTATTTGAAACAATAGAAATAAGAGTACAATATCATTCTCAGCATTTAATGACTTAATTCCACTCAGTTGAACCTCATCTATGTTTTTAAGTTATGTTCACTTATATCCACAATAGTTAGTAAAAAAAATATTAGTTGGAAGTACTTAAAAAGAAGAACATGTTACAGCAACTTAATACATTTGAGTTAGTAGTACTATTTCTGAAACTTTGAGTATTTCAAACTGAATATATTTAATTATTCTGAACATTCAGGTTTACAGTGCACAGTGTTTTTTTTACAATGAAAACTAATGAAGAAACTATGTGGAAACTGTAAACAGCAATCTTTCCATTTGTGTCTAACTTATGTTCTCAAAAGTATAGAAGTAATAGTGGAAATGTTTATGTAAAATGGAGTTCCTTTGTACACAGTAAAAATGGCTGAACATTTTTCCCAGAGTCAAAAGCATGTCTCTCAAGAACAGTTACAGAGCTTGACCCAAAGAGTAACTTTTACTCTTTTTAGAGAGGGACCAAATGTTATCTGAGCAAAGAAAAAATGTCTTCAATTTGAATACAATTTTCTCAGGCAAATGATATGCACAGAGGCATGACACACACATACCATAGGTGCTGTCTTCATCCTTGGTTCCATCGATGGTGCCATCAGGCTGCATTTGCAGCTGGAAGCCCTGGCGACTGGAAAGCTTGGTCACAATGCCCTTTAACTGGGGCTCTGAGAGGACAACAGAGTACAGGAAGGGAAACACTTTAACTGCATTCATTCATATTCATTTAGGAATCACATGTATCATCACATCCAGACTTCAGGAAGTCAGAAGTGTCAGAAGGAAGAGTAGCTGTATATATATATATATATATATATATATATATATATATATATATATATATATTTCCACTTATTGAGCCTATATATTCTCAGTCAGCAGGTCTACAGGATGCAGTATTAATCAGTGACCCCTTACACATGACTGAAAAGGTGAAGAAAGAAAAGCTCCAGTTGTGTTTACAGTAGGATCCTACATTTGTGGGTCTCCATCTTTTATAACTGAAACATGCCAGTAGCTATACAAAGTTATTTACATGTGATGACTGTGGTGTCATGCAACAGGATTAATGACACACACACACACTGGCACACAGACACCTTCCAGAGGGTGAAGTGATGAAGGGGAAAGACCAGGCTTAGTGATGAGAGAAAATGGTGTTGACTGCTGGTGATGAGGATGAGGCTGAGGCTGAGGATGATGATGGGTGGTGGTAAATGGTAAAAGATGGTTAAGTGGTGGTGCAGCCCTCAGCTTCATCTCCCCTCCCTCAGACCTGGTGGTCGCCTTCTCTTCCGTTTCTTCCTCGACCCAAACAATTTAACACGCGAGAACACGTTCAGTTTACTGGGTTTGTCGTTTGCGCCTTTGCTGTTGCTCGGGCTGCCGCTGCCACGGCACGCGTTCGCCTTCTCCCGCTCCCTCGCCTGCCGCTTCTGCCGGATGAGGGAGCTGGCGATAGCCGCTGCCCGGGACATGTTCCCACGGTGGAGTGAAACAAGGCTGTGCGTCCCGGTTGAAGGAGGGGTTCGCGGGGGGTAAGGCGGTGGGACTGTGGGGGGTGCAGGGAGGGGGTCTACACCACCCACGGCTCAGTTCGCATCACACACCGGCCGCTGCAATCTGACAGATCTCCATGGTTTAGAAAAGAGTCCAGAATCCTCCATCAGTGGGTCCGGGCACCTCATGGAAGTGGTTCCACAAATCCAATAATGTGTCAGTTAGTGAGGCTGAACGGAGCTGCCTCATATCCCCGAAGGGTTCTGAGTGCTCAAACCAAATCTGACCCCCACCCCCACCCCCCCCCAGGTGATGCTTTAGTTGTCCCAAGAGAGCGTGGAATAAGGAGAATGGATGCGTAACAATCCAGTCCAGGTCCGAGTGGCGAATCAACAGCTTATAAACTGGTGCGAACGACACGGGGGGGTTATTGTTGATGATGACTGCAGCTACTGATGCTGCTGCTGCTGCTGGTGCTGATGCTGATGCTGATGCTGCTGCTGCTGAGTCTCTGCTCCGCTCCTCGATGCTGTCCGTGAGAGAAATGCAGCAACCGGACTGTTTGTCAATGAAACGGCTCGGGGCTGATTCGGTGAGAACGGGAACATGATGCAGCCGTTCATAAAAGTGCTGCAGCCCTGCCCGCCCCGAGGAGGAAGAAGGAGGGAAAGAAGAAGAAGAACAAGAAGAAGAAGAAGAAGAAGAAGAGGAGCGAGGGGGTGGAAGGGGAGGAGGAGGAGGAGGAGGAGGAGGAGGAGGAGGAGGAGGAGGAGGAGTGTGTGTTGTGTATATGTGTTTTTTATGGGGAGGTGGGGAGGGGCCCCCCGAATGATGGGGTCTGATGGGGGGCCCTGGTATAGGTCCTTCTCATAGGGCACCTGTAGCCCCGGAGCCCACGTGGCATGATATTTATATGTAATGCTGAATACTGATTGGGGTGGGGTGGGGGGGTAAGGGGGTGGGGGGAGGTGTTGATGATGGGGGATGGATGAAATACAGAAGGAGGAGAGAAGAAAATAAACAGTGAATTGAGAGAGAGAGAGAGAGAGAGAGAGAGAGAGAGAGAGAGAGAGAGAGAGAGAGAGAGAGAGAGAGAGAGAGAGAGAGAGAGAGAGAGAGAGAGAAGATGGACAGGTGAATGAATTAGATGGAGAATAATGGAAAGGGGGTGGATAAGAGAAAATGAGATATTGAGTGTGTGTGTGTGTGTGAGAGTATTTATTACATTACAGGGACATAAATCTGCTTCCACAGTCACACGTGGGGGGTTTGGCACGCTTGTGGGGACAAAATTCACACCCCCATTACATAGATCAATGAATCTGAGGGCTATGACTTTTAAGGTTAAGTTTAGGTTGATGTTAGGATGAAATTAACATAAGTCAAAGTAATGTCACCTAAACAATGGGAAAGCTGTCACAGACAGAGGAGGAGCTTTGGGAGAATCCATAAGCTAAAAATGAAGTGGAGGAGAAGATCATTATGAATGGAGGCAAGAAATGAGGTGAGGTGAATGACACATGTATTAAACAGGGAAGGAAACAGAGATAATGAAAGGTTATATATGTCAAGGCATGAGTTGAATAAAAAGGGGTGGGGGGGGGGCAAATTTAGGTGATGGGGAGAAAGCAAAACCTCTGGAGTGTTATAGAGAGGATAAAGAGAGGGAGGGTGAAAGGAGGGGCTCCCATCTTATTTTGGTGCAGAGGTTCACCACTGCTGAAAGCCTGCAGTGTGCAGAAAGAAGGTGAAAATGGAGACAGCTCTTCAGTCTGGATGGGCTGTGTCGTTTTCTACACATTACCTTTGCATTAGTGCCAACAGAGGCACTCACATGCACACACGCACACACACACACACACACACACACACACACACACACACATACACAGCGTTCATCACAGGCATTCTATGCATGTCTTTTGGCCACAGGCATCCCCCCCATAGGAAAGCAGATGCACAGCTGTCAGTGAGAGATACAGCTGTAATGGCGCATGGCAACTGTATCTCCAACTGCTACTCTATAGAGGAAGAAGAGGCTGTGGATAAAGAGCCGTCTGACTCACCGCCGGGGTCGACCTGTGGCACCTGGCGCCAAGCAGCAGGCAGAGCCAATGCATACCATTCTCTAGTGGAAGAGGGAGTGAAAATCGATGGCTGGAGAACAAGAGGATGTGGTGAGCAGTAAAGTACATGTGCTTAGAGAGCAGGGGAAGGTTATGAAAGTAAGTCACTGGATGGAGGTGAAAGAAATGTGGACAGAGAAGGTCAGGACCCGGTCAGTGATGTGGAGCCGTTGAGCCACCATGGACTGGAGGTGGAGTTACGACAGCCTGATTATTAGGTAAGACTCCTCATTCTTCCATGTAATGACAGTTCTATAAGTGGTGTTAATGTGCACTGAAAGCCAAACGCTGTACATTTCATAAGACAGCTGACACATCAGTTATGTCGGTAATTAAAAAAAAAAAAAAAATCAGATTAATTTGAAAGCAATTCTGCACAACCGATGTAATGGACTAACCAAAAAGGACTGCAGGTTCAGTCCCTCATCTTTCATTTATGATATCTGTGCTTTTAAATCCATCCCATATGCCTTAAAAGCAAAGCCACATGCAGAGCCAACAGAATGCAATGTAGCAATACAAGGGGCTATAAATCAAATAAGATGACTCTGGACAGTGTAACATAAAATAAATCATGTGGAACTCCTGTACCTGACACCAACACAGACACAGATTTAGATGTTACAGAAATCAATACCTGAGCCAATACAACCAATCAAACAGGAAAGCCACAAAAAAGAGATACTCCAGACAGGATTGGTTTCATAAAAATGATTTGTTATAATAATTAAAAAAAATGATATGGATGACATCTTTATGTGACAGATTGTTGCTTTGACAAATGACAAATGAGTGATATATGATTCAAAACATTATTCTGTTTAAGGTAATGTTAGACAATGTGATTAGGTCGAGGCTCAGTGGCGTCGTCTACTGGCAGATTTGGGGAGTGGGGAGTTCAATGTGACAGACAGACAGACAGACAGACAGACAGACAGACAGACAGAGCCCAGATGTGTGAGGTACTCAGTCTGTAGTAAAGAGCAGAGGTGTAAAGTAACTAAGTAAAATTACTTCATTACTGTACTTACGGTAAGTAGATTTTTTTTTAGGTATCTGTACTTTACTTGAGTATTTATTTTTCTGGCAACTTTTTACTTTTACTCCCTACATTTTTGTATAAATATCTGTATTTTCTACTCATTATATTCTCAGAATAGACTCGTTACTTTTACAAACGAAACAGATGTGACAGTGTCAAAAATCAATCGCTTCAGAGAGAAACTGTCTGTGACTTTATATATTATTGTTATATGACTTTTTATCTCACAATTTTGACTTTTTATCTTCAAATTATGCATTTTTATCTCATATTTCTAACTTTTTTTTTTAAATTTCATGACTTTTTATCTCAATTGTCGTCCATTTTTCCTAAACTTCCTGCCCATATCCACAAAACTCAGTAACTGTGACTCGATCAAACACATTATCAACACAGTAACTCACTTTTAAAAGCTTTATTTTAAATACTTTTCATTTTCTGAAGTATTATTGCATTCATGACAAAAAAAGCAGTTTTACTTTTTTTGCTTTTGTACTTTATTACAATTGAGAAGTTTTTTTTGTTTTTGTTTTTTTTTTTACTTTTACTTAAGTAGAAGAATTGAATCAGTACCAGAGTATTTTTTCCACATAAGTAGCTGTACTTCTACTTAAGTACAGAATATGAGTACTTTGACCATCTCTGGTGGTCAAAAAGCAAAAGAGCATAAAGAACATCATCAACTCTGCACAATACAAAGCCATCAGCAGCATCAACTCAATTCAAGCCTCTGTAAAACTGACTGAAGCTTAAACACAAACAAGTCCAAGTCAAATGAACAGAACAGTGTTTTGTCCTTCTGTTCGTGTTGGATTTGTAACCAGTTCACTTATTCTCACTGAAATAATAGACCAAGTACGTTTTCTCTTACTGTCAAAGCAGACACAAAATACACCAAGTAGCTACCCCCCCACCCCCAAATAGCATCTGTATTAAGAACATTAATAAAATAAACTCCAAATGAAAGCTGCACTTTGAATAAAAAGTGGGTCATCTGAGGTTAAATTTAATTGTTTTAGAAGAGGATGAAGTTTTAGTCAGAGTCTTTCTTGGATGATCTTAGAAAGTGTCTTGCAGGCCGACATGGATTTAGACACTAAAGGGATTAGACTGAGAGCAAAGCGTCGACGCTTTTGATTCAAGGTCCCTGTGGGCGTTGGTGTTCACTCATGTGAAGCCAATAAAGCAATTCATCCATCTCTTCCAATGAGAGGCCAAAACATTCACTTTTAAATGCTTAGTTTTTTTTTTTAAGCAGATGTTGAGTCCACTGGGCACCGTAGTCCATTTAGCAACCTGTCCTCTGTGTGTGAAGGACAGAGGTCTTCATGTCGTACATTTCTAAAAGCCTCCATTTTACACAGAAGAACCACAGATGTTACGAATTACAAGATAAGACTTTGGAAACTTTATTGCAACTGGGTGAAATAAATAATAAAACACTTGTCAAACACAAGAGTTTGTTAGAGTCCAAAAGTGCTGGAAGGGTGCGTCTAGTGTTTTTCAGTACCAGGGACAGCGTTTAAAGTTGTTAAAAGTCACGCTTTACTGAGTTTTTAACAAAACACGTCGAAATAACACAACTTTACTTGTACTTGTGTAGTTTTCCAGAGTGTGCTTCTAACTTCTTCTAATAACACACTCTTTCTTTGCTCTCTCCAATATTATTCTTCTTATTACTATATCCAAACAGACTCATTCTTCCATCTTCCTTTAAAATCTGCTAAATCTAACCACCCAAACCTGTCCATTTCAGATCGTTTGTCCTACCTGAAGTCGATCGGCGGAGAGGAAAAGTCATGTTGCGACTGAGGAGAAGCTCTGGAGCTTTGTGTTCATGGCTTTTTTGCTCTTCCTGTTGTGTTCACCTCCGTGAAAACAGGAGGAATTACCGAAGTTCAAACCAGAGAATTCTCAACGGCATTGGATCCATTAAGGCAGCGCACATGGCGTTGGCGAGAGATCATTACAGAACATTAGAGGCCATTAAGCTGTTGGAACTGGTCATTAATGATTCATCTCAAGGCCCCGCTGATCTGGCACAATAAGAGAGGGAAGCAGCCAGGAGGCCATTCCCAAATCCAAGGATCTAGTAAGTAAAGTGTGTGTTTGTGTGTGGAGTCTAATGTGAGCTTTCTGTCATGGCTGTATTCATTATTTCTATTTTGGGGTGCATTTAGTATTAGTAAAGATCCAGGGGTCATTTTAAACATTATACTCTTCATTTACAGTGTTATGGTGACTTCCCATGCATCACTGAAAAAAAATGTTATGTCGGATTTACTTATTTTTTTTAAGGTAAGTGGTTGCAAAAAATAAATATATGTAGAATCACATCATTTTTTTTAAAAATTGACAGTTCATAATATTTTTAAGTGATTTCAGTTACCGTAATTTCCGGACTATAGAGCGCACCTGATTATTAGCCGCACCCACCTCATTCTAAGAGGAAAACCGATTTTGTACATACACAAGCCGCACCTGTATATAAGCCGCATGTGCCCACATTAAAACATGTAACACAAACACAAAATTAACCCAAACCCGACTTCAAGTCCCGCGAATGAAACTAAATGTCCTTCATTAACCCTTGTGCGGTCCTTCGTAAAAGACACACTGGCTGTGTCCTACAATCGGGTCTTAAAAACCCAGATTCCAAAGTTCAGTTCCATAGACTCATCACCCCACCCCCCAAGGATATATTACTGTTTTCAGTAGTAAGCAATGGCATCCTACAGTACGTATAAAAAGGTACATTTGTGAACCACCGGGTCTCTTTGACCCGAAGGACCACACAAGGGTTAAAGTCCACAGTCCAAAAATCACAGCCGGCAAAATGAACGGAAAATGACACTTAAGGTTTGATGCAGACCTGCAGAGTCCGGGTCCCGTTGAAAGTAGTCCAAGGAAAAAAAAGTGTATATTTCCAAAGGTAAGGGAGGGAAAAATGTCCGCCGTATCCACAAACAGGTGGCTGGTCGCCGCCTCATCTATCGCAGAGTCAGTGATAACTTTAATCTTTCGCAGAGAGTTCAGGTCAAACTCCTCTGTGCCAACGTGCAAAAATAATCCACAGGGTCTGGTCGAGCCTCTGTCTTCTCTCACACACCGCCGCGGGTTTTTCTTTAAGCAACTTTTTACCCCTTGTACACCTGTCCGTCACCTTTACCGCTCCCACTTAAACCCGTCACCCCGCGTTTGTTCCGCCCCTCCTTTTTCATTCAGTCTTCCTCGACGCATATATTCCACCGGTCTAAATCTTACCTTTTCTACTCGAGCGCCTCTGGCGGCCGTTAGGAAAATTACATAAATTGGCCGCATCACTGAAAAAGCCGCAAGGTTGAAAGTTTGGGAAAAAAGTAGCGGCTTATAATCCTGAATTTACGGTAAATTAAACGAGTAGTTGTAGCTAAACAAAAATGAGTACATTTAAATTAAATTTCCTTAGTTATTTCAAATAGACCTATGTTGAATATACATAAATACTTTTAGTTAATTTAGCTCAATACTTTGAAGTAAATTTGACTACATTTTTTGAATAAATGCAACTGGATTCATTGGTATAGTAACTACATATTACATTTAAAATTAGTTTATTTGAAAAATTTAATCTGCTCAAAGTTCAATGTATCTCACATTCAAAAACTGAAAACAGATACATGATACACCTTTTTTTTTTATTGTTTGTATCAATAAAGACAAGTAGAACTAATGCAGAACCTTGCTTCACCGAAGGGTGGGTATAATTTATTTAACTGACAAGGCATTCAACGGTTTTAGTAATAACCTGAACAATAAAAATCATTAAAAGGTCTGGTTTTGCAATTGAACCATGATCCTTCCTACTGTGAGGCATGAGTGTTAATCACTGCACCACTGTGCCACTATAAGTGTAGACCATTTAACATTTATTTATTTTCTTTTTCCTTTTTTAAAATTGATTCAAGTATACAGTGTCAAGGTCAACACTCCTGAAAGTGTTAAAACATTAACACCAAGTTTGAATTTGTTCACCACATTTCATCATTAAGAAGTAACACCCTGAAAGTGTTGTATTCACACTACACTTGTGTTGGTGTTTAGATACAGTGTCAAAAGTAACACTCTTCTCCCATGCTGTAAGTCTTCTTCATACTTAAGAAACAAAGCCACATCTACACTGTACGATAATAATAATAATAATAATAATAATAATAATAATAATAATAATAATAATAATAATAATAATAATAATAATAATAATAATAATAACAACAATAATAATAATAATAATAATAATAATAATAATAATAATAATAATAACAACAACAACAACAACAACAACAACAATAATAATAATAATAATAATAATAATAATAAGAATAAGAATAAGAATAAGAATAAGAATAAGAATAAGAATAAGAATAAGAATAAGAATAAGAATAAGAATAAGAATAAGAATAAGAATAAGAATAAGAATAAGAATAACAACAATAATAATAATAATAATAATAATAATAATAATAATAATAATAATAATAATAATAATAATAATAATAATAATAATAATAATAATAATAATAATAATAATAATAATAATAATAATAATAAGGATTCACCTAAAAGCTACAAAATACAAACTTCCATCCACTGGGAACAGTACTGATAACCGTTAGTCTGCACATGGAAAATGTCATTTAGTTAGATTTGATTTGATGTGACAATCCTAGTTTTGCATGATTATGTCTGGGGTGAAATCCAAAATGGGAAACAGTGCAGTGTTGTTAGATAAAGCTGAGCACAGCATCTATGTCTTTGTATAAATAATTTGGGAAAATAGTGATGACAGGGAAATGACTGCATCAACACTGAAGTAAATGAAGTGTTTTTGTCAGAAGTTGCTGCTTAGTGGTTGTTGTTCTGTCGTGTGACTTTGAAAACACTGGGGAGGGAGGGGAATGTCAACGCAAAATATAGAGCTGAATGTCTGCCCTTCAACGGTCAACAGAGAGACAGAAGCTTTTTATGCCCCGAAACCATCTCACATTACAAATTTAATTCATGTCAATTTAAGCCTAATATTTAAGTTAAGAAAAGAGCGTGTTGTAACATTTATAAGGAACCTTTAATGTGAAAAGGTTCCTTTGACTATATCTCACACCAAAAGGTGCCACCATCTAAACACATTTCATCTTATTCTTATGAAAAAGTATTAAAAATATTTGTCAAATATATATATATATATATATATATATATATATATATATATATATATATATATATATATGTGTGTGTGTGTGTGTGTGTGTGTGTGTGTGTGTGTGTGTGTGTACTCTACACAGTAACGCTGTGTAGAGTACTGCAGTGTTTTACTTCTTTAACATTTAACAAGATAACTCCCAGTGTGGGTGAAAATAATTGGAGTTAACAGGTTTTACACTGTTCAGTGTTAAAGTCAACTGATTCTGTCAGAGTTAATTCAATATATAGTGTTCAAAGATAATGACTTTGAAAAGCCCCGCCCACCAACCTCTGCACTCAAACTGAGTTGGACCTTGAAAAAATGTGGTAAATCTTTCAAAATAAACTGTTACTTTTGTTTTTTTTATTCAAACAGAATCTGGGCAAAACTAAAGTTATGTCAGATTTTCAGATAGTTAAAAATCAACACTCTTTGGAGTAACTGTAGTTAGTCAGTTTAACATTGGAAAAGTCCTTTCTTAACACTAAACTCTTCAGTGTTGAATGTGATTAACACTATGGGGTGTTACTTCTCACATAGTGTAAAACTTGATTGACACCAATTAATGTAGTGTAAAATATATACTCTTACTAGTGTAAAGTTGACTCTGTAACTGTAATTCTAAGTTCAGTGTAAATTTTACACTCTATAGATAGGAACCATATTTTCACTGAAGTAGTGTTAAAATGAACTCTTTAAGTGTTATATTAACACTGGTAATTTGAACAAACTGATGCAAATACATTGCATTCGGGGTCATTTTGTGTTACACATGAGTTAATTATGTTAAAAATTGTAATCATATTAATCATGATGATGGATTAATCCACATTAATGTGTTCATTTTGACACCCTTAATTAAAAGACATGAAGATAACCATGTGTTGTCACATCAGCAGCTGCAGAGACATCCTGCCATAAGTTGTTAGTTTTAAATATGTCTTTATAATGGTATATTTTTCAGTTTTACATCATGTTCTAAACATCATATATATATATATATATATATATATATATATATATATATATATATATATATATATATATATATATGTGACATGTGGTATAATTCAGCCTGTTGCCATTGGATATATTTATCTATAGGGCACAGATGGAAGAGTTTAGACTCTTGTGGCAGGATTCATCCTACAGACCTCCTGCAGACTCATCAACATAACAGATGCACCTGTGCCATCAGCTTACACACCTGGTGCCCATTACTGCTGTTTATTTGTTCTGCTTTCCTCATGATTGTTATGAACAGAGGTGTTCAAAGTACTCATATTCTGTACTTAAGTAGAAGTACAGCTACTTGTGTGAAAAAATACTCTGGTAAAAGTAGAAGTACTGATTAAATTCATCAACTTAAGTAAAAGTAAAAAAGTACAGCTTCTCAATTGTAATAAAGTACAAAAGTAAAAAGTAAAACTGCTTCTTGTCATGAAGACAATAATACTTTAGAAATCAAAAAAGTTTCTAAAGTATCTAAAATAAAACCTTTGAAAGTGAGTTATTGTGTAGATAATGTGTTTGATCCAATCACAGTTAATCAGTTTTCTGGATATGGGCAGGAAATTTAGGAAAATGGGGGGAAAAAGGTCACAATTGAGATAAAAAGTAACGAGATTTTTAAAAAAACCCATATAAATATGGGATAAAAACGTATAATTTTAGGATAACAAGTCAAAATTATGAGATAATAGTCATACAACTATAATATATAAAGTTACAGTTTCTTTCCGCCACTGATTTTCTCTCTGAAGTGACTGGTTTTTCATACTGTCACATCTGTTTAGTTTGTAAAAAGTAACAAGTTTATTCTGAGAATGTAAAGAATATAAAGTACAGATATTTATGCAAAAATGTAGGAAGTAAAAGTAAAAAGTTGCCAGAAAAATAAATACTCAAGTAAAGTAGAGATACAAAAAAATCTACTTAAGTACAGTAATGAAGTATTTTTACTTAGTTACTTTACATCTCTGGTTATGAAGAAAAACACTTTGTTCCTTTTGGAGTAGCTTCACTTTAAATAAGATGATTAAATGTGGTTTTCAGTTTCTGTACATTCAACATAAATTACAAATATTTTCTGCTCAAAGGCCATAACAAAGACGTACAAAAAACTATATATAAACTAAAGTTGATTTACAAAAAACTGTGGGAAATGGCTGATATTAAGGGGTTAATTGTGTCTATTAAGGGACATAAAGACATTCTGACACAAACAAAGGCTGCACTTTTCATTTGTTTGTTGGCAATATATCTTGAATTAAGGAAAATAGAACAAGTGAAAATTATTAGATTATATGAGATTTTTTTTTATCTAACATTTTTAATAAGTTTGTTGTATCTGAATTACACGTTACTCTTTAGGTGACTATATCTAATTTTAAGTGAAATATTTGGACTACAAATGAGAAAAATACATTTGGTAAGATTAGTATTTTTGCAGTGTATAAAGCAGAGGTGTTAAAGTGGTTTCAGTTCAGGGGCCACATTCAGCCCAACATAATCTTAAATGTTCCAGACCAGTGAAATAATAACAGTGAAAAAAAGTCAAATTACATTATGACAATGTTTACATCTACAACGTTTCCTTAAAAATCCAAATAACATAAACAACTTAAAATGTCTGAAGAAAAACAATAGCAATTATTACCAATATTTGGCCTCAGTTTGCCTCAATAATAACTAACATCACAATTTATAAATACATAAAACATTTTGTAACAGGCAGAATATTAGTAAAAATTACACTTACTTCTCCTTAGACTTTTCAACTTGTTCGTATTTGTTCAGGTTATTCACATAGTTTGTGAATATAAAGATCTTCATGTAATTATAGTTTTCATTATTTCATTATTTATAATTAATTATGATCATATTTTACTAGTCTGACCCTTATTCTGTATATGGAACCTGAAATAAAATGATTTTTACACCACTGATTGTTAATATATTCAGTGTAATTTATCCTATGGACCAGAATGGATCCTTTTGGCGGGCCATATTTGGGCCCCATACCTTATGTTTGGCACCAGTGTTATAAAGTGACATAAATATTT
>CM035796.1:26509724-26518376 GCA_020466265.1 Siphamia tubifer
CACACACACACACACACACACACACACACACACACACACACACACACTGCCTCCTAAAATAACCCTTAGCTCAGAATAGTTCCCTCTCCAGCAGAAGGTATGTTTTGGCAGAGGTTGACAGACGACAGTCTTGGCAGGAAGCCTCCATCTGATCGCTGTGGTCCAAACACAACATCTCAGTGGCATTTATCCCATGCTTTTCAAAGACATCTGCTTTCATTCACTGTGAGTAACTCAAACTATTCTCCACTAGAGGGCAGTATTTGATCAGATAACAGTGAAGAGGAACCATAACAGCCTCTAGTCCAGTCCTTGTGGTCCAGTGTCCTGCATGTTTTACATGTCTCCCTCTTCTATCAGACCAAGTTCAATTATTGATCAGCTCTTCAAAAGCCTGATGATGATGTAATGGCTTCTAGGTGTGATGGAAGGGAAACACATTTTTAATTTTTAATTATATATATTTTTAATTTTTTATTGAAAAATATATATTTATTGTTATTTTTGATTTTAATAAAAAATATATTATTTTGTTTTATTTTATGTTTTAATTATTAAAAATAAAAAAATATATATTTTAATTTTTAATTTTAAAATAATATATATGTATGTATATATATATATATATATATATATATATATATATATATATATATATATATATACTTTTTTTATTTCAGAAAAAAAAAAAAAATTTCTGAAATAATATATATATATATATATATATATATATATATATATATATATATATATATATATATATATATATATATATATATATATATATTAATTATTTGTATTTATTTGTTTTATTTTTAAATTATTTTTCTTAAAAAGAACAAATTTGACTTTTTTATTATGAAAAAATTATACTTTTTAATACATTTTTAATTCAAGTTTTAAAAATATTTTTAATAACATTTTTTTCAATTTTTTTTTTATTAATGGTATTTATTGAATTATTTTATTTTTTATGTATTTAATTCATTTGTATAGTTTTTTTATAATGTTTTTTTTTTATTTTTAAAAAAGGAGAGGGAGATATCATGCAGGGCACTGGGCCATGAAGAGTGGATTTGAGAAGCACTGCTCTCGTCTGTAGAACCTTCACATCCCTTTGTGAACATACCACTGCAAATAAAAGTCCAACTTTCAAAAGAGTACTTCAGCAAAATGTACTTAAACTATGAAAACATTGTACATGCTACATTCATGTATATGGTAGATTTTTAAATTTTTTTTATTGATTAAGATTCAAAATCTCTTTCTCAAAGGACAAGATACAAGATATTCAAACACATATAACAAATATATTAGATGATAAAGGAAACATATTGAAAATAACATTTACAAGCAGATTAAGAAGAACGAGTGCAAGTGATGGAGACAGTTTCAAGAACTCTGTTTTTTGGGTTCAAAGCAATTAAATTAAATTAAATTGGGCTCAAATAAATGAAATTAGTTTCCTGTGTTTCTGTAGCTGACTCCATGTAGAAGTTATAAAGTGAACCAAAGCCTTTTGACCCATTTTTGTACAAACAAATGGAGCAGAAAAAAAAAATGTAGTCATTTATACAAAGACAATAAGTTTTTCTTTTCAGTGAATATACAAATGTAGGACGGTAGGAGGTCGAGTGTTGGCTCATATATAAACAGGCACTAATGCAGTGGTACTATATTCAGTCTTTTTCTGTCGGACCCCCCCTTTAGAGGAGAAGAACATCTCCAGGCCCCCTCAACAACTACACAACATTGTAACAGTGGTGACAGTATAACTTTTATAGAAAGAAACATCGATATTCTAACAATACTTTTTGCTTTTACTTGAATAATTTGTTGTGCAAATGAAAAATAACTTAAGACTTTTTTTTCTCGAACAGTACAAATAAACTCAACACAACTGCTCCTTAAGACAATATTTATCAAATACAAATAGAATTTTTTTTGGTGCAATTATCTAACTGTGAAAATAAATTATTATTATTATTAGTTTTTTAGAACAAATACATTTTGGTAACAAAGATGAACATTTGAACAATAGTTTCTGCACTGAGCCTGTTTACATTAAACATCTCAGAATACTAAAGTGCAAACTGTGTAAAAACTCTGTGTCTAGTTTAGTCACAGATGATGATGGCAGTAGATTTGTTTGTTGTACGTCTCTAAGTCCAGGTACTCCAATACTAAAACATTAGTTCCCCCGCTACATGTTCTAACTTGAAAAATAGACAAAAAAAATAAAATAAATAAATAAATAAATAAATAAATAATAATAATAATAATAATAATAATAATAATAATAATAATAATAATAATAATAATAATAATAATAATAATAATAATAATAATAATAATAATAATAATAATAATAATAATAATAATAAAATGATAATAATAGTTATATCCAAAATCCAATTTTGACCTTTTTTTGTGACCTTGACCTCTGACCTAGAGTATTCAAATTTGTCCTTCAAGGTTTTGATGTCACTGCACATCAACAGTGAGAACAAAAACAAGCTACATCCAAAACTGAGTATACAGGAACAAAAAAGAAAATCCTAATTAGCCCTATCTCATTGTGAGAACACATTTTTGGTGACCTTTGACCTTTAACCAATTCAACCAAATGTAATGGGATCTATTCTGGATGACCTTGCACCTTTCCTGAAAACCTGATGGAAGTTTGTCCAGTAGTTTTTGCCTAAAGTTATTGACAGACAGACAGACAAAAGAAATCAAAAACAATACCCCTCTCCCCTTTTGGGGGGCTAGGGTAAAAATAAAAAGAGCAGATGAACTACACATAGACTTTAAACACTTTTATATACTTTCCTCAAACTATTCAGCACTTAAGAACAAACACTTCTGTAAACATTTGTTCCATATCTTTATAAAATATAACATGAATGTCCTCTCATATACCCCCCCCCCCCCCCCCGCCCCAAACTGAAATAAATAAATAAAACATCACCAGCTACTTACTGTTTGAACTAATTGACTGATCGATTATTATTATTCATACACATCCCCAACATGACCCATCATTAAACTCTATATGATAAACTCAATTTCTTGCTGTCATTTATTTTCATTTAAATTGAAATTCATTATTAGAAATAAATTATAAATAAAATGAATGTTGTGTGTATGTGGGAGAAATTATTTAGAAATGTTATGTCTCTTATTTTAATTGTCTTTTACTATATTTCAATTTTCTTATATGCCTATATTTCTGTACACGAAATGTGTTATACAAATACATTTCCATTGCCTTGTAAATTAACTCCTGTGCAACTGTTTAACTTACATCTATTATAATCACAGAACAGCATCAACTTTAAAACTGTCAAATAACCACTGAAAACCAAAACTTGTTGCTGTGAGAAGTCTTACATCATAACAAACTTCCTCTACCTACCATCATAAATGCATTTTTGTAACACATTATCTTCTCATATGATGGTTTTTCATGTGAAATTCTATTATTTTCTAGTATTTTTCCTATTTTGATGATAAATTAAACCAGGAAACACTGTTAAGTGATGTAACTGAGATGAAAATACTGTAGCACTGCTTAACTTCTCATAAAAAAAGTTTAATTTTAACAAATAAAATATATAATGTATGGTGTCACTGGTCAAAATTGTAAATGTATGATGTAAAAAGTGTTGCATGAATGTTAAATCAATCAGATGTGCATCCTTGTATGTGATAGCGACACTTTAAATAAAAACACAGTGAAGATTTAAGCTGTCTGTGTTGACCTGTACCATGTCAAAAATCAGAGTTAATTAACAACACTGTCTCCATCTCTAATGAATTGTTTCCTACAGCCTATTTTAAACTCACATAACTTTACATCTGCACACACACAGCAATAATCCGTCTTTAATAGCCAAAGCTTTGCAGGATCAAGATGTTAATGAGGTCCTGTTCTCACAAAACTTCAAATCTTTCCCACTACATATGAGGAAGAACATCTGTTATGTCAGCTCAAGTGTGAGATTATTGAACTATGACACAACTAATGATGTTTAATATAGGTGTAAAGTTTAACACTGCTTAGTTGTTAGTGTTTAACCCTTAAAGACCCAGTGTTACTTTAGTGACACTTCTCAAAAAAAGTTTTCTTAACCTTTCTGAACTAATTTATCACCATTTATTTTAACATTAACCTCTGTATTTTCTTTTTTTTTTTTTCAGTAAAAGTAGATATTTTCCTATATTTAATTTACTGATCATAGATGTTCAAAAAAGCTCCAATTACACTTGGGAATTCTTATATAAAGGTGGAAAAAAAAAAATCGAAATCTATGTGAAAAGTGTGAAAAGATGATGTGATAAACAATTTTGACCAAAGGAGGAGTGACACCTGAACTGTGTAGAAAAAAAACATTAGTCACTTTTTACACTGTGAAAAAAAGAGGTCAAGCTTACCAAGTGTATTTTATCCTCATTTCTAGTCTAAATATATCATCATATTTAAAATAAGACAAAATCAATTAACTTTTCAGTGAGATATAAATAACTTAATTTTAGATAATAGATCTTCACAATCGTTTTTCAAGGAATATTACACACAAAAAAAAATTGCTATTGTGGGAGTTGGTTAAGATATCACTTATACCGTGATAAAACCATTAGCGTTTAGCAGTAAAATGGTTGCTATGGCAACACTGTCTATAAAGGCACAGAGTATTTTGTTGAAATACTTAGAGGATCTGACTGATTTAAGTAGAAGGATGGAGTAAGGGGATGGGATTATAGAAATTAAACTTCATCCCAATCCTTTTTGAATGTTTTCTTTTTATATAAATATTTTTGTTGCCTGGTTTTACTGCTATATTAAAAATAAACAAAACAAACAAGTAATGGAGAAGACCTAAGTATAGCTATAAATGGTGTCACACTGGGAAAAATGCCCGTCTAAAAAATAAATAAACATAAATACAAGATAGATTTGTTTAAATTAGGAAATAATAATAATAATTTAAAAAAAAACACAAGTAAATCTTGAATTAAGCAATAAATAAATAAATAAATAAATAAATAAATAAATAAATAAATAAATAAATAAATAAAATCTGCCAATTGAAAATGATCTCGGTCAGATTTCTTAAATAGGATTTTCCAAATCTAATATCTATAAAACAGTTCTTCATATCTCACTGAAAAGTTACCATTTTGGGGATTGTTTTTGATGAGATATTTTGACGAGACATGAAAAAAATACACTTGGTAATATTTTTTTTTTTTTTCATGTGTAATAAACAAAACAAAACAAAAAAAAAAAAAAAAAAAAAAAAAAAAAAATATATATATATATATATATATATATATATATATATATATATATATATATATATATATATATATATATATATATATTCTCAGTTTGATGTGAGAGAAAATAATATTACCTTATGCCTATGAATAAAGACAACTTCAAAATGTGGTCTTTGTTTTAACGGAAAAAAAAAATAACATAAAATTATGAAAATATTTACATTTACAAAATATCCTGTGACAAAAAAGGTGAATAATTGGAACAAACATAAAAAAGCTGGAATGTCTAAAGAAAATCTAGCACAATTTTAACAAATTCCTGCCCGTTACTGGCAGGTCTTTAATGTCTATGTAATGCACATGTCAAAATGACATTGAATATTGTTAAAATCACACTTATTTTTCTTAAGAAATCTCAGGTTCTGAGGTTATTTACAGTTTATAAAAGTAAGTATTATCATAATTTAATGGGATTTTTTGCATTAAAACAAACATTTGGAGTTTTCATTACTTATAGATTATTCTGCTATTATTATTTTTGTTATTCATTTAGTGGTCTGGCTCACTAGAGAACAAATGTGAACCCTGAAAGTCTTATTTTAAGTGTGATGAGATATTTTGACTAAAAATTAAAAAAAAAAAAAAAAAAAAAAAAAAAGATTTTGATTTTTTCCTTTATATTATTAGTTTCTTTGCTGTTCTCATTAAACTGCTTCAAATGTCCAGTGATTTATGTTGCTTTTTCTAATAATCACTTCAATAATTGGCTTGGATTAACTGATACCTTTCATTAGAAACACTACTTATTGCTGCTGTTGGATTATTTATTTATGTAGTTACTGGTGCACTTCTTAACACATCTGTTGAGCTGTATTAACCCGCCCGAAGATTAATAAAAACAAGACATGTCTCAAGGAGCCTATAAATAACAATAAACTCCCAGAACACCTTCAGCAGAACAATAGACATTCTTTTACCTAAAACAAGAAGTATTAGGTGTGAGAACATCGTATTCCATTGTTTAATGCAGGTGAAGGAACCAAAGCGTAGCATTAAAATAAGCTGAGTCAACACTTTAGATGCTGTGACAATGAAGAGTAATGGTTAGTATCACAACTGCATTAGTGCTGCTGTGCTGGGTTCTAGTTCATATGGGTTATTATTGTACTGCAGGGTCTGAGAGAGAGAGAGAGAGAGAGAGAGAGAGAGAGAGAGAGAGAGAGAGAGAGAGAGAGAGAGAGAGAGAGAGAGAGAGAGAGCATCATTTTGTACTTTATTCTTTATTGGATTGGTTTTATTGCCTTTGCTGTATGTTGATGTGCCTGCAGGTTCCTATCCTTGGAACATGCTTTATAGGTATAAGTTAAAAATAAGGTTTACAACAGCAAATTAACTCTGAAGTCATAAGGTCACGGCTTGAACATGACTATGAAAATACAGAAAAAAATATTTTGAAGAATATCAGGAGTGAACATATAAGCCTGCACTACATAAAAAAGACAGTAGAATTAAGAGCAAAAAGTTGTAAAATTAGGACATAAAAAAACTGTAAGTGAAAATACAAGGCAACGTTGTTTATTTGAGGTTAGTGTTGTGCTAATGATTACATTAAATGTGTTTTTATGGGAAGAGTATGTGAACAAACCACATTTGTATGTAGAAATGATATTGTTTTAAGAAAATAAAACTGTGAATTGAGACCACAATGTTAAAATAACAACATATTCAATGAAAAAAGTAATAAAGAAGTAAACCTTTGACAATGTAAGATTTTAAATATGTAAAATAATAGCGTGATCTGTGGTTCAGTTGGTAGAGCAGGTTATCAAAGGGTAGTTTACAGGTCCTTATGAAACTCTGAAGACACTGAACCCAGTTTAATTTAGTGGATTTAGAAAATACTGCGGACACCTGCAGCTGTAAAAGAACTGAATATTTACTGTCAATAGTCAATGTTAAATTTATATGTTTAAAATGTTAAATCTACAAGTTTAAAAATGTAATCTACAAGTTTAAAGTAATACATTTCTATGTTCTGTAAATGTGTTTACAGTTTGAGTTGTTTTTTTTTTTTTTAAAGAGAATTATTCTGCCAACCATAGCTGCCAGTTCTTCTTGGTTTTTTTTAGTTAAAAACAACAGGATTATCATTATTATAATTATTATTATTATTATTATTATTATTATTATTATTATTATTATTATTATTATTATTATTATTCATATTCATATTCATATTCATATTCATATTCATATTCATATTCATATTCATATTATTATTATTATTATTATTATTATTATTATTATTATTATTATTATTAGTAGTAGTAGTAGTAGTAGTAGTAGTAGTAGTATTTTTTTTTACAGTGTATAATGATCAAGTTTACATTCCACTGCTGGGCTCCTTTTATTAGAATTAAATAACATAAAATCACCTGTGATTACAGTTAAAATATGTGAACCTGTTATGGACCTCTGAGACTCTTATAATACCATTTATTAATTCATTAATGTAATTATTATTATTTTTATGAATGACTGTGGACAGTGTCAGTAATACATGATTGTGCTTAAGCTCGCGGGCAACTCCCTTTTTTTTTTTGTCTCCATGGCAATGTAGTTTCCCAGTTTCCATTGCGGTACATTGCGCGTCGATTTATTGCTGTCCAGGGGCGGAGAAAATGAATGTGTATGCGCGATGCTAAAATGAGATGTGAGGAGGTCTGTCAGTGATGTGACAATAACACATCCATATAGAAGCTTCATTCAGAATAAAGTCAAATAATAGAAGCTTTGGTTGTAATCCAGTTTTCTGTAACTAAAATAGGTAATAAAACACTAAACCATCACCGCTTTCACTGAATAAAATCATCTAAATGCAGATTATTAGAAGCCTGCTGTACATCTGTGGGGTTTCTAAAGTAATCCAGGCTGTTTTTTTTGGTTTTTTTTCCACAGTGGGGACAATGGGAGTAAGTGTCCAAAAACCTGCTGATCTCAGCTTTTCTTCCGCATGTTTGACTCACATCCATAGAAATGATCCACAAACACATCCATCCTTTCACTCACCTTTGGCGGCATGGTCTTTATCCTCTTTCGCCTTGTTTTTTCCACTCATGGAGCACCTTCTGCTTCTTGTTGAACACTAAACTTCTGGTAACAAAAGCAAGATTTCACTTTTTCATCCTCCTGTGATTGTCTTTTTCACGCACGCACAGTCCAACTCTGTCCTTTGTGTCTTCGTCCACAGTCCGCCTCTGTTTGAGGAGCTGTTGTGCTCCTACATGTCATCAAAGCCCAGCACGAGGAGCGCACACACGTACATGCACCAGCAAGGACCGCACGAGCACGCGCATACAGAAAACC
>CM035796.1:26518476-26708660 GCA_020466265.1 Siphamia tubifer
TTTCTTTCTGCCTTCCTGTCTTTCTTTCTTTCTTTCTTTCTTTCTTTCTTTCTTTCTTTCTTTCTTTCTTTCTTTCTTTCTTTCTTTCTTTCTTTCTTTCTTTCCTTCCTTCCTTTCTTCCTGTCTGTCTGTCTGTCTGTGTGTCTGTCTGTCTGTCTTTCTTTCTTTCTTTCTGTCTGTCTGTCTGTCTGTCTGTCTTTCTTTCTTTCTTTCTTTCTTTCTTTCTTTCTTTCTTTCTTTCTTTCTTTCTTTCTTTCTTTCTTTCTCTCTGTCTGCCTGTCTGTCTTTCTTTCTGTCTGTCTGTCTTTCTTTCTTCCTTTCTCTCTGTCTTTCTGTCTGTCTGTCTGTCTTTCTTTCTTTCTTTCTTTCTTTCTTTCTCTCTGTCTGCCTGTCTGTCTTTCTTTCTGTCTGTCTGTCTTTCTTTCTTCCTTTCTCTCTGTCTTTCTGTCTGTCTGTCTTTCTTTCTTTCTTTCTTTCTTTCTTTCTTTCTTTCTTTCTTTCTTTCTTTCTTTCTTCCTGTCTGTCTGTCTTTCGGTCTGTCTGTCTTTCTTTCTTTCTTTCTTTCTTTCTTTCTTTCTTTCTTCATTCCTTCCTTCCTGTCTGTCTGTCTTTCTGTCTGTCTGTCTGTCTTTCTTTCCTTCTTTCTTTCTTTCTTTCTTTCTTTCTTTCTTTCTTTCTTTCTTTCTTTCTTTCTTTTCTTTCTTTCTTTCTTTCTTTCTTTCTTTCTTTCCACACACACACACACACACACACACACACACACACACACACACACACACACACACACACACACACACACACACACACACACTGCCTCCTAAAATAACCCTTAGCTCAGAATAGTTCCCTCTCCAGCAGAAGGTATGTTTTGGCAGAGGTTGACAGACGACAGTCTTGGCAGGAAGCCTCCATCTGATCGCTGTGGTCCAAACACAACATCTCAGTGGCATTTATCCCATGCTTTTCAAAGACATCTGCTTTCATTCACTGTGAGTAACTCAAACTATTCTCCACTAGAGGGCGGTATTTGATCAGATAACAGTGAAGAGGAACCATAACAGCCTCTAGTCCAGTCCTTGTGGTCCAGTGTCCTGCATGTTTTACATGTCTCCCTCTTCTATCAGACCAAGTTCAATTATTGATCAGCTCTTCAAAAGCCTGATGATGATGTAATGGCTTCCAGGTGTGATGGAAGGGAAACACATTTTTAATTTTAATTATATATATTTTTAATTTTTTATTGAAAAATATATATTTATTGTTATTTTTGATTTTAATAAAAATATATTATTTTGTTTTATTTTATGTTTTAATTATTAAAAATTAAAAAAAATATATTTTAATTTTTAATTTTAAAATAATATATATGTATATATATATATATATATATATATATATATATATATATATATATATATATATATATATATATATATATATATACTTTTTTTTATTTCAGAAAAAAAAAAAAAATATATAAATATTTCGCACCGGCAATTTAAAATATCCCATGGCAAAACATTACAGTGAACACCACAATAATGATCCAACATCTTTACAGGTTGTGGGTATTGATCACATCCCTTTAACCCTCAGGTTGGGTGATAGACAGAGAGCACTAAATCAGAGAGAGACCTTTTGGATAGACAAACTACGGGCTACAAAATACCCAGGTTTGAATGATGACCTTGATTTTAGTGTTTTCCTCTGATTTTTATTGTAGTTTTTTATTGCAGAGTTTTAATGTATTTTATGGATATTTGGTAGGTATGAAATTTTTACTTTGTTTTTACTTTTTTTACCGTGTGTTAGTCATTTTCTTCTCATTTACTTGTTTTTAACTTGTGTATTGGTTGTTTTTTTAGAGTTTTTATCTAGTTAAAATTTCATTTTTTTGGCTTGTTCACTTTTTTAGGATGACATCTAGTGGAGGTTTTATTTATTACACTGCTTCCTAGACTACACTTTTTTACCAAATTAACACTGTTATGTGTAGGCTGGTGATTGGTTGGCTCTGTTTTAAATGCCTCTTCCTGTTTTAGTGACAAGTCATACTCCCTGATGAAGGCCATTTGTGCCGAAACGCGTTGGGGTTTTTTATATGATTTTATAGGTTTTGTTAACCAAGCCGGTTTAATAAAGGCTTTTTATCTTTCACTTTTAAGAGAGTGCCTTGGAATTTTTCTTTGTTTTATGCTGTTCTGTTCTCTCCATCCAATAGAGCACCTCTAATTTTTATTACTTATTTTGAGTCCAGGTAGCGCTCCTTAAGCAAACTTTTTTTAATATAGAATATATATATATTTATTTTATTTTTCTGAAATAAAATATATATATATATATATATATATATATATATATATAATATATAAATTTATATATATATATATATAATATAAATATTATATAAATTAATTGTATTTATTTGTTTTATTTTTAAATTATTTTTCTTAAAAAGAACAAATTGGACTTTTTTATTATGAAAAAAATTATACTTTTTAATACATTTTTAATTCAAGTTTTAAAAAATATTTTTAATAAAATTTTTTTCAAAAACATTTTTTATTAATGGTATTTATTGAATTATTTTATTTTTTATGTATTTAATTCATTTGTATAGTTTTTTTATAATGTTTTTTTTTATTTTTAAAAAAGGAGAGGGAGATATCATGCAGGGTACTGGGCCATGAAGAGTGGATTTGAGAAGCACTGCTCTCGTCTGTAGAACCTTCACATCCCTTTGTAAACATACCACTGCAAAATAAAAGTCCAACTTTCAAAAGAGTACTTCAGCAAAATGTACTTAAACTATGAAAACATTGTACATGCTACATTCATGTATATGGTAGATTTTTAATTTTTTTTTTATTGATTAAGATTCAAAATCTCTTTCTCAAAGGACAAGATACAAGATATTCAAACACATATAACAAACATATTAGATGATAAAGGAAACATATTGAAAATAACATTTACAAGCAGATTAAAAAGAACGAGTGCAAGTGATGGAGACAGTTTCAAGAACTCTGTTTGTTGGGTTCAAAGCAATTAAATTAAATTAAATTGGGCTCAAATAAATGAAATTAGTTTCCTGTGTTTCTGTAGCTGATTCCATGTAGAAGTTATAAAGTGAACCAAAGCCTTTTGACCCATTTTTGTACAAACAATGGAGCAGAAAAAAAAAAATGTAGTCATTTATACAAAGACAATAAGTTTTTCTTTTCAGTGAATATACAAATGTAGGACGGTAGGAGGTCAAGTGTTGGCTCATATATAAACAGGCACTAATGCAGTGGTACTATATTCAGTCTTTTTCTGTCGGACCCCCCCTTTAGAGGAGAAGAACATCTCCAGGCCCCCTCAACAACTACACAACATTGTAACAGTGGTGACATTATAACTTTTATTGAAAGAAACATCGATATTCTAACAATACTTTTTGCTTTTACTTGAATAATTTGTTGTGCAAATGAAAAATAACTTAAGATTTTTTTTCTCGAACAATACAAATAAACTCAACACAACTGCTCCTTAAGACAATATTTATCAAATACAAATAGAAGTTTTTTTGGTGCAATTATCTAACTGTGAAAATAAATTATTATTATTATTATTTTTTTTTTAGAACAAATACATTTTGGTAACAAAGATGAACATTTGAACAATAGTTTCTGCACTGAGCCTGTTTACATTAAACATATCAGAACATTAAATTGCAAACTGTGTAAAAACTCTGTGTCTAGTTTAGTCACAGATGATGATGGCAGTAGATTTGTTTGTTGTACGTCTCTAAGTCCAGGTACTCCGCTACATGTACATACAAAAAAAAAAAAAAAATAATAATAATAATAAAATGATAATAATAGTTATATCCAAAATCCAATTTTGACCTTTTTTGTGACCTTGACCTCTGACCTAGAGTATTCAAATTTGTCCTTCAAGGTTTTGATGTCACTGCACATCAACAGTGAGAACAAAAACAACCTACATGCAAAACTGAGTATACAGGAACAAAAAAGAAAGTCCTAATTAGCCCTATCTCTGAACATTGTGAGAACACATTTTTGCTGACCTTTGACCTTTGACCAATTCAACCAAATGTAATGGGATCTATTCTGGATGACCTTGCACCTTTCCTGAAAACCTGATGGAAGTTTGTCCAGTAGTTTTTGCCTAAAGTTATTGACAGACAGACAGACAAAAGAAATCAAAAACAATACCCCTCTCCCCTTTTGGGGGGCTAGGGTAAAAATAAAAAGAGCAGATGAACTACACATAGACTTTAAACACTTTTATATACTTTCCTCAAACTATTCAGCACTTAAGAACAAACACTTCTGTAAACATTTGTTCCATATCTTTATAAAATATAACATGAATGTCCTCTCATATACCCCCCCCCCCCCCCGCCCCAAACTGAAATAAATAAATAAAACATCACCAGCTACTTACTGTTTGAACTAATTGACTGATCGATTATTATTATTCATACACATCCCTAACATGACCCATCATTAAACTCTATATGATAAACTCAATTTCTTGCTGTCATTTATTTTCATTTAAATTGAAATTCATTATCAGAAATAAATTATAAATAAAATGAATGTTGTGTGTATGTGGGAGAAATTATTTAGAAATGTTATGTCTCTTATTTTAATTGTCTTTTACTATATTTCAATTTTCTTATATGCCTATATTTCTGTACACGAAATGTGTTATACAAATACATTTCCCTTGCCTTGTAAATTAACTCCTGTGCAACTGTTTAACTTACATCTATTATAATCACAGAACAGCATCAACTTTAAAAACTGTCAAATAACCACTGAAAACCAAAACTTGTTGCTGTGAGAAGTCTTACATCATAACAAACTTCCTCTACCTACCATCATAAATGCATTTTTGTAAAACATTATCTTCTCATATGATGGTTTTTCATGTGAAATTCTATTATTTTCTAGTATTTTTCCTATTTTGATGATAAATTAAACCAGGAAACACTGTTAAGTGATGTAACTGAGATGAAAATATTGTAGCACTGCTTAACTTCTCATAAAAAAAGTTTAATTTTAACAAATAAAATATATAATGTATGGTGTCACTGGTCAAAATTGTAAGTGTATGATGTAAAAAGTGTTGCATGAATGTTAAATCAATCAGATGTGCATCTTTGTATGTGATAGCGACACTTTAAATAAAAACACAGTGAAGATTTAAGCTGTCTGTGTTGACCTGTACCATGTCAAAAATCAGAGTTAATTAACAACACTGTCTCCATCTCTAATGAATTGTTTCCTACAGCCTATTTTAAACTCACATAACTTTACATCTGCACACACACAGCAATAATCCATCTTTAATAGCCAAAGCTTTGCAGGATCAAGATGTTAATGAGGTCCTGTTCTCACAAAACTTCAAATCTTTCCCACTACATATGAGGAAGAACATCTGTTATGTCAGCTCAAGTGTGAGATTATTGAACTATGACACAACTAATGATGTTTTAATATAGGTGTAAAGTTTAACACTGCTTAGTTGTTAGTGTTTTAACCCTTAAAGACCCAGTGTTACTTTAGTGACACTTCTCAAAAAAAGTTTTCTTAACCTTTCTGAACTAATTTATCACCATTTATTTTAACATTAACCTCTCTATTTTCTTTTTTTTTTTTTTCAGTAAAAGTAGATATTTTCCTATATTTAATTTACTGATCATAGATGTTCAAAAAAGCTCCAATTACACTTGGGAATTCTTATATAAAGGTGGAAAAAAAAAATCTAAATCTATGTGAAAAGTGTGAAAAGATGATGTGATAAACAATTTTGACCAAAGGAGGAGTGACACCTGAACTATGTAGAAAAAAAACATTAGTCACTTTTTACACTGTGAAAAAAAAAAAGCTCAATCTTACCAAGTGTATTTTTTTCCTCATTTCTAGTTTAAATATATCATCATATTTAAAATAAGACAAAATCAATTAACTTTTCAGTGAGATATAAATAACTTAATTTTAGATAATAGATTTTCATAATCGTTTTTCAAGGAATATTACACACACAAAAAAATTGTTATTGTGGGAGTTGGTTAACATATCACTTATACCGTGATAAAACCGTTAGCGTTTAGCAGTAAAATGGTTGCTATGGCAACACTGTCTATTAAGGCACAGAGTATTTTGTTGAAATACTTAGAGGATCTGACTGATTTAAGTAGAAGGATGGAGTAAGGGGATGGGATTATAGAAATTAAACTTCATCCCAATCCTTTTTGAATGTTTTCTTTTTATATAAATATTTTTGTTGCCTGGTTTTACTGCTATATTAAAAATAAACAAAACAAACAAGTAATGGAGAAGACCTAAGTATAGCTATAAATGGTGTCACACTGGGGAAAAATGCCCGTCTAAAAAATAAATAAACATAAATACAAGATAGATTTGTTTAAATTAGGAAATAATAATAATAATTTAAAAAAAACACAAGTAAATCTTGAATTAAGCAATAAATAAATAAATAAATAAATAAATAAATAAATAAATAAATAAATAAATAAATAAATAAATAAAATCTGCCAATTGAAAATGATCTCGGTCAGATTTCTTAAATAGGATTTTCCAAATCTAATATCTATAAAACAGTTCTTCATATCTCACTGAAAAGTTACCATTTTGGGGATTGTTTTTGATGAGATATTTGGACGAGACATGAAAAAAATACACTTGGTAATATTTTATTTTTTTTTTCATGTGTAATAAACAAAACAAAACAAAACAAAACAAAACAAAACAAAACAAAAAAAAAAAAAAAAAAAATATATATATATATATATATATATACATATATATATATATATATATATATATATATATATATATATATTCTCAGTTTGATGTGAGAGAAAATAATATTACCTTATGCCTATGAATAAAGACAACTTCAAAATGTGGTCTTTGTTTTAACGCAAAAAAAAAAAAATAACATAAAATTATGAAAATATTTTCATTTACAAAATATCCTGTGACAAAAAAGGTGAATAATTGGAACAAACATAAAAAAGCTGGAATGTCTAAAGAAAATCTAGCACAATTTTAACAAATTCCTGCCCGTTACTGGCAGGTCTTTAATGTCTATGTAATGCACATGTCAAAATGACATTGAATATTGTTAAAATTACACTTATTTTTCTTAAGAAATCTCAGGTTCTGAGGTTATTCACAGTTTATAAAAGTAAGTATTATCATAATTTAATGGGATTTTTTGCATTAAAACAAACATTTGGAGTTTTCATTACTTATAGATTATTCTGCTATTATTATTTTTGTTATTCATTTAGTGGTCTGGCTCACTAGAGAACAAATGTGAACCCTGAAAGTCTTATTTTAAGTGTGATGAGATATTTTGACTAAAAAAAAAAAAAAAAAAAAACACAAAAAAATTTTTTAGATTTTTTCCTTTATATTATTAGTTTCTTTGCTGTTCTCATTAAACTGCTTCAAATGTCCAGTGATTTATGCTGCTTTTTCTAATAATCACTTTAATAATTGGCTTGGATTAACTGATACCTTTCATTAGAATCACTACTTATTGCTGCTGTTGGATTATTTATTCATGTAGTTACTGGTGCACTTCTTAACACATCTGTTGAGCTGTATTAACCCGCCCGAAGATTAATAAAAACAAGACATGTCTCAAGGAGCCTATAAATAACAATAAACTCCCAGAACACCTTCAGCAGAACAATAGACATTCTTTTACCTAAAACAAGAAGTATTAGGTGTGAGAACATTGTATTCCATTGTTTAATGCAGGTGAAGGAACCAAAGCGTAGCATTAAAATAAGCCGAGTCAACACTTTAGATGCTGTGACAATGAAGAGTAATGGTTAGTATCACAACTGCATTAGTGCTGCTGTGCTGGGTTCTAGTTCATATGGGTTATTATTGTACTGCAGGGTCTGAGAGAGAGAGAGAGAGAGAGAGAGAGAGAGAGAGAGAGAGAGAGAGAGAGAGAGAGAGAGAGAGAGAGAGAGAGAGAGAGAGAGAGAGAGAGAGAGAGAGAGAGAGAGAGAGAGCATCATTTTGTACTTTATTCTTTATTGGATTGGTTTTATTGCCTTTGCTGTATGTTGATGTGCCTGGTTCCTATCCTTGGAACATGCTTTATAGGTATAGGTTAAAAATAAGGTTTACAAATTAACTCTGAAGTCATAAGGTCACGGCTTGAACATAACTATGAAAATACAGAAAAAAATATTTTGAAGAATATCAGGAGTGAACATATAAGCCTGCACTACATAAAAAAGACAGTAGAATTAAGAGCAAAAAGTTGTAAAATTAGAACATAAAAAAAACTGTAAGTGAAAATACAAGGCAACGTTGTTTATTTGAGGTTAGTGTTGTGCTAATGATTACATTAAATGTGTTTTTATGGGAAGAGTATGTGAACAAACCACATTTGTATGTAGAAATGATATTGAGGAGATATTGTTTTAAGAAAATAAAACTGTGAATTGAGACCACAATGTTAAAATAACAACATATTCAATGAAAAAAGTAATAAAGAAGTAAACCTTTGACAATGTAAGATTTTAAATATGTAAAATAATAGCGTGATCTGTGGTTCAGTTGGTAGAGCAGGTTATCAAAGGGTAGTTTACAGGTCCTTATGAAACTCTGAAGACACTGAAACCAGTTTAATTTAGTGGATTTAGAAAACACTGCGGACACCTGCAGCTGTAAAAGAACGGAATATTTACTGTCAATAGTCAATGTTAAATTTATATGTTTAAAATGTTAAATCTACAAGTTTAAAAATGTAATCTACAAGTTTAAAGTAATACATTTCTATGTTCTGTAAATGTGTTTACAGTTTGAGTTGTTTTTTTTTTTTTAAAGAGAATTATTCTGCCAACCATAGCTGCCAGTTCTTCTTGGTTTTTTTTAGTTAAAAACAACAGGATTATCATTATTATCATTATTATTATTATTATTATTATTATTATTATTATTATTATTATTATTATTATTATTATTATTATTATTATTATTATTATTATTATTATTATTATTATTATTATTCATATTATTCATATTCATATTCATATTCATATTATTATTATTAGTATTATTATTATTATTATTATTATTCGTATTCGTATTCATATTCATATTCATATTCATATTCATATTCATATTCATATTATTATTATTATTATTATTATTATTATTATTATTATTAGTAGTAGTAGTAGTAGTAGTAGTAGTAGTAGTAGTAGTAGTAGTAGTAGTAGTAGTATTTTTTTTACAGTGTATAATGATCAAGTTTACATTCCACTGCTGGGCTCCTTTTATTAGAATTAAATAACATAAAATCACCTGTGATTACAGTTAAAATATGTGAACCTGTTATGGACCTCTGAGACTCTTATAATACCATTTATTAATTAATTAATGTAATTATTATTATTTTTATGAATGACTGTGGACAGTGTCAGTAATACATGATTGTGCTTAAGCTCGCGGGCAACTCCCTTTTTTTTTTTTTGTCTCCATGGCAATGTAGTTTCCCAGTTTCCATTGCGGTACATTGCGCGTCGATTTATTGCTGTCCAGGGGCGGAGAAAATGAATGTGTATGCGCGATGCTAAAATGAGATGTGAGGAGGTCTGTCAGTGATGTGACAATAACACATCCATATAGAAGCTTCATTCAGAATAAAGTCAAATAATAGAAGCTTTGGTTGTAATCCAGTTTTCTGTAACTAAAATAGGTAATAAAACACTAAACCATCACTGCTTTCACTGAATAAAATCATCTAAATGCAGATTATTAGAAGCCTGCTGTACATCTGTGGGGTTTCTAAAGTAATCCAGGCTGGGTTTTTTTTTTTTTTCCACAGTGGGGACAATGGGAGTAAGTGTCCAAAAACCTGCTGATCTCAGCTTTTCTTCCGCATGTTTGACTCACATCCATAGAAATGATCCACAAACACATCCATCCTTTCACTCACCTTTGGCGGCATGGTCTTTATCCTCTTTCGCCTTGTTTTTTCCACTCATGGAGCACCTTCTGCTTCTTGTTGAACACTAAACTTCTGGTAACAAAAGCAAGATTTCACTTTTTCATCCTCCTGTGATTGTCTTTTTCACGCACGCACAGTCCAACTCTGTCCTTTGTGTCTTCGTCCACAGTCCGCCTCTGTTTGAGGAGCTGTTGTGCTCCTACATGTCATCAAAGCCCAGCACGAGGAGCGCACACACGTACATGCACCAGCAAGGACCGCACGAGCACGCGCATACAGAAAACCCAAGACAGATGGGATGGACCCCCCCCTTCCAAAAAAAAAAAAAAAAACACAAAACACGCCCATACAAGATAAGTAATACATTATCAGAGGTGGAAAATAACTAAGTAAAAGTACTTCATTTTTTTAGGTATCTGTACTTTAGTTGAGTATTTATTTTTCTGGCAACTTTTTCCCTATATTTGTTCATAAATATCTGTACTTTATATTCTTTATATTCTCAGAATAGACTGGTTACTTTTTCAAACTAAACAGATGTGACAGCATGAAAAATAAGAGAAAACCAGTGGAGGAGAGAAATTGTGGCTTTCTATATCATAATTGTTACTTTTATTTTATAATTTTGAGTTTTTATCTCATATTTATGCATTTCTTATCCCTTATTTCTGACTTTTTATTGCACAATTTCAACTTTTTATTTCATTATTTTGATGTTTTACTTCACAATTCAGCTCTTTTTTAATCTCAAAATGATGACGTGTCAATTGTGACTTCTTATTTTTTTCTTACATTTTTTTTCTACATATCCTGCCCATACCCTCTGTGATGTGGGTTCAGTGTCTTTGCCCAAGGACACTTCGACATGTGGATAGTCAGAGCCAGGATGCAAACTGCCAACCCTTGGATCATTAGACGACCAACTCTACCAACTGAACCACAGCTGCCCATTTAGGAAGTATGTCTCCATCAAACCACAGCCATGACTGTCAGACTGACAGTTTCTTTAGGGGTTTCACTTCCCCCAAACCTTTGAAAGCACTAGTTGAGTTGATGCTGAAATTCGTACCTATTCTTGCAAAGTTGGGAAACACTTGGGACATTCCAATCATTGATGGAAAACAGGAGCGCTTGTGGTTTGATGGACACATACTTCCATACTTCGTGTTGTTCAGGTGTTAGAGCGGGTAGTCCAATTATGGAAGGGTCCTGGCTCTGTTTGTCCACATGTCAAAGTGTCCTTGGGCAAGGCACTGAGCCCTAACTGTCTCCCAGTGGGTGACACCAATGTCTTCATGACGTGTAGTGAACTTTTCTGAGTCGCTCGTTTCTCTGTGTTGTTTTCTATGAATAGGAAATACAGCCAGTGGAGGGGGCACACCACGCAGCAGACACGACATGTGTTGGTACCTTGGGGTGACGGATCAGATTCCAAAAAAAGACCATGAAATTAAAAAAAAATTTTTTTTTGCATTTTCAACCATCCTTTGGCGGGCCATAGTCGTGATCATCATTTCTTTTAAAGCTGTCATTCCATCGTTATTTCATTAATATTACTGTGTTCTCCATTGTTATTGAATACATTGTGTGTTAGTTCTATTCTATTCCTTTGTTTCCAGCTGTTTTTGCACAGAAGAAAAATGACTTGAGGTCAAACAACAGAGTTTACCAGTACTTCCTCACACATGTCCATGACGCGGTGATGAGGCATCTCTGATTGGCTCAGAATGTGTGAAGAACACTCCCCCCTCCCGTCTCGCTGTGTATGTATTTACCTTTACCCAAGTAGCACCCAGCTAGGTTTTGTGCTGTTGCTTGTTCTGAAAACATGCAGGGGAAAAAAAACAGGCTTTATTTCCACAGAGACCACATGAACCAGTTTGATCCACCATTTTTTTTCCAGTTTGTGCAGCAGCTACTGTGGCTCCGTCTTCTCTTGTTGATGCTAATGCTAATGCTACTTCAGATTCACTGCAGGAGATGGGCTTAACCCCACGTGGGTGACGCTAAAGTCCATCTGACCTCAGATGGACCGGCTTTTTCTGGGTCCCTCATTCCTCTTGTTGTTTTCTGTGAATGCAGTATGCAGCCAGTGGAGGTGACAAACTACTGTCAAAGGTAGCATGTGTTGGTAAGTCTGGGTGACCCATCAGGAGCGTGGAAAAGTGGTTTTCAGAGGAATGACACCTTTAAGTGCACCATACAGTATTGGAAATGGAAAAGTACTTACCCAGTGAAATATATGTACACTTAGCATGTATGTAAAGTGTAGTGTGTGTAAGTGTACTCATGTATGGATACTGGAACACAGGGAAGGACGAGAGACAGATTTGACAGATAATAGATACAAATAAAAACAGGACATTTTAATTTTCCTCAGATCAAACTGAATATGCAGTATAGGGGGTCTCAGATGGCTTGGGGGCTATAATTAATCATTTGCCTAGTTTGCCTGTAGCAAGAAACAGCCGTGGAACAAACAGAATGTTGGACTTTTGCAGATTAAGAGAAACACATTTTAGATGATTGACTTTCTATCAATAAAACCAATGACAAAATGATTAAGGAAAGAGTAAATCCTTATTGCTTAAATTAACAACTTAATGGCACAAGCCTTTAACAGTGGGACGATCTTTTTCCCTTTTTTCTTTTTATGCCTACAGCGCTAAAACCATCTTACTTCCAACTAATTTAAAGGTCACCATATTCACAAGGTTGTCTCAGTCCAATAAATGTCCACACACATGCAAACTCAGCACTGTTACAGTATGCAAATGTAGTTGTATTGATCATTTAGTCAATTTCTGCTGGAAAAACAGCTTTTTTTTTTAACCCAAGTAGTAGGCACAGTAACATGTATATTCCACGCCACGACAGCACAGCTTCTACAGTATGTCAGTGTTTTATAAATAAAAGAAATGAACAATAAAGACGTAAGGTTGTATATATCTTTGCATTTACACAATAGAAAGCATCAGAGGATGAATGAGCAATGAAAACATGTCTTTGACACATACTGGTCACTACAGTGGACAGTTATTCTACAGTTGTTTTCTTGTATATTCATTTGTTTTGTTGTTTTATCAGTCAGTTTATATCATTACTGTAACTGGTCTGTTCTTAATACCTGATCTGCACTAACATGTTTACCTATAAATCAATTTCTTGTTGTTATTAGACTGTAATTAACAGTCTTCTTAAACAAAAACTGCATTAAAAATGTTTTATTTCATAGTATTCGGACATTGTGTTTTAAATACGTGTTTCTTTGCTTCAAAGTTTAAACACATGTTGTCCAACTGAGTGGGTATTTTTGTAACTCCATTAAAAATAGGTTCAATAAAAAGATTTCAATCACATTGCTTTTTTTCGGACCTAAAGATGAATAAAAAGACTTAGGAAAAAGAAAATCTTGATCAAGGTTCTTATAATTCATGCATCAAAGGGTTAATATAATAAATATCTCCTTTTTTTCCCCCTGCAGTAACATTTGGTTCAAGATGCTTTGTCAACACTCCAAGTCTTAAGTTGAACCCTCAGTGTGAGGAAGTTGGGTCATCTGAGATAAATTTAGTTTCCGCTCTTAACCTACATGAAGTGGATATATAGCACAACAGGACAGGCCTGCTGGAAGTAGCCTCGATTTTGTTTGTTTCCGTCTCAGACATTCAAGAATTCATTACAAGAGACCTAGTTTGTACAGAGTTGTCTGAAATGGAAGTTTGATATGTTGACATGTCACTAAGGATCATATTGAATTAATGTTACTACAATGTTGTGCAATGGAGTATTTAATTCCTTTAAAATGTGTGATGTTATGGACCCGTGCAAATAAAATTAACTTCCTTTAATACAAGATATTTTATGTGCAAAGTGTAAACATTCATTGTGTTTATAGACAGAATGAATGATGTTATAAAGATCCAAGAAGCATTGGAAATATTAATGGAAGGCATTATAATTTAAGAGGTCTGCTTCTATTTGAAATATGTAAAATAAGAACCAACTTTAAACAAAATATGTGTTTCATTTACAGAATAATGTTAGTGATGAATTCAAGTTATTAAATATTCAGTCAAAGTTGAAAAAATCTTTAAAATGTGACATTATTAATACTGATAATTGTGCGACAATTGCTTCATTATTAAGTAAGAAATGTGTTTAATTGACAAAAAAATAATTAACATTCACATATTGTTATAAAGGAATGTGAACATAATGGAAAAAATAAATACTTTTAAAGTTTGCCAAATTGTTTTGATGTGATGTACAGGGAAGACTTAAAAAAGCATTACTTCTGCCCAAACCTTTTTTTTTTAATAAATAATGTTAACCTCATTAAATGTACAGATTTTTGTTGTTGTTGTTGTTTTTATGTGGACAAACAAAATAAAATTCATTCATTCATTGTACAGACTGTTAAATAGAATATAATGACAAATAACATTATTTCCTCTATACAAGTGACTCAGTTTTCAGTAATGATGGATGAACCTTATATATATATGTGTTATTGGTATCATTTTTATTGATTGATTGATTGATTTTTATATTCTGTTTTGTTTGATATTGTCTGTGTCTGCGATGTAAGATGTGGAATTTTATATTTTGAATGTTCCATGTTTTATCGTAAGTTAATAAACTTTAAGTCATTAAAAGTCATTACTCTAAAGCAATTTGTCAAACATAAGGCCCGGGGGCCAAATCTGGGCCACCAAAGGGTCTAATCTGGCCTGTAGGATGAAGGACAATGAACTATTCATGATTAATGGCGTAAAAAACATTTTTAATCGAGGTTCTACATTCACAACAATTACAGCTCACTTAAGTTGAGCAGTAAAATGTGATAATAATGACCTATAAATAAAGAAAAGTGTAAAAAAAAAAAAAAAAGGAAAATTACATGAAAATCTTTTTAATAACAAACTATCCTTTAACAAAAAATGTGAATGACCTGACCTGAATGGTGGGATCAATGAAGTACTTCTATTCTATTCTATTCTATTCTATTCGATTCTATTCTATTCTATTCTATTCTATTCTATTCTATTCTGAATAACCTGAAATATCTTAAGAGACGTAAATATAATTTTACCAATATTCTGTCTCTTACTAAGTGTTTTGTGTATTTGTATTTAGAATGTAAATTGTAACGTACACGTGTAATTGATAAACTAATAAACTGAGGCAGAAAATTGTTGAAATTGCACTTCTTTTTCTTAAGACATTTCAAGTTGTTAATGTTATTCAGAATTTAAGGGAAATGTTGTAGATTAAATTATTATATTGTACAACTATAGTACAATTATATTATGATCCAATTACATTATCATAATGTAATTGTATTCTTTTCACTGTTATTATGGTCCTGGTTTGGCCCATTTGAGATCATAGCCGCCTCAAACCTCTGGAACTCACTCCCCCCAACCATCCGTCACTGTTTCGACCTCAACACTTTTAAATCCCTTTTAGAAACTCATTTATTCAACATTGCTTTTAATGTTTGATTACTTTTTATTCCGTCTGCTTTAATTTGTGATTGCTCTGTTTTCAATTGTTTGTTTTTATTGTTATTGGACTCTTATTGTTCTGTTTTTACTGCATGTAAAGCATCTTTGAGTGCCATGAAAAGCTCTATATAAATAAAATGTATTATTATTATTATTATTATTATTATTATTATTATTATTATTGTTATTGTTATTGTTATTGTTATTGTTATTGTTATTGTTATTGTTATTGTTATTGTTATTGTTATTGTTATTGTTATTGTTATTGTTAATATTATTGTTATTATTATTATTATTATTATTATTATTATTATTATTATTATTATTATTATTGTTATTGTTATTGTTATTGTTATTGTTATTATTGTTATTGTTATTGTTATTGTTATTGTTATTGTTATTGTTATTGTTATTGTTAATGTTATTGTTATTGTTATTGTTATTGTTAATGTTAATGTTAATGTTAATGTTATTGTTATTATTATTATTATTATTATTATTATTATTATTATTATTATTATTATTATTATTATTGTTAATGTTATTGTTATTATTATTGTTATTGTTATTGTTAACTCACTCACTGCCATTGACGTATATATACGTCAATTGAAATACTTACGCTCACTGCCATCGACGCATATATACGTCAATCACGGGCGAGGGGCGGGGAGCGGTCTCGCGCAGCCTGTCACTGAAAATCAGACTGGTTTCCAAGTGCTCCGCTATTTTAGATCCTCCTGAGCAGATTGGACCCCTAAAATGTCCCGGAACCATGGTGTAAAGCCCAGGTAAATTAAACCGCTCATAATGCTCTTTTTATGGGGCAGAATAACAGAGCATGCGCCCCCTCTAAACGGACCGGGGATCAGCGGTCTGAAGCCGCGCGTTTAATCCGCTCATAATGCTCTGTTTATGGGCAGAATAACAGAGCATGCGCCCCTTCTAAACGGACCGGGGATCAGCGGTGTGAAGCCGCGCGTTTAATCCGCTCATAATGCTCTGTTTATGGGCAGAATAACAGAGCATGCGCCCCTTCTAAACGGACCGGGGATCAGCGGTGTGAAGCCGCGCGTTTAATCCGCTCATAATGCTCTGTTTATGGGCAGAATAACAGAGCATGCGCCCCCTCTAAACGGACCGGGGATCAGCGGTCTGAAGCCGCGCGTTTAATCCGCTCATAATGCTCTGTTTATGGGCAGAATAACAGAGCATGCGCCCCTTCTAAACGGACCGGGGATCAGCGGTGTGAAGCCGCGCGTTTAATCCGCTCATAATGCTCTGTTTATGGGCAGAATAACAGAGCATGCGCCCCCTCTAAACGGACCGGAGATCAGCGGTCTGAAGCCGCGCGTTTAATCCGCCCATAACGCTCTGGTCTGGGGCTGCATATGAAGGCATAATCATATTTATATAATATAAAGGTATAAGTCCAGTCTGGTTTTGTAGTACCATGCCTCCATAAAAATATTTCTAAGTCCACACTGGAGCGCCACCAGTTAAAACTCTCGTTCCTTGTAACGTGGATGTACTTGAAAAAATACCTCCCAGAAAAGCGCTAAATGCACTATGCAGGCGGTGTCCCCGTTGACTTTGAATGGGGATGCCCTAGCAACTACCAAAGAGCAAAATCCGTTTACGTGTGGCAAAGTGTGGACTTAGAAATATTTTTATAGAGGCATGGTACTACCCGGGTGAAGCTGTGGACTTAGAAATATTTTTATAGAGGCATGGTACTACCCGGGTGAAGCTGAAATATTTCTAAGTCCACACTTTGCCACACGTAAACGGATTTTGCTCTTTGGTAGTTGCTAGGGCATCCCTATTCAAAGTCAATGGAGACACCTTCTGCATAGTGCATTTAGCACTTTTCTGGGAGGTATTTTTTCAAGTACATCCACGTTATAAGGAACGAGAGTTTTAACTGGTGGTGCTCCAGTGTAATAAGAGGCCAGCTTCGGAGGGTGCGTTACCCGTGCAAAGATAGAGGGACATCGGATCCCTTTATTGGATTTATGCCCTCCGAACCTCCAGATCGAAAGGCATTTATGAAGCCCCGCCTCTGAAGGGCCTATGCTCTCCGTTTGTCGGTTCAGCGGTAGGTTCCTTCAACATTGCGGGCTGGTACACGTTAGGTATTCGGGAGGGGAGGACAGGGCTCCGGCCTCCAGGAGAGGATGCGGGACAGAGATGCGCTGTCTCCCTCAGTGGCTCTCCAACGGTATCCGCGAGTGCCAGGCGGTGCCTGGGGTCCGTCTAACCCGGCGGCGGGTTGCGGTCCCGGTCACGGCGGCCAGAGCTGACGCGGGTCCGTTATAAATAACTATGTTTCTCTTATCCTTGTTCACACACGGCAGTGGGCGCGGTTACAGCTCCGGCGGCGGAGCGCTGGCCCCAGCGGCTGTGTATAACCCCGGGGTGCGCGCTGCTCGCGCGGTGCGCTCTGAGGGGGCGGTGTGTTCCTTTTCCCTGGCCCCCGCCCAGGTCTGTCGCCCTAACCGAGGAGGCCCCTTTCCCGTCCCGCCCTACTAAAGGGCTCACAGGGGGGGGTTGGGGATGCCCTCCTCGGGACCGGCGACTCTCCTGGGGGCCTTGGATCGCCTCCTCCGCCCCCTCGGATCACCGCACTGCCGCGGGTGGGCTCCACCTTCGGGGCTATCCTAGTTGATCCTCCAGTATAGCAGCATATGCTTGTCCCACATATTAAACCGCTGGAAGGTCGGTACAGTGAAACTACGAATGGCTCATTAAATCAGTTATGGTTCCTTTGGTCGGTGAGGTGAGTCCCGAGCAGGCGGGGCTCTCTCTTCATGCGTCCGGCTCTGCCGGTTCTGACCCCACATTGGCAGGTGGGGAGTTTGACTGGGGCGGTACGAAGGGAACGTGAGCTGGGGTCTCAGACCATCGTGAGAGGCTCAGGGAGAACAGACACTCCCGTAGAGCAGAAGGGAACGTGAGCTGGGGTCTCAGACCATCGTGAGAGGCTCAGGGAGAACAGACACTCCCGTGGAGCAGAAGGGAACGTGAGCTGGGGTCTCAGACCATCGTGAGAGGCTCAGGGAGAACAGACACTCCCGTGGAGCAGAAGGGAACGTGAGCGGCTCAGGGAGAACAGACACTCCCGTGGAGCAGAAGGGAACGTGAGCGGCTCAGGGAGAACAGGCACTCCCGTAGAGCAGAAGGGAACGTGAGCTGGGGTCTCAGACCATCGTGAGAGGCTCAGGGAGAACAGACACTCCCGTAGAGCAGAAGGGAACGTGAGCTGGGGTCTCAGACCATCGTGAGAGGCTCAGGGAGAACAGGCACTCCCGTAGAGCAGAAGGGAACGTGAGCTGGGGTCTCAGACCATCGTGAGAGGCTCAGGGAGAACAGACACTCCCGTGGAGCAGAAGGGAACGTGAGCGGTACAGGGAGAACAGACACTCCCGTAGAGCAGAAGGGAACGTGAGCTGGGGTCTCAGACCATCGTGAGAGGCTCAGGGAGAAAAGACACTCACATAAAGTAAAAGGGAACGTGAGCTGGGTAAACGGCCTCCTCCTAGTCCCAAGGGGTTTTTTTAACCTTTTTGGAATATTTCTAAGTCCAGTGTGGACTTAGAAAATTTTATCATTATATTTGTAGTACCAAGGGTTTTTTTTATTTTTTGGAATATTTCTAAGTCCAGTGTGGACTTAGAAAATTTTATCTCTATATTTGTAGTACCAAGGGTTTTTTTTTAACCTTTTTTGGAATATTTCTAAGTCCAGTGTGGACTTAGAAAAATTTCAAAAAATAAAAAAAACCCTTGGTACTACAAACATAAAGATAGAAAATTTTCTAAGTCCACGTTGGACTTAGAAAAATTTCAAAAAAATAAAAAAAAACCCTTGGTACTACAAATGGAAAGATAGAAAATTTTCTAAGTCCACTTTGGACTTAGAAAAATTCCAAAAAATAAAAAAAACCCTTGGTACTACAAATGGAAAGATAGAAAATTTTCTAAGTCCACTTTGGACTTAGAAAATTTCCAAAAAATAAAAAAAAACCCTTGGTACTACAAATGGAAAGATAGAAAATTTTCTAAGTCCACTTTGGACTTAGAAAAATTCCAAAAAATAAAAAAAACCCTTGGTACTACAAATGGAAAGATAGAAAATTTTCTAAGTCCACTTTGGACTTAGAAAAATTCCAAAAAATAAAAAAAACCCTTGGTACTACAAATGGAAAGATAGAAAATTTTCTAAGTCCACTTTGGACTTAGAAAAATTCCAAAAAATAAAAAAAACCCTTGGTACTACAAATGGAAAGATAGAAAATTTTCTAAGTCCACTTTGGACTTAGAAAAATTCCAAAAAATAAAAAAAAAACCCTTGGTACTACAAATGGAAAGATAGAAAATTTTCTAAGTCCACTTTGGACTTAGAAAAATTCCAAAAAATAAAAAAAACCCTTGGTACTACAAATGGAAAGATAGAAAATTTTCTAAGTCCACTTTGGACTTAGAAAAATTCCAAAAAATAAAAAAAAACCCTTGGTACTACAAATGGAAAGATAGAAAATTTTCTAAGTCCACTTTGGACTTAGAAAAATTCCAAAAAATAAAAAAAACCCTTGGTACTACAAATGGAAAGATAGAAAATTTTCTAAGTCCACTTTGGACTTAGAAAAATTCCAAAAAGATAGAAATTTTTTCGTTTTGTAGTACCAAGGCTCTGGTTGACTTACGGCGCCGGTTGGAGGGGTTTAGCCCGAGGAGGGGGCTTAAGTTTGGGGGTACCAGGGACCGACTGGGGCGGTCGGTCCCTGGAGGTCCTGTAAGGGCCGGGTGTGTCTAGATTGTGGCCGGGGATAGGGAGCCTTTTTTCGGGTATAGGTCCCAGGGTTAGACCCCTGGTTCTACGGGGCTCCAGGGGTCCACGTGGCCGGCTACTCTGCCCCAGAACGGGGCCTTGAGGCTGGGTATAAAGCCTGGCCTCCTGAGCCCTGGTTCTATGGGGCTCCAGGGGTCCACGTGGCCGGCTACTCTGCCCCAGAACGGGGCCTTGAGGCTGGGTATAAAGCCTGGCCTCCTGAGCCCTGGTTCTATGGGGCTCCAGGGGTCCACGTGACCGGCTACTCTGCCCCAGAACGGGGCCTTGAGGCTGGGTATAAAGCCTGGCCTCCTGAGCCCTGGTTCTATGGGGCTCCAGGGGTCCACGTGCCCGGCTACTCTGCCCCAGAACGGGGCCTTGAGGCTGGGTATAAAGCCTGGCCTCCTGAGCCCTGGTTCTATGGGGCTCCAGGGGTCCACGTGCCCGGCTACTCTGCCCCAGAACGGGGCCTTGAGGCTGGGTATAAAGCCTGGCCTCCTGAGCCCTGGTTCTATGGGGCTCCAGGGGTCCACGTGCCCGGCTACTCTGCCCCAGAACGGGGCCTTGAGGCTGGGTATAAAGCCTGGCCTCCTGAGCCCTGGTTCTATGGGGCTCCAGGGGTCCACGTGCCCGGCTACTCTGCCCCAGAACGGGGCCTTGAGGCTGGGTATAAAGCCTGGCCTCCTGAGCCCTGGTTCTATGGGGCTCCAGGGGTCCACGTGCCCGGCTACTCTGCCCCAGAACGGGGCCTTGAGGCTGGGTATAAAGCCTGGCCTCCTGAGCCCTGGTTCTATGGGGCTCCAGGGGTCCACGTGCCCGGCTACTCTGCCCCAGAACGGGGCCTTGAGGCTGGGTATAAAGCCTGGCCTCCTGAGCCCTGGTTCTATGGGGCTCCAGGGGTCCACGTGCCCGGCTACTCTGCCCCAGAACGGGGCCTTGAGGCTGGGTATAAAGCCTGGCCTTTTTACCCCTGGTTCTATGGGGCTCCAGGGGTCCACGTGCCCGGCTACTCTGCCCCAGAATGGGGCCTTCAGGCTGGGTCAAGGCCCAGCCCTATTACCCCTGGTTCTACGGGGCTCCAGGGGTCCACGTGCCCGGCTACTGTGCCCCAGAATGGGGCCTTCAGGCTGGGTCAAGGCCCAGCCCTATTACCCCTGGTTCTATGGGGCTCCAGGGGTCCATGTGCCCGGCTACTGTGCCCCAGAATGGGGCCTTCAGGCTGGGTCAAGGCCCGGCCTTTTTACCCCTGGTTCTATGGGGCTCCAGGTCCCCAGCAACCACCAAGAGGCAAAACTCGCTACGTGTGAAAGTGGGACTTTGTCATTTTTCTAAACTGGAGGCATGGTACTACCGGGGTGAAGCAAGTCCCAATGGAGGTTTGCTGTTAGCTTCCGGAGGATGGCAGGGGAAAAAGCAACAAAAGGGAACAGATGTCCCTTCATTTTGGTCCGGGGAAGGTACCCTGCGAATCCTGCCTGCCTGCGCCTGGAGGAACACCACTTAAAATCGTGGTTTCTGAAATGGGGGAAGCACGTGAAAAAATACCTCCCAAAAAAGTGTTAAATGCACTATGCAGAAGGTGTCTCCATTGACCTTGAATGGGGAGGCCCCAGCAACTACCAAGAAGCAAAACTCAATCACGTGTGGCAAAATAGACAGGTCCCCAGCAACTACCAAGAGGCAAAACTCGCTACGTCTGAAAGTTGGACTTTGTCATTTTTCTGAACTGGAGGCATGGTACTACCAGAGTGAAGCTGAAATTATTCTAAGTCCCACCAGAGGCATGGTACTACCAGAGTGAAGCTGAAATTTTGTTGGACTTTGTCATTTTTCACAGGGGTCCATATGTTGCTCTACTCTGCCCCAGAATGGGGCCTCGAGGCTGGGTCTAAAGCCGGGCCTTTTTACCCCTGGTTCTATGGGGCTCCAGGGGTCCACGTGCCCGGCTACACTGCCCCGGAATGGGGCCTTCAGGCTGGGTCAAGGCCCAGCCTTTTTACCCCTGGTTCTATGGGGCTCCAGGCGTCCACGTGCCCGGCTATTGTGCCCCAGAATGAGGCCTTCAGGCTGGGTATAAAGGCTGGCCATTTTACCCCTGGTTCTATGTGGTTCCACGTGCCCAGGAACTACATATGAGAGTGGGACTTTGTACTGTGTGGACTTAGAAAAATTTCTACCTATGGTTTTGTAGTACCAAGGCTATGTAAAAATATTTCTAAGTCCACATGGGACTTAGAAAAATTCCAAAAAGTAAAAAAAAACCCTTGGTACTACAAATGGAAAGATAGAAAATTTTCTAAGTCCACATGGGACTCTGAAAAAAAATTTCCTTGTGGAAATTTTTCAAAGTATTGTGTGGACTTAGAAAAATTTCTGATATTTTTTCGTTTTGTAGTACCAAGGCTCTGGTTGTCTTACGGCGCCGGTTGAAGGGGTTTAGCCCGAGGAGGGGGCTTAAGTTTGGGGTACCAGGGACCGACTGGGGCGGTCGGTCCCTGGAGGTCCTGTAAGGGCCGGGTGTGTCTAGATTGTGGCCGGGGATAGGGAGCCTTTTTTCGGGTATAGGTCCCAGGGTTAGACCCCTGGTTCTACGGGGATCCAGGGGTCCACGTGCCCGGCTACTGTGCCCCAGAATGGGGCCTTAAGGCTGGGTCTAAAGCCTGGCCTTTTTACCCCTGGTTCTATGGGGCTCCAGGGGTCCACGTGCCCGGCTACTGTGCCCCAGAATGGGGTCTTCAGGCTGGGTCAAGGCCTGGTCTTTTTACCCCTGGTTCTACGGGGCTCCAGGGGTCCACGTGCCCGGCTCCTCTGCCCCAGAATGGGGCCTTCAGGCTGGGTTAAGGCCTGGTCTTTTTACCCCTGGTTCTATGGGGCTCCAGGGGTCCACGTGCCCTTCTCCTCTGCCCCAGAATGGGGCCTTCAGGCTGGGTCAAGGCCTGGTCTTTTTACCCCTGGTTCTACGGGGCTCCAGGGGTCCACGTGCCCAGCTACTGTGCCCCAGAATGGGGCCTTCAGGCTGGGTCAAGGCCTGGTCTTTTTACCCCTGGTTCTACGGGGCTCCAGGGGTCCACGTGCCCAGCTACTGTGCCCCAGAATGGGGCCTTCAGGCTGGGTCAAGGCCTGGTCTTTTTACCCCTGGTTCTACGGGGCTCCAGGGGTCCACGTACCCGGCTCCTCTGCCCCAGAATGGGGCCTTCAGGCTGGGTTAAGGCCTGGTCTTTTTACCCCTGGTTCTATGGGGCTCCAGGGGTCCACGTACCTGGCTCCTCTGCCCCAGAATGGGGCCTTCAGGCTGGGTTAAGGCCTGGTCTTTTTACCCCTGGTTCTATGGGGCTCCAGGGGTCCACGTGCCCTTCTCCTCTGCCCCAGAATGGGGCCTTCAGGCTGCGTCAAGGCCTGGTCTTTTTACCCCTGGTTCTACGGGGCTCCAGGGGTCCACGTGCCCAGCTACTGTGCCCCAGAATGGGGCCTTCAGGCTGGGTCAAGGCCTGGTCTTTTTACCCCTGGTTCTACGGGGCTCCAGGGGTCCACGTGCCCGGCTACTGTGCCCCAGAATGGGGCCTTCAGGCTGGGTCAAGGCCTGGTCTTTTTACCCCTGGTTCTACGGGGCTCCAGGGGTCCACGTGCCCAGCTACTGTGCCCCAGAATGGGGCCTTCAGGCTGGGTCAAGGCCTGGTCTTTTTACCCCTGGTTCTACGGGGCTCCAGGGGTCCACGTACCCGGCTCCTCTGCCCCAGAATGGGGCCTTCAGGCTGGGTTAAGGCCTGGTCTTTTTACCCCTGGTTCTATGGGGCTCCAGGGGTCCACGTGCCCTTCTCCTCTGCCCCAGAATGGGGCCTTCAGGCTGCGTCAAGGCCTGGTCTTTTTACCCCTGGTTCTACGGGGCTCCAGGGGTCCACGTGCCCAGCTACTGTGCCCCAGAATGGGGCCTTCAGGCTGGGTCAAGGCCTGGTCTTTTTACCCCTGGTTCTACGGGGCTCCAGGGGTCCACGTGCCCGGCTACTGTACCCCAGAATGGGGCCTTGAGGCTGGGTATAAAGGCTGGCCATTTTACCCCTGGTTCTATGTGGTTCCACGTGCCCAGGAACTCCCGCTAGGCAAAACACGCTACGTATGAGAGTGGGACTTTGTAATGTGTGGACTTAGAAAAATGTCTACCTATGGTTTTGTAGTACCAAGGCTATGTAAAAATATTTCTAAGTCCACATTGGACTTAGAAAAATTCCAAAAAATAAAAAAAAAACCCTTGGTACTACAAAGATAAAGATAGAGGAAATTTTTCAAAGTATTGTTTGGACTTGGAAAAATTTCTGATATTTTTTCGTTTTGTAGTACCAAGGCTCTGGTTGTCTTACGGCGCCGGTTGAAGGGGTTTAGCCCGAGGAGGGGGCTTAAGTTTGGGGTACCAGGGACCGACTGGGGCGGTCGGTCCCTGGAGGTCCTGTAGGGGCCGGGTGTGTCTAGATTGTGGCCGGGGATAGGGAGCCTTTTTTCGGGTATAGGTCCCAGGGTTAGACCCCTGGTTCTACGGGGATCCAGGGGTCCACGTGCCCGGCTACTGTGCCCCAGAATGGGGCCTTCAGGCTGGGTCAAGGCCTGGTCTTTTTACCCCTGGTTCTACGGGGCTCCAGGGGTCCACGTGCCCGGCTACTGTGCCCCAGAATGGGGCCTTAAGGCTGGGTCTAAAGCCTGGCCTTTTTACCCCTGGTTCTATGGGGCTCCAGGGGTCCACGTGCCCTTCTCCTCTTCCCCAGAATGGGGCCTTCAGGCTGGGTCAAGGCCCAGCCCTATTACCCCTGGTTCTACGGGGCTCCAGGGGTCCACGTGCCCGGCTACTGTGCCCCAGAATGGGGCCTTAAGGCTGGGTCTAAAGCCTGGCCTTTTTACCCCTGGTTCTATGGGGCTCCAGGGGTCCACGTGCCCTTCTCCTCTTCCCCAGAATGGGGCCTTCAGGCTGGGTCAAGGCCCAGCCCTATTACCCCTGGTTCTACGGGGCTCCAGGGGTCCACGTGCCCGGCTACTGTGCCCCAGAATGGGGCCTTAAGGCTGGGTCTAAAGCCTGGCCTTTTTACCCCTGGTTCTATGGGGCTCCAGGGGTCCACGTGCCCTTCTCCTCTTCCCCAGAATGGGGCCTTCAGGCTGGGTCAAGGCCCAGCCCTATTACCCCTGGTTCTACGGGGCTCCAGGGGTCCACGTGCCCGGCTACTGTGCCCCAGAATGGGGCCTTAAGGCTGGGTCTAAAGCCTGGCCTTTTTACCCCTGGTTCTATGGGGCTCCAGGGGTCCACGTGCCCGGCTACTGTGCCCCAGAATGGGGCCTTCAGGCTGGGTCAAGGCCCAGCCTTATTACCCCTGGTTCTACGGGGCTCCAGGGGTCCACGTGCCCGGCTACTGTGCCCCAGAATGGGGCCTTCAGGCTGGGTCAAGGCCCAGCCTTATTACCCCTGGTTCTACGGGGCTCCAGGGGTCCACGTGCCCGGCTACTGTGCCCCAGAATGGGGCCTTCAGGCTGGGTCAAGGCCCAGCCTTATTACCCCTGGTTCTACGGGGCTCCAGGGGTCCACGTGCCCGGCTACTGTGCCCCAGAATGGGGCCTTCAGGCTGGGTCAAGGCCCAGCCTTATTACCCCTGGTTCTACGGGGCTCCAGGGGTCCACGTGCCCGGCTACTGTGCCCCAGAATGGGGCCTTCAGGCTGGGTCAAGGCCCAGCCTTATTACCCCTGGTTCTACGGGGCTCCAGGGGTCCACGTGCCCGGCTACTGTGCCCCAGAATGGGGCCTTCAGGCTGGGTCAAGGCCCAGCCTTATTACCCCTGGTTCTACGGGGCTCCAGGGGTCCACGTGCCCGGCTACTGTGCCCCAGAATGGGGCCTTAAGGCTGGGTCTAAAGCCTGGCCTTTTTACCCCTGGTTCTATGGGGCTCCAGGGGTCCACGTGCCCTTCTCCTCTGCCCCAGAATGGGGCCTTCAGGCTGGGTCAAGGCCCAGCCCTATTACCCCTGGTTCTACGGGGCTCCAGGGGTCCACGTGCCCGGCTACTGTGCCCCAGAATGGGGCCTTAAGGCTGGGTCTAAAGCCTGGCCTTTTTACCCCTGGTTCTATGGGGCTCCAGGGGTCCACGTGCCCGGCTACTGTGCCCCAGAATGGGGTCTTCAGGCTGGGTCAAGGCCTGGTCTTTTTACCCCTGGTTCTACGGGGCTCCAGGGGTCCACGTGCCCGGCTACTGTGCCCCAGAATGGGGCCTTAAGGCTGGGTCTAAAGCCTGGCCTTTTTACCCCTGGTTCTATGGGGCTCCAGGGGTCCACGTGCCCGGCTACTGTGCCCCAGAATGGGGTCTTCAGGCTGGGTCAAGGCCCGGCCTTTTTACCCCTGGTTCTATGGGGCTCCAGGGGTCCACGTGCCCGGCTACTGTGCCCCAGAATGGGGCCTTCAGGCTGGGTCAAGGCCCAGCCTTATTACCCCTGGTTCTATGGGGCTCCAGGTCCCCAGCAACCACCAAGAGGCAAAACTCGCTACGTGTGAAAGTGGGACTTTGTCATTTTTCTAAACTGGAGGCATGGTACTACCGGGGTGAAGCAAGTCCCATTGGAGGCTTGCTGTTAGCTTCCGGAGGATGGCAGGGGAAAAAGCAACAAAAGGGAACAGATGTCCCTTCATTTTGGTCCGGGGAAGGTACCCTGCGAATCCTGCCTGCCTGCGCCTGGAGGAACACCACTTAAAATCGTGGTTTCTGAAATGGGGGAAGCACGTGAAAAAATACCTCCCAAGAAAGTGCTAAATGCACTATGCAGAAGGTGTCTCCATTGACTTTGAATGGGGAGGCCCCAGCAACTACCAAGAGGCAAAACTCGCTACGTCTGAAAGTTGGACTTTGTCATTTTTCTGAACTGGAGGCATGGTACTACCAGAGTGAAGCTGAAATTTTTCTAAGTCCCACCAGAGGCATGGTACTACCAGGAGTGAATCTGAAATTATTCTATGTCCCACCAGAGGCATGGTACTACCAGGAGTGAATCTGAAATTTTTCTAAGTCCCACCAGAGGCATGGTACTACCAGGAGTGAATCTGAAATATTTCTAAGTCCCACCAGAGGCATGGTACTACCAGGAGTGAATCTGAAATTTTTCTAAGTCCCACCAGAGGCATGGTACTACCAGGAGTGAATCTGAAATTTTTCTAAGTCCCGCCAGAGGCATGGTACTACCAGAGTGAATCTGAAATTTTTCTAAGTCCCACCAGAGGCATGGTACTACCAGGAGTGAAGCTTACATTTTTCTAAGTCCCACCAGAGGCATGGTACTACCAGAGTGAATCTGAAATTTTTCTAAGTCCCACCAGAGCCTTATTGGTGGGTCTAACGCCCGGCCTTTTGACCCCTGGTTCTATGTGGTTCCAGGGGTCCAGATGCCCTGCCTTTTTACCCCCAGAACCGGGCCTTCTGGGCGGGTTACATCCTGGCCATTAGACCCCTGGTTCCTGGAGGTCCTGTCGCCTGTCACTGAAAATGAGGCGTGTACTCATTGAATTTTGAATCCTGTAGGCGGGGACCATGGGAATCGGTTTGTGGGTGGGGTACAACTGGTGTTGGCAGAGGAAGAAGGACGAGGTTGAGTGAAGATGGCGAAAAAGCGGAGATGTAGCGAACTGAGGCAGCTGGCAGTGGAAGAAAGCAGGTTTAGGAGTATGTCAGGAGATACTGCGGCAGGTGAGGGGGAAAGAGAAGGGAGAGTAGGTCGGAGATACCCAGCAAAGAAGAAGGGCAGAGGGAGCGGGTGTGGTGCGCACCATGTGCCTTCGAAGGACCGAGGGCACCAGCATGGCCCAGGTGAATCCGGTTCAGAGGGTCCCAGTGAACCAGACCCGGATACGTCAGACGAATGGCTGCCGTCTCGTTCGTCTGACACCGACACAGCCTCATCGCCGGAGCGGGAGCCAGATCGCTCCGATAATGGACGTGACAGAGGTAAGAATTAACCCCCATTCAGTCCTTGTTACATGAACACCATTTTCCTTCAGTTGTATTATGGGCACCTGTTGCTAATCATTATGGTAATTATGTGTTACAGGTGGTGGGTCCAGCAGGGCCCCCATCCCTCCTCGTGGTGGAGGACAAAGAAAGAAAGGTGTATCAGCTAGGGGCTGGGACCACGACCAGGACCAGGGCTGGTGTCAAGCCGGCTGGGAACCCCTGGGGTTGGCGTTTACTGCAACACCGGGCCCTCAGAACGCTGCGGCGGACTTAGACTCCAATGAGCCGGCCGATTACCTAGACCTGTTTGTGACAGATGAGCTGCTGCAGCATATTCGCGCTCAGACCAACTTGTATGCTCGTCAGTACTTTGAAGCCAACCCTGAGGCGCTACCACACAGCAGAGGTAATGCCTGGAAGCCAGTGTCAGTCCCAGAACTGAAAACATTCTTTGCACTGAGTTTCCTCACTGGCTACATCAAAAAGCCAAGCCTTGACTTATACTGGAGTGTAGAGGAAATAGATGCAACACCATATTTCAGCCAGACAATGTCCAGGAACAGATTTCAAATTATATGGCGGTTCCTCCATTTCAATAACAATGCCACACAAAATACTGCTGATAAAATGTACAAAGTCCGCCCAGTGTTAGATTATCTTGTTGGGAAATGCAAAGAACTGTACCAGCCAGGAGAAAACATTTGCATTGATGAGGGCATGATGCAGTGGCGGGGGCGCCTATCGTTCCGAGTGTATAACCCACAAAAGCCGGTGAAGTATGGTATAAAATCGTACATTCTGTGTGACTCTGCGACAGGGTACTGCTTCAACTTGCGGCCTTATGTGGGTGAAGGTAGTACTCTGCCAGAGATAGTGTTCTCTCTGCTTGATCGTCTCCAGGGTCATGGTTATACTGTCTACATGGACAATTTCTATAATTCTGTGTCCCTGTGCGAACGCTTACTGAGAGCACAGACAAACGTCTGTGGAACCCTCAGGAAAAACAGGGGAGAGCCATTGATCATCCGGGATATCAAAAAGTCTGACCTGGGGGCAGGGGAACGAATTGTGCGGCACAATGGGCGCATGATGGTGGTAGCTTGGCAGGACAAACGCATCGTGAAGATGGTGACAACCTGCCACCAAGACAGAATGGAAGGGGTTGATGTGTGGCAGAGGGGGCAGAGACATAAAGTGACCCAGTTTAAACCAGTGTGTGTGATCGCCTACAACTCCAACATGAATGGCGTGGATAAACTGGACCAGAATGTGGCCTACTACCCCTTCATAAGGAGGTCCCTAAACTGGTCAAAGAAGTTTGTGGCTTACATGTTCCAAATTGCCATGTTTAACGCATATGTTCTTTATAGGGCCAGAAATCCACAACAATGTAAGTCACTTTTGGAGTTCACACGCAGGGTCGTGAGGATGTGGTCAGGGAAGCAGCATGGGGTGCTGGAGGCGGAGACGGCCCAGGCAGACGAAGCACACAATCCCAGAGCACCGTACAACATGGACCCTGAAAGTAGGCTGGATGGCAACATGGCGAGGCACAGGCTGGAAAAGCTGATGCCCACCCCCAACAAGACCAGGCCAACACGGAGGTGTCGTGTCTGTGCGCGCAGCGGCCGCCGCAGTGAGACCAGGATGTGGTGTGTTTCCTGCCGTGTGGCGTTACATGCAGGACATTGTTTTACAGCATATCACACACAGAGAAATAGTACACTGACTAGGGCATGTTTATGAATAAATGACTGTTTTTCTATCAAACACCTTGTTTTATGTGTTGTTTTTGTTGTTTCATAGAAGTCTACACTTTCTGTGTTCATAAAGTCATAAAACTCAATATTCTTTGGTTCTAAAAAAATCACTCAAGATTCTCCAAAACTGCTGGCACTGTGAGGCTGGCTGTTCAGAAAATAGCTGGCAGTGAATGAGTTAATGTTATTGTTATTGTTATTATTATTATTATTATTATTATTATTATTATTATTATTATTATTATTATTATTATTATTATTATTATTATTATTATTATTATTATATTGAACTAAATGTGGCCCCTGAAGGGAATGAGAGTCAACTACAAAACCAGTACCGTTGTATAATGAGTGTGAGGTGACCTTCTACCGCTGCATGAATGTAGAAAATCTTACACTGAGCCTCTTTAACATCATTTCATACAAGCTTGTGTGACTCTTGTATAACAGGTTTGTGACGTCAGATCTCAGTGGCTTTTTGACTTCAGCCACTAAATGAGCGAACAGACCAAAGCACAGCTGGCCTTTTGCCAGAGCCTTCCCCTGGAGGATTACTGTTCTGAGACCAGCTGCTCTATCAGAACAAAAAGTGACACAAATGACTACTGTTCCTGTTCCCCATCAGTGTGACCCAGAAGGAGATGTCCACGCCAACAGCCCGTGTGCATGTCATGTGTAACTAGAAGGTTCTATAAGCGTCTTCAGTTAAAAGTGTCATCAGGCTCAGTGGACGTGTTTACTTACACCTTTGTCCATCTTATGGTTCCAGTAGTGATGTAGTGGTCCATGGAAGTGGGTATGATTTATATGATTACTTTTTTTAAGTAGTCCAGAAAAACTGTTTTAGAAACAGTAATATATAAGACTCCTCTCCTCTCCTCTCCTCTCCTCTCCTCTCCTCTCCTCTCCTCTCCTCTCCTCTCCTCTCCTCTCCTCTCCTCTCCTCTCCTCTCCTCTCCTCTCCTCTCCTCTCCTCTCATTTCGTCAAGATAACCCAAACTTTTATGTACAGGTTTTACTGACATTTTCAGGATGTGTTGGCAGTGTCACAAGAAACAAATAATTACATTTTGATGGTGATCCAGAAGAGATCCTGGATTCTGGATAACTTTTAAATTTTACACTCAGGTAAATGGAGAATACAATTCAAAGTACACAAATGTAGTATTTTTGCCATAATTAACTGTTTTTAAGTTGTGATAATTGTTGTATAAAGTTTGACAATGTTACAATGTGTAATGGCAATTTTCTCCATGAAACACCCTTGAAAAATAATCTCTATTTGCATAAACGTGGTGTAATCAGTCGATGCACAGCACTTCTTCAATTTGACGCAGATATTAGTAAAAATATCGGCATATCCCAGGAGGACACGACAATGACAGCAGCAGACATGTTTGTTTACTTCCGGTTATAGCTGTTGTTGGGTAGATGGTAACTGCCGGGGGGGCGCAACGGGGGCGGTGCTCGACGTTCTCCTCAGGGCGAGCCGTGGAGTTACCATGGGGAGGTTAAGTCACACTCTTCTTCTTCTGGTCCATGAGTGCTAAATATGCAAAAATATTGAATGGGAGTGAATGGAGCGAGTCAAGCTAAATTCTGATTCCGTTTGACAAGTGCTCTGAAAATCACATATGATAGCAGTTAATAATAAATATTTGATGTGTCATAGGCAGAACACCTGTTTTTGATGAGAGGGAAACATGACGTTCAGTTTTATATAGACTTAGTAAGAGACTACAATATGTATGTGACGTCATACTCCGCTCAGCTGTGGTGTGGAGTCTGTGGTGATGTCATATGAACACCAGGCGTGTAGTCCAAATTATTAATGGGTTTTACTCACAAATGAATCAGCCGTTGGTTAAAGCAGTTGAAACTCACATCAATAGTTATCATTTATTATGAGGTATAATATGTGTGTGATTCAGGGCACATGACAAACCAGATATAATTTTTAGCATTTTTATTTCCCATTGAGTACCATTCATTAATTTTCCCATCTCAGTTCCCATGAGTCTCCTGGAAGGGGCGGAGACTTAAGCTCCCCATAGAGTGGCGATACATTCCTTTCAGTGCAATCTATTTGACAGGACAAACACACTGTTCACACATTTTATTAACAATACTCTGCTAAAACTGAAACCACATTTCCACGTGTTATGTCATACATGTAAGTATAGTTAAGGACATATATTTCGGCTTGTTTTAGTGTCAGTGTCTTTAAAGAGTTCGCCAGGGACGTTTACTGATGAGAGAATTAGCCGATTTATTCATGCTAATGCTAACAGGCTGATGGCCAATCTGAAGCTCCGGAGATGACAGCAGTCCTTTGCATTGCATTGCCCGAAAAAAAATACCTCCAGCCTCCTGATTCCATCATTTTGTTATGATACTTTCTTCGCAGTATTCAGATAAGTTGCTTGGTAAGACATAATTAGATTTTACTCTGTATCCAGTCAAACAGGTTGGTGGTTTAGACAGTGTTATCGTCTAATTCTAAGGTTCTGCTTTAGAGGAATTCCTCTGCACCAAGAGGTGGTCTCAGGTCACAGTCAGTATCAGTGATGTGACATTTATCTTGTGACTCATACCGTGATGGGAAAACAGCTGTGTGAATATGGCGGGAGGGAGGGGTGGGAGCTCTGTCCTCACTGACAAATGAGTAGGTGACATGAAAAAAGAGGTATTGACTTGACTTGAACCTGTTTCCAGAGGTTGAAGTCTTCATCACTGCACCCTCTGAGTATTTACACCACATGGATCAACATAGATGGATGACCACAGCGAGGACTGTGCGGCTGCAGAAATGAGATTGTGGCCACTTCTGTTGAACTCATGGTTTGTACATATTTACTTGGACAAAGGTTAAAGGACATGTTTTAACTCTATGTCCACCATCTACTAAAACCATCTACTTATATACTGTTCCAGCAAAAACATGTGAATAATTGCAGTTCATCATCATTTTTTGGTCATCAGATTTGTTACCATGGAAACACAGTCATCCACTACAACATTGATCCATGTGTATCCCGGCTAGCGTTCTGTGTATCCCGGCTAGCGTTCTGTGTATCCCGGCTAGCGTTCTGTGTATCCCAGCTAGCGTTCTGTGTATCCCGGCTAGCGTTCTGTGTATCCCGGCTAGCGTTTTGTGTATCCTGGCTAGCGTTCTGCGTATTCCGGCTAGCGTTCTGTGTATCCCGGCAAGCGTTTTGAGTTTTTGGCTAGCGTTCTGTGTATCCTGGCTAGCGTTCTGTGTATTCCGGCAAGTGTTCTGTGTATTCCGGCAAGTGTTCTGTGTATTCCGGCTAGGGTTCTGTGTATCCCGGCTAGTGTTCTGTGTATTGCGGCAAGCGTTCTGCGTATTCCGGCTAGCGTTCTGTGTATCCTGGCTAGTGTTCTGTGTATTCCAGCTAGCGTTCTGTGTATCCCGGCTAGCGTTTCGAGTTTTTGGCTAGACTTCTGTGTATCCCGGCTAGCGTTCTTTGTATCCCGGCTAGCGTTCTGTGTATCCCGGCTAGCGTTTCGAGTTTTTGGCTAGAGTTCTGTGTATTCCGGCAAGTGTTCTGTATATCCCGGCTAGCGTTCTGTGTATCCCGGCTAGCGTTTCGAGTTTTTGGCTAGAGTTCTGTGTATTCCGGCAAGTGTTCTGTATATCCCGGCTAGCGTTCTGTGTATCCCGGCTAGCGTTTCAAGTTTTTGGCTAGAGTTCTGTGTATTCCGGCAAGTGTTCTGTATATCTCGGCTAGCGTTCTGTGTATTCCGGCTAGCGTTCTGTGTATTCCGGCAAGTGTTCTGTGTATTCCGGCTAGCGTTCTGTGTATTCCGGCAAGTGTTCTGTGTATTCCGGCTAGCGTTCTGTGTATTCCGGCAAGTGTTCTGTGTGTATATATTTGTGAGACGAACGTTGTAGTCTATTACTTACTCTCACATAAAACCTAACGTAACTTTTGATGCCTGTCCAAAGTGAGTGCTTTCTCAATGTGAAAATGTATCTTTAAAATTCACAGACATCATATGTGAAAACCGTAGCACATTTCAAACCGGACCAGAAAATTACTTTTATCCCTCCATTGACTCGCGTTCATTTTTTTTTATGGCCCAATGTCCCGGGAATTGACCGGAAATAGAGTCGCATCACTTAGGCTCCCTATTGTGCACATAGTGATCTGTAGCCTTCAAATTTGCTATATAAAAAAAAAGAAAATGAAAGAAAATATGTCTGAAAATATGTTTTCCTACCAATAAAACAAATAAAATTACAGTAGAATTTCAGAGAGGTATCAGGAGTAGTCACAAAAAAGTTTAAAGTTTCAATTCCTTAAACTTTATGATCTGTGGCATTTAAAAAGTATCACATTTTTTGTGCTTTTTGGGTTTTTAGTCAACTTTGGAGACATATTGTGGAGCAACTAAGGTAGATAGAACTATTCTGATTCTCTGTGATTTTAGGTGAAAACTTAGCCAGGGAGACCAAAAACTTAGTATGTAAGTCAAATGATAGAGGAGCAGTGGACGCTCAAAGTTGTATGAAACACAACTTTATTAAAAAAATTTAAAAAAAATGGGAAGGCCTTTACTTCAAAACTATTAGGGATATTGGTCTAAAAGTTGGTATTATTTCATGAGTCCATCAGAGGAACCTCTATTAATTTTTTTTAGAATTTTTTGAGAGGGTGACTGGGTAATTTCTGTTTGTCTGGATGCTTTGTCATGGAATAACCTATATACAGCTTAGCCTGTGCAGTAAAATGCTCACTTTTTAGGTACATACTGTATGTTCTCTTGTACCATAGTCTTTTTAAGATGGCTAACAATAGTCACATAGCTCAGCTGGATTATAAAAATATTGATGTAATGCAGACTAATCAACCATCTGAGCTAGATTCTGTACATGCTTATGCTCCTACTTATAACCTGTTCTGCCCTGCTCCTCTGTGTGCATTTTAAATCTGAAAGAATTAACATCAGCATGCCTTCCTCTACTGCTGACTTTGTGTTCGCTGAATAATATAACTCCCAGGATACCAATCAGCAGGTAGTGATTTAATCATAACTGCTACCAGAGGGGATACTGAGCGTGCTAATTGCTCAGCATTCAATCTATAGTCTGGAAGGTTGCTTAAATAAGTCGTGCTCAAAAGAGGATGCAACGCTTCCTGATCCCCGTTTAAATCATCCTCAGTGAACACAAGGCCACTGTTGCAGAAGAGGTGCTGGCTCAAGGCCCGCTGACCCGACTGTCAATCACAGTGATTTGTCCACAGTCACACCCTCTGTAAATCACACTCTAATCAAACAACCTTCAAGTCAAGATCAGCTTCAGAGTCCAGATCCTCTAAACATGTGAGACTCAGAACCAGCCAAGAAGTTTAAACCTCCTGTTATGTTCAGTTGTCAGGAAAAGCAGTGGTGTTCCTGAGTGGGTCTTTAATTAGCCCAAAGATGTCCGAAACAAACAAACAGAAAACTACCCTAACAAGGGCTGTTAATTTTTCATGACTAATTCCATTACTAACAAGTATTCAGAGAATGCCTAATATCACCCCTATTTTGTACCAATCTTAAATTTCTATGACAACCTGTTCTTGAATTAGAGCCAATAATGTGATTTTGAACTTTCTGCTAAATATGACCTTGACCTTTGACCTTTACTCAAATGGATCATTGCAAGTGATGCACATTAGCGATATGTATCTACCCATGTAATTTTATGGTGATATCTCAAGTATTCATTGATTTATAGCATTATATGTCTCTGCAGACACACACACACACACACACACACCGATTACAATAATCTCTCCTAACCAATGTTGGGATAAATTAATTATTCTATCAATATCTAGTGCAATAGTAGTCTAGTGTTGTTTACCTCTAAACACTAATGGTTCAATTAAGATAATTCACTCGTTTTTCATTAAAAAGAATACACTTTTAAACTTTAAAAAAACCGCTTTACCGCTTTATTACTTCATATATACTTCATATTACTATCATATAAAATATAACATTGAAACATAATATAACATAATATCCTCCTCAGACCCAGTAATTAATTTTTGTCTTCTATAAGAGACACACGTTTCATCGTTTTGCCTTAAAATTGCTGTCTGTTGTAAAGGACATTCCATCAAAAAACAAGAAAATAAATGAAAAATCATTTTAAAATGTACCTGAAAAGCTACTGCATTATACCATTTTCAATCAACAACAACTATTAAACATAAATAATGTTAATAAAACTAATAATAATAAAACTTCTCTTTCCTGGGTCTCAGGATGATATGTCTCAACATAATGTTGCACAGTTTTAAAGAAAGAAATACTCTAATAATAAATATAACTTCATGACAATGTATTAAATCCTCACTCATATACACCAATACAATAATACCTATCATAGTAGCATTAGCATTAGCACGACCATACTTGCAAAAACCAAGAAAAAACACAAAAACCCCAATGAAAACCTAAATACACATATAATGTAAATACATAATATTCTATATAGCCCTTTAATAATATAGAAATATTATGTTCATATAACCCTATTTAAATTAGATATTATTAGCACATGCATGCCAAAGCCCCCCTCTGAAAACATGCACTTTCTTCTCTATATTTTGTAAAAAAAAAAAAAAACAAACCAAAAAAACAACAAAAAAACATAAAAATAAAACTATGAATTGTGAATTATTATGAATAAACATTTTATAAAACCTAGTATACAGCTGTTTCCTCTGTAACTACACTTCCTCTTTTAAAAATATCATTTTCTTTTTTTTTTTTTTTCTTTTCTTTTCTTTTCTTTTCTTTTCTTTTCTTTTCTTTTCTTTTCTTTTCTTTTCTTTTCTTTTCGTATTGAAAGGAAGTGTAGTTAAAGTCAGGTGTGTTAAGGGGCTGGGTGAGTGGTCCTGACTGTTAAACTTAGGGGAGGAAATTACATTTATAGAAGCTGACTAATCACAAATCTAGAAATATAAGTATGTGTGTTTGTGTGTATATTTTCCTTTATCCCACTGGAAAAGGGTCACGTGCTAAAGCTGCTTATCGGACAAGACTCATCATGATAAACAACATGATTTAACAGTTGGTAATGTCAGCAAACACACTCCCACACACAATGACACAACTAACACAATGTCCTTGTCACTATCAGTCAATACATGCTCTCATGAGAATATAAAATTGCTAAATAGTAACAATAAAAAGCTGAACTTGTCAAACCATACACACGTTGTTCTTAAACTGTCTCACTTTTTCCTGTCTTTACACTCACTTTCAGTCAGTCTCATACAAATACACACACAATCAGAACAAATACACACATTCTGCAGCCTCCCAGGTGGGTAAACAGTGTGTTGCTGTACTTTGGAGTGGAGGATCAACCTGCAATTTGAGGCAGACAGACGTTAGGAAAAAACAAGATGGCCAGACTTAGTTTCCTGGCTCTCATCGCTGGATTAATGTTGAAAATGTGTGGAGTGGCAGCTGAGGTCACAGCAGAAAACACAGGTAAACAACTACAGCGAAGGTCAGAACCAAGGGGTGGCTACTGGTTAGAATACAGAACTATTTGGTTTAGTGAAAAGAGGTTGATGGTCGGATAGTTGACCATCCAACCACTTTTAATTTAGCATTTACCTCTAAAAAAAAGGTTAATTTAAATTCAAGCATTAAGGGGTTAAAACACATTTATGCAGAGTATACTGAGAAACCTTAACAAGGTTCAGTTTAACCCTTTAATACCTAATGTCACAAATATGCAACATACCAAAAAATCTATGTATTGCACATGCTATAGTCAAATTAATTATCTTCACTTAATTTAGCTATTCATTCAATTTTTTATTTATTTTTTTTTTACTTATATTTAAATTCAGCTGTTAAGGAGATAAATGCATTTATGCAGAGTTTACTAAAAACCCTTAACAACAAAAGGCTCAGGTTAATCCCTTATGTTTGTGTCGTTGTTGTTCAGTTCTTGTTGTAGTTGCTACTATTGGGTTGTCACAATACAACTCTCACAATTGTTATTGTAGAAGCTGTTTTGCTAGTCTTTCTGGTTCCACCGTGTCTCTATTATGTTCTTATTACTTGTGCTTCACTGTGATGTCTTTCGTTTGCATGATGTTCTGTGAATTTTCAATTTGTGTATTTAAAAGGATGTATAAAACTAGTATAATAACAAAATACTGAACATTATTTGAATAAGTGAATGTTCAGTTATAATGTAGAAGGATGTATAAAATAAGATTTTACAGTGATAAATTAATATAGATTATCATGATTAGGAGATATTATATTAAATACTGTATTTGTAATAAATATAAAGTGAATATAAATATACTTATAGTTGATTATACAAATTGGATTGTGTTAAGTAACTTACAAAACAATGTGTATATAAGTGACTGTAGATGTCTTTTGTAAAGGATAAATAGATTTTTAAAAAAGGGTGTTAAGTCATAGAATGCAGAAGCTGCTGGATTATTAGTTTGTAAAAAAGGGGTGGAGTTTACTTCTTCCCATTCCTTTTCGAGTGCAAGAAAGATGATTTGTTGACCATTCAGATTGACATTTTGATGATTTTTTTGTGCTCGAAATAAACTGAACTGTTTTATTTGATCTGATTCCTGTGGGGGGACTTCCCAAAAGTTCCTATGTTCTGCACAAATAGTAAATAAGCTTCTTCAATCTTCTCCTCTCTTTCAGGATCTGTGTTTTTATCTGAGCAGTCAGCTCACACCGTGCTGCATCGCCTGCGAAGGTACAACAGTGGCAAACTTGAAGAAGTGCTTTTCAAGGACAACCTGGAGCGGGAGTGTAGAGAGGAACTGTGCAACATGGAGGAGGCCAGGGAGGTGTTTGAGAATGATGAGAAAACGGTAGCTGTACTCATTCATGTTCATATGTTGTCCATTATCCTGTTGTAAAGACTGATGCCTTATTATTGGTTCTTGAACTCGTTGGGTTATTTTTCAGATGGAGTTCTGGGCTGGATACGTTGGTAAGGAAAATAAACTTGTCTTTTACACCATGTTTAATGCAAACTGTAAAAAAAACAAAAAAAAAACAGCAAAACATTTTAAAATTTTAACATAAAAAAGTGTAAGTGAAAATACATTATAAAGTTGTTTATTTGAGAAATCAAATCTAGCTGTAGCCTTTTAGGAAGATTATGTGAACAAAACTAGATTTCTATGTAGACATTACTTTCTATTGAGAAAATAACAAAATGTGTTGCTGTTTAAATTGTAAGAAAACAACAGCTTTTCTAACCCTCCTGTCTGTATACACCCCATGTCCTCTGGGTCAAAATGACCCATCTTCATTAACCCACAGTATAAACAGCTTAATTGCATTTGAAACACCAAATCTTATTTTGCTTGAAGAAACAGTTTGTTATTCACCACAAATTGTGTGAATACCTGAGTTTTCCATCTTCGCCTGCAGAAAATCTGTATTTATTCAAGACACCTGTCATAGTAATTTGGGGAACTGTCACCTGGCCCACCTTCATATCCTCTGGGAATTCACAAAGGGTTAATATTGTCTCATGTGGGTCAGATCAAAGTGTTAATATTGTTCCATTTGGGTCAGGTCAAAGGGTTAATATTGTCTGATGTGGGTCAAATCAAAGGGTTAATATTGTCTCATGTGGGTCAGGTCAAAGGGTTAATATTGTTCCATTTGGGTCAGGTCAAAGGGTTAATATTGTCTGATGTGGGTCAAATCAAAGGGTTAATATTGTCTCATGTGGGTCAGGTCAAAGGGTTAATATTGTTCCATTTGGGTCAGGTCAAAGGGTTAGTATTGTCTCATGTGGGTCAGATCAAAGGGTTAATATTGTCTCATTTGGGTCAGGTCAAAGGGTTAATATTGTTTCATGTGGGTCAGATCAAAGGGTTAAGATTGTTCCATTTGGATCAGATCAAAGGGTTAATATTGTTCCATTTGGATCAGATCAAAGGGTTAATATTGTCTCATGTGGGTCAGATCAAAGGGTTAATATTGTTCCATTTGGATCAGATCAAAGGGTTAATATTGTCTCATGTGGGTCAGGTCAAAGGGTTAATATTGTCTCATGTGGGTCAGGTCAAAGGGTTAATATTGTTCCATTTGGGTCAGATCAAAGGGTTAATATTGTTTGATGTGGGTCAAATCAAAGGGTTAATATTGTCTCATGTGGGTCAGGTCAAAGGGTTAATATTGTTCCATTTGGGTCAGGTCAAAGGGTTAGTATTGTCTCATGTGGGTCAGATCAAAGGGTTAATATTGTCTCATTTGGGTCAGGTCAAAGGGTTAATATTGTTTCATGTGGGTCAGATCAAAGGGTTAAGATTGTTCCATTTGGATCAGATCAAAGGGTTAATATTGTCTCATGTGGGTCAGGTCAAAGGGTTAATATTGTCTCATGTGGGTCAGATCAAAGGGTTAATATTGTTCCATTTGGATCAGATCAAAGGGTTAATATTGTCTCATGTGGGTCAGGTCAAAGGGTTAATATTGTCTCATGTGGGTCAGGTCAAAGGGTTAATATTGTTCCATTTGGGTCAGATCAAAGGGTTAATATTGTTTCATGTGGGTCAGGTCAAAGGGTTAATATTGTCTCATGTGGGTCAGGTCAAAGGGTTAATATTGTTCCATTTGGGTCAGGTCAAAGGCAGTCCTGTCCACCAGAAGACCTCCTGTCTGGTCTTGTTTACATCTGCTATAGATTGATCAGAGAAGGAACTAAAACATTCTCATATTATATTCTGTGGTGTGGAGCTAATTTTGTGACTGTGATTTACACTCAGTTTGACTGTTAAAAAAGGAGGAGGGTTAAAAGAACTAAAAATAGAACAGTGAAAAAGAAGGTTTAACCAAATGGCTGTTGTTCAGGTAATAAAGCAGCTTGGTAGTGAAGGATGGGCAGTTCAAGTTATATCTCAAACTTAATTTTTATGTTTAAAATGTTGAACCAACATGTTATCTGTTCAAGGTTTAATGTGTTTTCATAGGATTATTCTGAAATTTTAGGATTTTTCTATAAATACAACAGGATATTATTTTTTACAGTGCACATCTGCCCTAGACCATCTCCGGAAGTGACCTGACAGACCAGAACATCTTCTGAGTGTGTTCAGACTTTTCACCAGGGTTTTTCAGGATAGATGGGTGTTTTCTCAACATCCCAGGTCCATGTTGACCTTTAATACTGTGTGTATGTTTTATCCTTGGGTGCAGATGGGAACCAGTGTGATCCACCTCCCTGCCAAAATGGAGGTGTGTGTACAGATGGAGTTAATTCATATGTTTGCTGGTGCAAAGAAGCATATAGTGGGAAAAACTGCGAGATCGGTGAGTCATTTCTTAATAGAACAGAATATCTTTATTGCCATTGTAACAAGTACAGTGGTACCTCTACTTATGAAATTCATTCGTTCCAGAAGTGTTTTCCAAACGTGAATCTTTCGTAAATAGAGTCACATTTTACGTAAAAAGCCCAATTTGTAGCAAGGCCCCCAGTACTACCCCTCAAACCGTTTAAAAATTATAAAATAATACCGATTTTGGATGAAATATGTGTTAAAAGAAAATGTAGATTTAGATTTTAGCCTGTCCAGGCTAATACCAGCTGTTAGTGTAGATACAAACACCGCTCCCCTGGGTTTTACCTGTGACAGCATGGCTTCTGTCGGACCTGAATATTGTTAGCACATCCAGGCTAATGGCGGCATCCGAGACAAAAGAGTTGAGCCACGTCTCAGTGAGAATGAGGATACAGCAGTCTGGTGGATCATGTTTGGTGTTTAAATACAGTAGTCCAGTTTGTTTTCCAGTGAGCGTCCGTTGGCGAGCAGGATGTGGCGGTCGGAACGGGTTAGCTCTTAGCTTAGCTGTAAATCCACCACAATAGCCGTGCTTCTACCTCCTCTCATGCCACCTCTGATTTTTCTGGAGGCAGCCTCTGACGAGAGAGAGGGGGAGGTGCTATAGGGCGTTGGATCTGACTGGTGCAGCAGACTGAGGTTCTGTAGAAAGGTCCACATCTTCAGGCTTGTGGAGTCCAAGTTTTTAACAATTTTCCTTAAGCTGTCTGTCGGTCATATACTCTTCTTGCCCTGTTCGGCTGAACTGTAGATACTAAAAGCGCTGTTCTAGGTGGAGAAATTGTCCAGGAGCCACAACAGCCGCAGCCACACAGGGCGCCACTCCATGATGAATGAGGGTCAAAGGGTAATGAAAAGCATCATGGGGAATTCCCTCATAGCCAATGGGATGCTACGCACAGTAACGTACATGATGTATTCATGTACATTACGTAGTTACACATAGTAATGTATTGTATTTATGTCTCAGGGTTTCAATTTCCTTTCGTAAATAGAATTTTCTTTCGTATTCAGAGACGACAAATTGAGGTACAGGTTTTTCATCACTCGGATTTTTCGTAAGCTGGGTCTTTCGTAAGTAGAGGTATGACTGTATAATGAAATGTAGTATCTTTTATGTGTGCATCATTTCAAAAACACCTGTTACACTTTTGTGAAAGTTTATAGCTGGAATAATTATTCAGACTAATTGATGCAAGGGACTCGTATCTGCTTTCTGTTCCCAGAGGTGGCCAAACAATGTTCCTTCAACAATGGAGGATGTTCTCAAATCTGTGTGATGAAAGCAGACCAAGCCACGTGCCAGTGTGCATTTGGCTACAGACTTCGTCCAGACAAAAAAAGCTGCGAGCCCACAGGTTTAAAAAACATCACTAACAACTAGACAACTACCACTTTAACATAGTGTATCTAGTTTGTAACTAAATCTATTTATTTATCTATTGAGATAAAGCTTGAGATGGTTAATTACAGTTGTGCTCATAAGTTTACATACCCTAGCAGAATTGATTTTTGGCCCATTTTTCAGAAAATATGCATGATGATACAAAAATGTTTCTTTTACTCGTGGCTAGTGGTTTGGTGAATTAACAAATGTGTTTGCTCTTTTTAAATCATACCGACAACAAAATCAAAAAAAGACCAAGTTGACCTGTCTACCCAATGAGGCGTGATGTACTGAATAGTGTTTACACAGAGCCTAATGTTACTTTGATGTGAAATTAAATAAAAAAATGTCAACACATGCTAAAACATATAATTAAAATATTCAAATTCAGCCCCAGTTTTCCAAAAATATGGGCTCTGGGATTTTAAATGGTCTCTGTTATCACAATTATCTTTATTTGCCAAGTGCATGAACATATACCAGGAATTGTTTTGCAGTAGATGCTGTCTCTAGGAAATTATAAATGCAAGATAAGACAGAAAATAAGAAAGAACAGGTAAATAAGAAAAAAAACCTCTATATACATATTAACTTTATAACATGAAGACAATATTAAACTGTTCACTAAAGTGACTGATGTGGGGAAGAAGCAAATGATTACACAGAAAAATCTCCAGTGTTATAACTCATTTTAACACTGCCTTAGTGAACATATGCTCCCTATAGTATCTACAGTACAGAGTGTAAAATTTACACTGAACCTAGAGTTACACTTACAGAGTTATCTTTACACTAGTATGAGTTAATATTTGACACTATACTACATTACACTACACAAATTTGTGTCAATCAAGTTTTACACTGTGTGAAAAGTAACATCTGTAGTGTTATTCAACACTGTGAGGAAGATGGTGTTGTCTGTCAGTTTGAACAGGTTGATGGGTAGGGATTATCAGTCATTGTTTTTTAACACTGAAAGGTATCTTGTGTGTTGAATTAACTCTCAATATACGTGTGTGTATATATATATATATATATATAATGTTTTACACAGGCAAATTTACTGTGTACAATATTAAAATTTTGCCTGTTTCCGTAAATTAAATTATGTGTTTTATCCTCAGACCAATTCAGCTGTGGTCTAACAAACGGCTCCACCTTCTCCACCTCCACCTCCACCTCCACTGGCAGGTCCATCCTAAGCCCTCGGTCATCAAGGCCAACAAATACCTCTGACAGAAGACACAGCTCCAGTGACACCCTGCATGAAATCTATGATACCAATGTGACAGACTTATACGACTACTATGAGCTGACTCTGAATCAGTCAGATTCATTCAGTGACTTTGACGTTCCTGCAGTGAACATACGTTCGTTAAAATCTGTTCCTATGACGTATGATGGAGAGGCAATAGGTGTCACTGATGTACCGACAGAGGAGAAGGAAACACCTGCCTGGGCTTTTGCTACACTTCCCATCGTTGTAGCAAATGCTAATGTTGACCAGAGGATTGTCGGCGGAACTGAGGCCTTTCGTGCAGAATTCCCGTGGCAGGTAAAACACTGGATCCAGATGAGTGAATAATATGGACCAGGTCAAAAGCTATGTTTCCACTACATGGTATCAGCTCTACTTGATTCAACTCAGGGACCACATACTATTCCTTGAGATCATTTCCATACAGACACTATCTTACCTGGATCTCATTAAAAGGCGCCATCAAGCTTGCGCTGATTTTTTTTTCATCATAATAATCATAGATTAGACCCAAAGCGCTTTACATTATGATCCACTATTCATTCATTCTCTAAGGGGCCATTTACATGAAGATGATTGTGGCTAAAAATGATCAAATATTTTATTAGAAGTGCCTTTCCTTTATACGGCAACCTCTCCATTGGGGTCAGAAAATGCAAAAATCTGAAGACCCCTTCCAGAGTTAGGTCGTGTCTCCATCTAAACGGCAAGAAACATTTAACATGTTCATGTCGCATACACCTTTGTCACACTCAATGTGCCGAGCCAGTAAAACTTTTTAAAAAACATATTTATTTATTTACATTGATCCCACAGTTCTTCAAGATGCTCTAGCAGTTCCAGTAAACATATAGGAGTCATTTCAGCAATTGTACAGAGTTTATACACGTACCATAGCTGAACAGAGACAGGTGTACAGTTACCTACATTGGCCTGACATTCATATCCAATGGAATTTCACCCACTGTAGGCAAGGAGGGTGACGTGTCTTGTCCAAGGACACAACAGACTGACAAGGACAGAGTGGGATTCAAACCACCAACCCTTTGGTTAATTGATGACCCACTCTATCAACTGAGCCATCATTTTGCGACATGTCACCTTTGACCTCCAGAGGTCTCAAAAACTATCTGTCTTAGGTAATAACACCAATTATTAGAATTGTAGAAATCTTCATTACGCATCGTTTGGTACCAATCTGAAAGTTCTGTGACCCTCTGTTCTTGAGTTAGAACCAATAATGTGATTTTAACCTTTTAGTTAATTGTGACCTTGAACTTTGACCTTTACTCAAATGGATTATTGTATCAGATGCACATTAGCTATATGTATATGCCAGTGTAATTTGATGGTGATATCTCAAGTATTCATTGAGTTATAGCATGATATGTCTCTGCGGACGGACACACACACACACACACACACACACACACACAATTCCAGTCAGGAGCATGAATCAGGTAACTTACGTGATTCAACCACTGCTGCCCTCTGCAAGCTTAGCTCGTTTGGCATTTTACTGTCTGTGTGGTTTGAAAAACTTTAGTGTTTATTTTGTATTTTTCCATGTTACCGAACAGGTACTAGGCAAAGAAGGCTAACAGTCAAATATCCAAATGGAAGTGTGCACCCTCCTTTTCTGTATACAGACACATAAAATGTGGATGTTGTTTCATAAGAAAAATAAAAAAGACAGATTCAGCCCCAAAATCAGACATGGACACTAAATTAACTTGCATTTATTATTATTTATTTATTTTCTTCTTCACTTTTGAATATACCGCAGGTTTGGCCTTAGGTTATATTAGGAGGACATTGACTGATTTTATTTGTCAAAGTCAATTTGCTTGTGTCAGGAAATGTTCTCCAGTCTGCATCTGCTGTGACACTGTGGGAGGTTTTTTCATGGAACGTCACTCCATTTGGACTAAGAGAAAATGCACTGCTTTACAAGACAAGCATATAGAAGTGACTGTCATAGTGCCCCAGGATTATGGATGTGGAATATTAAGGTCCCCTATTTCACAATAAATAATTCACCAAGTTGTAAAATGAAAACCAGCACAGCAGAGGCGATGATATTGACAAACCCAGTGTGAAAATGAGTTAGTATGAGCAAGAAACAAAGCTGTATCTGTCCTGCTGCTCTTCTGTTTTGCATCATTTCTTTTTATTTGTAATTGCAGGTAGCACTGATGTCTCACTCACCTTCTCAGAATAGAGCGCTGCCTTTCTGCGGAGGTTCTCTACTCACTGAATTGTGGGTGATTACAGCTGCTCACTGCCTAATGGAGGTCAACAAGGCTAAGAAAAGTTTCTTCGTCAGATTGGGTAAAGAAATGACAAAAAAAAATAAAAAAATCTCTATACCAGGGGTGTCAAAGTCATTTTAGTTCAGGGGCCACATTCAGCCCAGTATAACCTCAAAAGGGCCAGAACAGTAAAATAAAATAACAGTGAAAAGAGAAAAATTACACTATGATAATGTTTCCATCGATAATGTTTCCATTAAATTGTGAATAAGTTCAACAACTTGACATGTCTTAAGAAAAACAAGTGCAACGTGTCAAAACATGAGCAGAACAACGTTCCAATTATTATTAACATTTAGTAACAGGTAGAATATTTGTAAAATGACACTTACTTCTCATCAGAGATTTCAGGTGGTCCATATTTGCTAAGGTATTTATTCGGGTTTTTGTAAAAGGATGGATTGTTAAAATAAAGATTTTCATATTTTAAAATATTTTAAAATATTATCATATTTTACTGCTCTGAACCAATTGAGATCTAATTATTCTGTATGTACAGTAGTACATTAATTAAAATTATTTTTACACCATTCATTTCTTCATAGTTATTCATCCTGTGGGCCAAGTTGGACCCTTTGATAGGCCTTATGTTTGACACATGTACTCTATACTTTCAGTAATTAAAAAGTTGTTTCACTATATTAACCTACTTTCTGCATCTAGGTGAGCATGATGTGCTCCGTGACGATGGCCCTGAGCGAGACCATATGGTGGCAGAACAGCATATCCACCCTGCGTACAAGCATCAGAGGTCCCAGTACAACCATGACATTGCACTTCTGAAGTTGGCCAGTCCAGTGGAACTGTCCAGAGAGCGGCGTCCCATCTGTCTTGGCCCCAAATCCTTCACAGAGAACCTGCTGAGGGAAGCGTCCACCTCCATGGTCAGCGGTTGGGGACGTTTGAAGTACCAGGGTCCTGAAGCCACCAAGCTCCAGAAACTGGCAGTTCCCTATGTGGATCGAACCACGTGTAAACAAAGTAGCAGAGAACAAGTAACTGGTTTTATGTTCTGTGCAGGCTATCGAACCCAGCAGATGGATTCATGCCAGGGGGACAGTGGGGGGCCACATGCCACCGAATACAAAGGCACCTGGTTTCTGACAGGGATCGTTAGCTGGGGGGAGGAGTGCGCAATGGATGGAAAATATGGCATCTACACACGTGTGTCACAGTACTACCGATGGATCAGTCATACCACAGGGATTCGGGTTAGTAACTGATGTATGGATTCAGTTAAAAAAGAATGACAAAAAAAGTTATCAAATAAATCCATAATATTACCCATTAAAATCGAAAGACTTTTCAGTCAAATATAACAGTGATGTTTACTGCAGTTAAGGGAAAAAAATGACATGTTAGATATTGGACATAACTGTTGAAATGTTACAAAAATTGCCCGTGTGTTCTGTCCAAATAAAGTGTTACCAGATTTTCTCTCTTTCCTGCAAATATCCTGCACATATGCACAGGTGTTTTCCAGCTGCAAACAGATGGATTTTGACACAAACCGGCAAGAAAAATTTACAAATGCACGCTGTTGAAATGTAATGGTAAGGAAGAAAAATAAATTAAAACTGCAAGCAGTCTCAAACGCCTTCGCCGTCCCAATGCGACCGCCTCCCTATGCAACGTCTGAGTCAGATTTGAGCCAAATCGGGGTTTGTATGCCTGATCGACAGTCATTTTAGTAATGGCGATTTTGTAGTGGGCGCTATAGAGCAAAATCGCAATTTCTATTGATAACCTGGTGTAGGACAGAGAGATAGATGTCTGACTCAAATTTGAACCAAATCCGTGTTCGTATGTTCGTATTTTACAAACAGTGTATTTGGCGTATCTGTAGGGGGCGCTGTAGTGCGAAATAACAATTTCTATTAACAAACAGGTGTAGACCCGGAGTCAAAATTCAGCCAAATCGGGGTTTGTATGCCCGAACTACAGCCATTTTAATAAAAATACATTTCCAGGGGGCGCTATAGTACAAAATCAGAATGTCTTTAGTTAAGTGGATGTAGACCTGGGAGATAGACGTCTGTGTCAAATTTCATCCAAATCGGGGTTCATATGTCCCAGCTGAAGCAGTTTATGTACCAATTTTCATAGCTCTAACTTCACTAGGGCGTGATCTGGCCTAATACAAACTAATTCACCTTTTCTAGGGGGCGCTGTAAAAAATTCCCCCCCTGGCTCATGGGTCCCTTCTCTGAGGAGAGGAGTCCCATTATGCGCACGGGGGCGGGACACAGAGGCCCTGCACCGGCCACTGGCCTTATCTCTCACGGCGATCCCCCTGGCTCATGTTCACTAAATATATAGGAGGTGCGTATATGTGGTGCGTGCGTGTGACGTGCACATGCTCGGACACGGCTCGCTACCGTGAGTGTGTGCGAGTGGTGCGAGTCGTCCCTGGCGACCGCATCCCTGGCATATTTCGTCACCTGGCCATCACAACAGACTCAATAGGCCTTGTGCCCACGTTGCCCGCGGCGAAGGCCTAAAAACATGATGCCTCGAACATGAGCTGTGATGTTTACAAGGCAACAATGGGGAGGCTAAGTCACACCCTTCTACTTCCAGTCCATGGGTGCTTAGCTCGCAAGTCAAGCTAAATTCTAATTCCGTTTGAGAAGTGCTCTGAAATTCACATATGATAGCGGTTAATAGGAAATATTTTATGTGGCATAGGCAGACCACCCATTTTTGTTGGGACGCAAACGTGACGTGGGCTTAGTAAGAGACAACAGTGCATCGTGTATGTGACATCACACTCCGCTCAGCTGTGGTGTGGAGTCTGTGGTGACGTCACATGTGCGCCAGGTGAGTAGTCCAAAGTGTAGAGTTTGGAGTGTACTTTTCAAAGCAGACACCTAAGTAATCAGACAAAAATATCTAACGAAATTAATCTAACAAAGGATTCTGATGTGAAAATAATCTGTTGAATTTGTCATGTAAATGAGAACTGATTAGGAGAAAACAGGTGTAAAGAATGTTGTGGTTCTGTCATGGTCTGTAAATCAACCCAGAGTAAAACTAAGACACAAAGGAAACAAATCAGACCAGTCAAATTGAATCAAACTAATCCTGTGCTTATATTTGGGAAAATAATCATATTCATTAGGCATTATAATACATTGAAGCATTGACAGTGACTGAAAATATCAAAAAAGTGCAAATGAGCAAAAGCAGCAAACACCAGCATCAGTGGAAAATATATCATCTAGCAAACAGTAAATTCTGATATTACATTAAAGCAGCGTTGATGCAGCAGTGGATATATATTCTTTATGCTTTCCAATTCTGTTTTTTGATCCAAAAATCCCTATAAAATAAATCTCTATTCGTGTTTGGTTAGTATTTATTGAGTAAGTAGATTTGTATGGCCTGAAATACAGCAAGTTCTGCAGCTAAACATTAACGTAAGATGATCCAAAAGAGTGTTACCAGTGACACTAAAACAGACTTAAGTGTGTGGTTAAGTTGTAATATTCACATGTTTACATATTCACAGCTGTCAACGATGTATATTGGTCGGATTCTTCTGTTAAAGTGAATGTACACAAGTGATGGAAGCAACGTTAAAGTCATCTCAAACCACTTTTCTAGGTTTTGAACACTGCGTTACAGGGTTGGTTTTACATCACAGAAGAATCAGACAAGGCAGTTTTTGAAACCAGGCAGTTTGGAATTACCCCCACCCCTAAAGTCTTTGCCCCAGGTTTGATTTTTCTCCTTGGCCTTTAAAGTATTAACACTGAATAAGGTAATCCCCACTGTCACTGTATTTGTTTAAGTGGAAATTGGTTCTAATCTACTGTACTCTATTTACATTTACTGTCAATTGTTCCCATTTTGGTGCAACATCGCTGTGCAGTGAAAAAAAAAGGCAAAACAACAACAACAACAAAAAAAATATTTTCCAAAGTGATTAGTTCATGCACAGCTGCTGCAGATTTACAAAAAAATACACATGTTGCACCCTGGTGATACGTCTAATTACAGCTTCTACAGGGAGGCAGAAAAAGTGACAGCACACATTTACATTATTACAGGGGTAGCAGCAGTAACACATGGGAAAATGAACAGACTCCCATTCTGTACTGAAGTAGAAGTACAGTTACCGGTGTGACAAAAAATACTCTGGTAAAAGTAGAAGCATTGATTTAACTCCTTGACTGAAGTAAAAGTAAAAAAAGTACAACTTCTCAATTGTAATAAAATAAAAAGTAAAACTGCATTTTTGTGTGTGCTATGGATGAAATTATATTTATTTAAGCAGGGAAACCAAGAAAATTTTCAAAAATATCCAATAATAATGTTGCCCCCGCGACCCGGATGAAGCAGGAGACGATGAGTACGAGTAAAAAGCATAATTATGAGGTTTAAAAAAAATCTAAATCATGAGATAAAAAGTCAAAAGTATAAGATAAAAAGTAAAAATTGTGGAAAAAAAAGCTACAATTATAAAATAAAAAGCAAAAAGTATGAGATAAAAAGTCAAAATGAGAAAAAGTGAGAATTATTAGATAAAAGGTCAAAACATCCTGAGAAAAAGTGATAGAAGAAATGGATAATTATGAGATTGAAAAAAATCTAAATTGTGGAATGAAAAGTCAAAATTATGAGATAAAAACTCAAAATGAGGAAAAAAGTGAGTTATGAGATAAAAAGTAATAATTCTAAATAAAAGTCATATTCACGATATAAGAAATGGATAATAGTAAGATAAAAAGTCAAAATGTGATATAGTAAATCACAATTTCTGATTTCATTTGAAAAAGTAACGAGTCTATTCTAAGAACGTAAAGAGTATAAAGTACAGATATTTAAACAAAAATGTAGGGAGTAAAAATAAAAGAACAATAAAAGTACAGATACATAAAAAGGTCTACTTAAGTACAGTAAAGGACGCACTTCTACTTAGTTACTTCCACTTCTGAAAATGAATCCATTTGTATTTGAAGTATGTATTTGAAGTGTCCACACAGTCTAATGAACACTGTTACTGTTTACAGTTAATCAACAGAAACACTTTTTCACACAACATATGTTCAGTCCTTTTAACAGTTGGATTAAAACCTTTAACTATCACTCACTTTTGACCATAAGATAATGAAGCAAGATGAATAGATATAATTGTTAAGTGTTTTTCTTCTCTTCCATGAAAAGGTCTTGTACGTTAACATTCCACTCCAACCCCACCCACAGCTGCAGCAGTGTCGTCGTCACATTAAATATTTAAGCTACTGCACCAGGACAGTGAACCTATGGAGAACCAAGTGGGTGACACAAATACCTCTGCAGGATTAATTAAATGATGCAACAAATAATGGGTAAATTTTCAGTGAATTCAATGATTTAAAAAAATACATTAAATCCCAGTTAAAGACTGTTTTATCTGTTGATGGTTTGTTTTTTTCTTTTTCATGCCTATACTTTTTATTGCTCCCTGTTGTAACGCTTTTAATGTTTTATATAAAGCACTGTCTTGTATGTGAAATATGCTATATAAATAAACCTGCCTTGCCTAAATCAATACACTAAATCTAAAAGCTATTTCAGTAAGTGGCATATTCATAAATCAATAAAAAAATATATAAAATGAAAACTGGAATCATATAAAACTGAAGAAATGTCAATCAGTTGGTAAATAAAAACTGAAAATAATGTTGATCCCTGACGTCTAAATACATTCAGGAATTTCTGAATCAATTTGAAAAATAATTTTTAAGAGAAAATAACTAGCTAAATTAATAATTTAGGGTTTATGTCCCTCCACATTAATGCAGATATTTTCCAAAACAGACAAATAAAGAGACATGAAAATTATATTTTTGAGAGCCTAGATCATGTAGGATAATGTATTACATGATGCAAAGCAGGCCAGTTATATACTGGTGTGTGGGTGAAGTCTACATAATATAAAAAAAATACACTTCAACAAAGCAAACCAACAATTACAGCAACTTTATGTTATAACTTAAGTTGTCATTGTATTAAAGTCTCTGCTACTGTTAAATCTAGTATTTTCTATGATCTTCACAGTTTAACCTTTTAACCCCTAATGCATTCAGGACAGATTGTTTAGTTTAAATATTACGATTATTATTATTATTTTTAATCTGTGGTTTTATTGAGTTTTGTTCATGGAATTGAGCTATAGAAATAAACAGATGTCAAAAAGCAACAGATTTAGAAAAAATTAAAATGCTAAAACTAAAACTATTGGAACCAAATTACAATACAAGTTCTTTCTTTTTATTTTTTTTTTACTTAATTATTCTGCAAATTGTTTCTTACTATTTGTTATTTTGTAAATATTCATTTTTTTTTATTTTGTTGCTTATTTTGTCAATTTTTCTACATTTAGTTTTTTATTTTAGGATTTTTCTTTCATTTTGTTCCATTTGTGTCTTACATTGTTTATGTTACTTATTATTTTTGTTGGTTTATTCATTTTTATTGATCATATTGGCTGTTTTTGTTAATTTTGTTGCTTCCTTTTTCTTTTGCTGTGGAACTCAGGAGTTAAAGGGTTAAAGTCAACTGGAAACAATGCTTTATACCAGTTTGGGAATATTTTTGCAAAGAGAAAGATACTGATGTAGAAAAATATCTATATTAGTGTGGACAGGACATTAATCTAGCACTGATTTGAGAAGAAAAAATGTCGTATTTACAAAAATGTAAACAGGCAAAAGAACAAATAGCAGCAAGTAAACTAAAAAAGTTAAACAAAAGTTAAACAATGTAGTTCTACTGGTCCTCCATAGGTCTATCGGAATTCCATTATTACAGTGTATTGGTTTCGCTTTGGTTTGTTTGTTTAACACTAGCAGCAAAACTATTTGTTGAATTCATACCACGTTAGATGAATAGATTACCAGTGACCCAGAATAGATGTCATTTCGGGAAAAGGTCAAAGTTCACATTTTTAAGGAATTTTTCAAATCTTATTCTTTTCCCAACTATCAACATTGCACATGTGTGTCGCAGCAAAACTATTGATTGTATTTATACCAAATTGGGTTTATAAAATTGTAGTGAGAGACCTAGAATAGATACCGTTACATTTTGGGAAAAATAGGTCAAAGTTCAAATTTTTAAAATATTTTTTTCTCCTCCCATTTACTCATAATGGGCAACATTTCAAACGTCGATGAAAACATTCATTTTGGTTTAATTTACTTCAAACTTGTCAAATATATAAACTGATAAACTGACAGCAGCACATGCATAGACATGATGATTTCAGTTGGATCGACGCCAAAATAAGATACAATACGTGCAAGAGCCTTGAACCACTTGTTTGCTAACACTGTAATGTTGTCTTAGGGTTTTTGTTTGTTCTTTATATGTTTTTGTTTATCACTTGGGCAGTAATGTGTACCCTTCACATCCCAGTATCTGGCTTCAGTGAAACAGAAGAACCAAAAATATAACAGCAGCAGACTCAAAAGCAGAGGTGGTCAAAGTACTCACATTCTGTACTTAAGTAAAAGTACAACTACTTGTGTAGAAAAAAATACTCTGGTAAAAGTAGAAGTACTGATTCAACTCCTTTACTGAAGTAAGAATAAAAAAAGTAAAAAGCAAAACGGCATTTTCTTGTTGTTGCAATGGATAAAATAATACTTAAATGATCAGGAAAACCCAGAAAATTTTCAAAAATATCCCAAAAAATAAATCCTTTGAAAGTGAGTTACTGTAGATGATGTGTTTCATTGGGTCAGAGTCCTGCATGGGTTCAGGTACCCGTGGGTGAACCGCAGATTTTCACGAAACGGGTGAAAAATGTTGTGCTGTGTCGTATACGGGTACGGTTCGGGTCGGACGTGGGTGATCGCGGGTCTAATTTGTGGTTCATAGGCTAAAAACTGTTCTTTAGTTTGGACTTGTATAGCTGCCTCCTGTCGGCTTCCTTCTTGATGCGTTTTTCAAGCGTGTGTGTGTGTGTGTGTGTGTGTGTGTGTGAGCTCACGGATAAAAATATTTTTTGAGTTTATTATTTGTCTGCTACTGTTTAACAACATTTTTATTTGGCTCTACCTTGGCTATGTCACTGTTCAGTATATTCGTGGCAATAAACGTTTGTATTTAAGTTTGGCTATCTGACAGTTTCTTCCGGGTTCGGGTCGGATATCGGGTTCATTTATAGCGGATAGGTTCGGGTGCTGATTTTTTATTTTTTTTTTTCGTCGGAAAACGGGTCGGATACGAGTTTGAACATGACGGGTACGGGCGGTTGTGGTATGTCAAAATCAGAACCGAGCAGGACTCTGCATTGGGTCATGATACTCAGTGTAGTGGGTATGGACAGGAAATTTGGGAAAAAAAATTCCAAAGTCATAAATAGGAGATTAAAAAAAGCCTAATTATGAGATTAAAAAAAAATTCTAAATCGTAAGATAAAAAGTCTAAATTATTGGGAAAAAGGTCATACATATGAGATAAGAAATGGATAATTCTAAGATAAAAAGTCTAAATTATGATAGTGTAAGTCACAATTTCTGATTTACGACTTATTTTTCATACTGTCACATTTGTCTAGTTTGAAAAAGTAATGTCTATTCTGAGAATGTAAAAAGTATAAAGTACTAATATTTATACAAAAATGTAGGGAGTAAAAGTAAAAAAATAAATAAATACTGAAGTAAAGTACAGATACCAAAAAATATCTACTTAAGTACAGTAAAGGAAGTACTTCTACTTAGTTACTTCCACCTCTGCTCAAAAGAAGTGTTATGAAGAGAAAAGCTACAATGCTAATACAATGCTAACACTGCTAACACAATGCCACAAGCTAAGCTGTTTGGCACATGGACAGTTATGATATGTTGAAAATTATTCTGTACATGATTCTGACTGTCAACATGATATCTTATAAGAAAATAGAAATGAAAACAAAAGTCCATGTAGAATGTGTGAATGAAAAAGCCCTGATCTGTGATTTTAGTTACTTTGTCCAAGTACTCGCCTGGTTACAAACATTGAAATATTAAAGGAAAAGGCTTCTGTAAATGAGGTCCCACATGTGTGCTTGTTTTTTTAGTTTTTTTTTTTACAGTCTTCTGAGGTCCATTCTGTAGTTTACAGCTTTCTGAGGTGAAAACATTAGTAGAAGAGTAAAGTAAGCCGCTGATATTGTGCTTCATTCTGACCACTGAGCATCTCCATAGTCACATGCTCTTACTGAAGCTGTTGCAATATGTGAACCTGTGGAGGAACGTCGACTTTAAGTGAAAGACGAAATTGGAAAACAAATGGTCACACATCACAAATGCAGAGTCAGAAAATCCTCTGTTCTGATTGGCTCTCAGCAGGTCTCTCCCAGAATCCTGTGCAGATCTTCAGGTAAAACACGCCCTTGTTCACCACGACTTATATTCTTCACCATCCTATACAAAAATAAGAACAAACAATAATCCTATTATTATTTTCATACCAGTCTTCTATGTAACACAAAACATAAATAGACAGGTTTTATTTTAAAATCTATCAAACATAAATTAATGTCTGGATCAAGAGAAACTAAATCAATAAGCAAAAAAAAAAAAGATAAATGTATTAGTAACTAAAACTGGTCAAAGAATTTAATTTCACCATGAAATTACATGGGCATATACATATAGATAATGTGCATCAGATGCAATGATCCATTTGAGTAAAGGTCAAAGGTCATATTTAGCAGAAAGGTCAAAATCCCATTATTGGCTCTAATCCAAGAACAGGTTGTCATAGAAACTTGAAATTGGCACAAAACAGGGGCGAGATTAGGCATTCTCTGAATACTTGTTCATGAATAAACTTACTAATCTTTACTTTTTTCCACCTTGTTTCTACTTTTACTTTTTTATTGGTTATTTATATATTGATTATATTGACATGCATTCTAGTGATAAATTAATGTGTTTTTCACTTGTATTTTTGTTACATTCTGTGGTTGTATTTGTGACCCTCCTTGTCCTCCATCATCTGCTTGTCAGTATAAATCAACTACAACCAACATTTATGAAACAACAACATTACCACGTTCCTGACGACTCCTCGTGCAGCAGCTGAATAACATCACCACAGTTGAAGATGATGTCATCTGTGCTGGCCATGCTGCTCTCTACCATGACCCGGTACCGACCCGCCACCTGAACCAGGACACAGACAGGGGCCTCATGTACAAAAGGTGTACGCCCAAAAATGTGGCCTACACCCTTTTCCACGCTCACATTCAGATGTACAAATAATGGAGTGACTGTGGAAATGTACACTGCTCCACACCTACTCCATAGCTGGTATATGTACATTTCTGGTGCTTTGGAACCTTTTTGAGAAACTGTGAACACATCAGAGATAAAGGTACATGGACAAACCATACTACAACCCCCCTGCCCCCACCAACCAGACCACTCAGACACTAAACCAATCAATGCCAATCAGCCTGGTCCATTTCAAATATAACTTCTTCCTAAATGTATTAAATGTTCATGTGTGTGAGAACATTTTTAGTCGGTCCAGACTCATTGATGCTGCTGACTGCTCGTATGATGTCCTCTTGTGACTCAGGTGCAGACACTGCCGAGGACAGGCGTCAACAGCTGTTGGTGAACCAAAGCATCAGCTGACACCGACAGGGTAGTCCAGTCCCATGGTGTGTGTTCAGTCCCACGGGACAGTCTAAAACACTTGAGCATATAAAGTTTATCACAGTTTTGTGCCGAAAATTCTGATTAATCCCCACTAACCTCATGCTTTTGATTTTTGGAGGTGAAAGTAGACATGATTACAGATGTCCATTCATTATTTGGTGATGACTGATTTTGGACTTTAAGTTACATTAAGTATTTTTATATTAATGCTCTGCTGGGACTCTTCCTCTGCCTGTTTTTTCCTGCGGTTTGTCAGAACAGTCTTCTGCTTTGACGTCATCATCTTATCTGCAGAAGGAAATCCCACCCACAGGCCATGTTTATACTAATTTACATATGCAAATGTTAGTATGGAGAGGGAGGAGACTTGTTCTCTAACAAATACAGTCAATTCCACACTGACTGGGATGTACAGAAAAAAAGTGCTTGGATTCAGGCTTTTCCAGATTTGGCCGTATGCCAGGTTTCAGTATGAAACCCATGCGAGTCTTTGTACATGTGGCTCCTGGAGAACAATGTAAATCAGAGTGATGTGTTGAATGAATGAAGGTGGAGCTCACCAGAGGTGCAGGCTGGTCCTCCTCATCTGAGTCGGAGATATTGGACAGATCTGTGGCGCCCCAGTCCTCCAGACCCTCACAGATCGCCACCGAGTGGGCGGGTACAGGCCAACCTACAGGACACAGACAGATGAGAAACCTGACGACTGTTCTACTACAAACACTGATATTATCCTACATTCACAGGTCTCCTGCTTTGAAACACATTTTATTTATTTTACTTAACATATACTGTGTGTGTAAGTGTAAGTATGAGTAAGACACACCATCTTTAATGGTGTATATTTATTATCAGGGTTCTCGAAATTAACACATTAATGTGGATTAATGTATCATGGCCGGTGGCATCCGACATAAGACATTTTATATGTTTATATTACATGCAATCACTATATTTCTTCAAATCACAATTTACATTGTATTTTAACACAGAAAGCTAATAATACACTGCAAAAAGTAGCTGGTTTTTTTTTTAAGAATGAGCTTAATTTTTGTAATCATCTGCACCATAAATAAACTGACATAGAAAAGGCAACTGATTTTAAAATAATATCATGATAAAATGTTTGTGTCAGTTGACGTGGTTGATAATTACTATAATAAATGTTGAAACAATTTCTTAAGTATAAATATAAAGGATGACTTCAGTGAGAGTTGAAGGAACATTTTTTATTTTTTTTGTTAAAGATGATTTATAGTCAGAACGTGATAAATATTTGAGAAATCTAGTTAGAACATTTAAAACTATTATAATGAAACAAAAATTCACATGTGTTTTAATAAAACATAGAAAAGGATCTGAATAAGTGAATATTTAGTTATAATGTAGAAGAATGCATAAAATATTATTGTAATAAATGAATAGACTATCGTGTTTAGGAGATATCACATCTATTAAATATTGTATTTGCAGAAAATGTTAAAGTGCGTATAAATATCATAGTTTATATTAAAACAGTTGATTACATAAATCTGATTGTTTCTGAGGTGCGCGTTGTTGGAAAATATACAGAGAAATGTGTGTAAACAAAGCAAAGGAAGTGGAATTGATTGAATTATTAGTCTGTAAAAAAGGGGGTTGGAGCCTCTAAGTTATACTTCATCCCATTCCTTTTCGAGTATTGAAAATTTGTGTTTGACAATGTTAGATGTTTTTTTGTTATCTGATGATTTTATGTGCTAAAACTAAAACTAAACTGACTAACTTTGAAACATTTCCTGAGTATAGATGTCTGTCTAAACACAATTAATAAACACTAAATACTAATACATTCCAAAAGTTCCTGTCTCGGTTTAAAATGTGTCAGTTTTTCCATATTATATTGTCCTTCTTAGTAATAAAACACCTAAATTCAATGTGTTCCAGTATTTTTTTAAACAGAGCTCTGTTTTAAATGCCTCTTCCTGTTTCTGTGACAAGTCTTACTCCCTGATGAAGGCCTTTTGTGCCGAAACGCGTTGGGGTTTTTTACATGTTTTTATATGATTTTATAGGTTTTGTTAACCAAGCCAGTTTAATAAAGGCTTTTTATCTTTTACTTTTAAGAGAGTGCCTTGGAATTTTTCTTTGTTTTATGCTGTTCTCTCCCATCCAATAGAGCACCTCTAATTTTTATTACTTATTTTGAGTCCAGGTAGCGCTCCTTAAGCAAACTTTTTTTAGGTAGCGAATATTTACTTTAAAAGTGGCCTAACTATGGTACCGTGAATCTGAAGTGACGAAACTCGTTGCCATTGGCAGTGGACGTTAACGGTGCAGCGGGTGGTTATCGAAAAAAAAAAAAAAACACCCGCAGAACGCTGGAAAGTCCATTCAAAGTGAACGGGAGCTGTCGCAACGTTCTAGAAACCCGTAGAATAAGGATATAAAATAAATGATCGACATCTAGATCAACAGCTGTGTTTATGTGCGTGACCTGCAGGTTGAATCGGAAGTCACACTTAATGACCCGGTGTCTGTGACTATCTACTAATCTGCTTCAGGAACTTACTGCGTCGAGGTGAGTGCACCACAGGGTCGGAGAGGGCGGGGCTAGTGTGTATTGACTCCTCCCCTCTGAGCCTGTGGGAATGGCTTGTTGCAGAGGAGCTGTGAGGAACAGGAAGACACGCTGAGCAGCCTCCCACCGATGCTCCGCCCCACGACACACACATCTCTGATGCACTAAACCCCATCACCATGGGAACATGACACGACCACAACAACAACGACAACAAAAAGAAAAACGAACAAAACAACAACATCCACGGTGTCACAAAACAAACGTCCACATTCTGTAAATTAATAAAACATTCTCTTCATTTCACAGTCACATATATTTCAGCATCTGATCCCAAAGAATCAAGTAGATCAGAAGCTGCTGCAATATATGGAAATAAAACCACATTCAGTTAATAATATCCTGTATACATAGCAGGCTTTAAACAGCATTAGGTCGTAGTGTTGTTCAACATGCTTTATGGCAGTGGTTTCCAACCTTTTTTGGCTCATGACTTTTAACGTCATAAATTTCTGTTGACCCCAGACATTCAAAACTGACTTTTGTATTTTTTTTTTTTTTTTCAAAAATGTGTTTCGGATCATGTGGTCTGAGGCATAAAAGCCAGGGGTAGATTATTACTACATAAAGTGAGAATTTTATCCTTCTTGGTCATGATATGTACAAGTCATTTCAGGTTATATTTACAAGGTTGACAATTAATACTGAACATAACTCAAACTTTTAATTATGAAAGAGCTGCAGCATCTTAAACTGACCACAATGAACATTTGACAGATAAACAGTAGCACAGTGCTTCAGTTTCAGACTCATAATTTGCCATGCCTGTTACAGATTGTCATTGTGATCACCATATATTTCTTTATTAGTATTTTTTTAATCAATTACTAGACATTTCAGGTGAGCCCATTTGGATTCCAAGTGACCGAATGTGGGGTCCTGACCCCAAGGTTGAAAAACACTCCTTTATAGGGAAGATAGGTGGAGTTTGAACCATATTCATACTAATCCAGCTTTACTTTAAGACTATCCTTATGACAACAGCTGTGGACAAAAATATTAGACCAGCAAAAGACATAGAAAACAATGGTTATGCAATAAAGTACTAACTCCTGTGTGACATGTCATATCATGTGACTAAAACAGACAGAAAAGAAAACATGGAATGTCTAAAAGCACAGTTTTTGTCAATACAATGCCCTAGATATTGATGTAAGAACTGAAGTGACTTTAGTTATTATCAAGACAACTATGGAAAATGGATAGATATGAACTCTGAAATTAAACTCTAATGAGCTATTTTTGTTGTTATCATTATATTATAAACAAATGTATCTTTAGTTATACCAGGCATTAAAATGAACAAGAATGGTGGTCTAACATTTTCCCCCTGACTGTATGCAAAAGGGTTATAACCATGTTAGATAAAAGACAATAAAGTGTTACATTTCCTATTGAACATCAGATCTCACTCATTAGTGAACTTCCTTTGTCTTCATCAGCATCATTTATACCTGTCAGTTTCATCTGAAATGTATTAAAAAGTTACTACAATTTAACTGCAAACCATTAACATATCAGTTGAAATTCATTTCAACTTATTAAACACAGCTTTGGCAGGATTATGTGTCATGCTTTGCAATAACTCGCTCCTTTGCTGGATACAAACTGTAGTAACTAAATAATGAATGGTGAAACATGTTGACTGATAAAGGGACAACATCAAGTTACTTGATCTGAGACCCAACAAAATAGAAACCTTAAAAATTTGTAGCAATAACTTCAGAGAATCAGTGTTACAGTAGAAATGATGTTATAGCCACTTGTTTACAACATAATTAACCCATCATAAGGGTAAGGTTTTTGTATCCTGGTATAATGAATAATAGTAATACTGGTGGACCTAAATTGAATATGTTAAACTCCAACTATCGTCTAAATTAATCAGAAACACATGTTACAAATGCGATAGGACCAAAAGCTGCATTGTATACAACAACCATTCAAAAAATAAATGTAGGTTAACTTTATAAGTATCAATCAATTCAGTCATTTCAACCAAGACTCAGGCAATTTGTCAACTTTAAGTAGCATCAGTGTTTGTATCTACTTAAAGTTGCTGTAAATAAATGAACTAATTAAAATTAAATAACTTAAGTAACATAAGCTGGTGTTGAAATTTTCTTTTGTTAAGTGTGAACTACCATTATGGTTGTCAAGCTCAGAAGATTTGACATGCTACCATGCAATCATCAAATATAACCGTTACAAAACCTCCCACTGTCACACCACATATGTATATATACACACACACACACACACACACACACACACTCCATTACAGACCATTTCCACACCACTCCATATGCTATGCTAGACAGTACTGTGCAAAGGTCTGAGGCCAACTTTAGCTTTGCTGCCTTTACAGGGTCGAAATGAGCATAAATATTTATTTATCATTCTTTTAGATACAAGAAAATCAAACTGATTTGAATTGGTTCTAAAGGATAAAGTTGCTATTTATCCTGACCTCTGACCCCATGAGAAGAAGCAGTACGAACAATTATAAACATCTGATGTATTAAATGTAACCTGGTATAAAACATCAGAAAATGTATGTTATAAGTCTGAGCAAAAAGGTTAAAAACATGAAGTTTTTATTTGGAACATTTGTTTTAATGCTGTACATACTTCCCATATATCTAGATTGTATCTTAACCCATAAAGATCCACCAGTGACAAAAATCAACTCCTGATCTAAACTGTTAAATATTTGTCAATCCACTAATCCTATCAATACATCTAAATAATTGTTAGAAAATGCAGTTTGTCATTTATTTCATGGTCATCAGATATGACCCATTAGGACATTCAGAACACCATCATCTTCTACAAGGGTTACTGACCCTGGCCCTCATGGGCCCCTGTCCAACATGTTTAAAATGTAACCCTACTTCCATCACACTTGAAAGTCATTTCTGGCTTTTGTGTTGGAAGAAGGGTACATCTAAAATATGCAAAACATGCACGATAGGGGCCCTCGAGAACCAGGGTTAAGTGACCACTATTCTACAACATTAATTCGCCAATGAAAGCCATGGAGTTGGATCAGTGACAGTGAGTGGAGATTCTTGGTTTATGTGGTAATGGTGTATTTTACTGTAAAAGTCACTGTTTCTCTGTTTTTGATACAATAACCATCAACTTTAATTTGCTGCTTTACTCTGATGCAGTCACTCCTGCTACAGCAGATTAATGTGAAGAATTGCTGTTGTGTGGATTTATTGTGGGTATTTTCTGGGCTGTCCTTTTTTGTGATGTTATGTTTATGTCTTCTTTTCTTTTCTTGTATTCCTCATTTAACATGTTTTAACCTGTTTGGGTTTATTTTTTTCCTTTTTGCCCAGTTTGCTCAGTCCTTGTTCTGGTTTCTTTTGCTATTTTGCTTATCACCGTGGTTGTTATTGTTTGTACTGATATTTTCCTTTTTCTTCCTTGAAGATTCTCCTCAAAAACTCCTCCATTTTTTTCAGTGAAGAGAAAAATGAATTTGAGAACTGCTACAAAAGTACCACTAGGTCTTCCCGAGTTAATCCAGAGATGAAGAAATGCATTTGTGTGATCATTATAACTTTAATAATCCTGCAAACCTAGTGTTGGCCCAAGGCTTTTGCACAGTACCATACATTCAATGAGGGGGCAGGTGAATTTGTCAAGTGTTTAAATTAAACTAATTCACAATTATATATCAGAGGTATCAACACTCATCTCACTAACATGGTCAGAAATGTCAAATACATTCATGACCGACCGTGACATGACTACATACGACCATGGAAGGAAAGAAATGCAGACATCATTCACTGACAGTCATACAAAAGGTGAAGGTTGATAACCAGCAGTTAGAATAAGTAATAACCAGCGACACTCTGAAAAACAGTTAAACAATTTGTTGTAAAGTGTTCTCCATGGTGCTGAAAATCAAAGCTGCTAGATTTCAGCACCATGGAGAACAGTATTCATAAGTATGAAGTCTAGACAGTCCTGTCACTAGATTATAAAATAATACCACAACAATTAAATGAAATGTAATCAGTAACTTTACCATCTAATTTATATTTGTTATCAGAAATGTTTACAATTAAAAAGTCATTGTACCTTTCAACAACAATTGCACTTTTCTCATTAACATTATAAAAAAGAGTGAAAGAGCTAGTTTTGACTCATGAAGTTTAAAATTACTAGAAATATGTTGAATTTATCCATTCACACATAAATCAACAAAGGGGTCATATAGAGGTCATGCAAAATGGAGTACCTGTCAGTGAGAGGTGCATCTGAGAGAGGAAGAGAAGGAGTCTCCTCTACACAAAAAACACAAGATTAAATTCCCACATTTTGTATTTAATATACAACTGGTTTAAATCTGCATCTCAGTCAATCATAAAAAACAGATATCTCAAAGAAACATCATGACCTAACAAACCTAAAGGCATCAGATGAAGTATAACAATGATAATGATAATCACCTTGATTTACTTTCTGCTGGTTTGTGAGAATTTTGCGAATCTCCGTCAGCCAGGTGACTTTCACTTCCACTGTTGGGGCCTATAATCATGAGTAGATGTTCACATTAGCACAATCACTGCCAGAAAATGTGGTCATTGAAGAAAGATAAAAAGTCAGAACTAACAAAAAAATACCTGGACGATGTAAACCACTTCTCTCCCGCTGTACCAGATTTCAAATTTCTTCACATCTCCTTTCACAGTTTCTGTGATTCCCACTGCACTCATCTATAAAAAAGAAAGAAACACCATTATATGTGATAACAAGTTGTTTTTTGCTGGTTAAGTGTCCTATATGCATCAAATGTTACCTAAAACTATTGCACATTGCAATTTATCCACAAACTATTATCAACAACTTTGGACAGATTTTGCCTTAATTATAATGATATGATGAGTTGGTTTGATGAGATCTTCAAACAAAGATAATTGTGGACTAAAGTACATTTTGTGTTTATGAAAGACCAGCACATTAGCCTAGCCGTGCTAGACCCCCCTCGCAGCAGCAAATAATATGTGTTACCGTAGTAGTCTAGTTATGCCCTATGTGACTTTTGTCTAGGTTTCCCTGAAACTGGCTGATGATTCACAGTGAAGTATAGTGACGCTGCAGTGATCCAGAGAGAAACAACTGGAAACAATCATAGACGAACAACAACGTGTGGTGATTTCCTTTTATCAAAGATGAGTGAAGAATGTGACAAAACATGAGCAATCTTTAAATTCTTTTTATAGAAGCAACAACAGCCGTTAAGCTCCATAATCCACAATTTTATTTAGTCATTTGTAACTTTGTCCTCCGTGAACTTTCCGGCGTCTAACTACGTCATCCTAAAGGTTACGCTGATTGGTTGTAGTACCATCCTATTGCATACAGAGGGATTTGAAAGACAATCTTTTAGCCCCGCCTCCCCTGACTATGAAGCACGACTAGACCTATACATGTAATGACTAGGGACAGCACGGCTAGGCTATCAACACATTACTTATAGGTTGAAAGTCTTTATATTTCATTTTGGAGAAATACCTGATTTGTAAGTGTTTTATTTATAGGCCAATTTTTCAGTATCATTATCAATGTCGTAAGCTTCATAACAGTTCGTTACTAGGCTGCTGAATCCGACTGACCTAACAGAGTGAGTGTATTATAGAATTGTTGTAGTTAGTTATGGTGTGGTTACTCTGAGGCAGGACTTGAAGCTGTAGAATGGAGTCCTGTCGTGAGTGTCCTCATCTCTGCGCTTGCAGAACAGCAGGGCGTGTTCATACAGGAAGAGGTGTCTCTGCATGGGTTTGAACCGGGCCATCTCCTTCATCCTCACTGCTGCCCGCTTATGGCTGATCCAAACGCTGAAGCCTCCCTGCATCACCACGCGGCCCAGCTGGCCCAGGTCACCCTAGTGACGATAAGAAACTAGCAACAGGGAACTGTAGCCTTGTGCAAAAATACACACAAAGTTAGAGTTGGATAATACAGTACATTTTGTCTCGAAGTATAATAACATTTAATGGTGTCAGAATTAGTCAGATACTACAAGTAAAAGTAAGTACTGATTATTGAAGTAACAGACGGATATGGAACTATTATATATATATAAAGTCAATAATCATATATAGAGGGACAAATAAATCTGAATTCTCCACTCCTCACATGACTTGTATTACATACATAACGTTAGCCTCATAGCATAACTGCCTAAGTCATATTTTTAGCCAAACTGCAATATGTGCATAACTTTCCTCTGAACACTGCTAATTCATTTTTCATCTTTGGGTATGGCCTGACTAAGGCAATTATGGAATGAGACTAACAAGTGTGCAGTGTTCTCTAATATTTGAATTTATAGGCCTACAGTTTTCTTTTCTTTGTTTAAATGTCTGCTCCAAACATAAAATATGATTAAACCTATAACTTTTGATTTAATTTTTCATTAATTAATAATCCAAAATACTTTCACTACTTTTCTTCTCGAACTATTTTGTAGACCAGTATATCCCTGAATGTCCCTAATCTTCAACCAGACAGCTATGATGTCATAACATGAGGCATCCCCAGGTCATGACCTTCCATTTGCACTTGATTTGAAATTAGTGAGACAAATACACTGCCCGTCCAAAAATGTTTTCGCACATGCAGTATTTTACTGCATCACAGCAGACTGACATTCAATTTAACTAAGCTAATTTTGTTCAGATCCTTCCATGGGTAAATAACTTCAGTAGTTAAAAATGTTTCAGCTGGAACAAGTTATTTAATGTAACTGATGCAGAAAGTGTCCTCTCATGTCTGTCATGTTTAACAGATTGGACACCAGCAGGATTGATCAGGCTCATCAGGCTTATGAGAGAATACTTCAGGGACCACGAGACATCATTTTCACACAAAGATGTGCCTTCAAATCATCCAGAATTTGATGAAGCTTTGAGTAGCAGTCTGATCATCATCATCATCAATAATCAATAATGTATGCAACTATGGACAGAAAAAAATACAATAAACCTTATTGTGACACTACATAAGCCTTATGTTCCAAAAAAAGTCAAAGTAAATGTCTCCTGTAATTGAAACCAAAGGTGATGCAGTGAAATACTGCATGTGCAACTTTTTTTTTTTTGAAAAGTGTAGTTCCAGACATATTACAAAAGAGTATTTAGTGATTTTAAACTTTTGAGTTGCTCCTTGTGAACAATCTAGAAATGGTAAACATTCCAAAATCAAATGACTTCTTCTCCATAATAATCATATGACAAATGGACAAAAATATAAATATATTAGAATGTTTTGCGTCTTAAATACTTGTTATACTAGTAACTGTAAAATCTCAATCTTAGAATTATATAAATATACTAAAGATGCAGTAAAGTAGAAGTTCAAAGTGGCAAAGAAGAACTACATCCAGTTACTCCAGCAAATGTACTTAAAATTTTAAACTTATCAAATACATTATCAGGGCTGCAGTAATCCATGACTCATGAAGAGAGTAGATTGGATCATTTTTTACAAAATGATGATGATGATGATGATGATGATACAGTGTGTCATAAATCTAGTAACACTTAATGTTAATGTCCCCCTCACATCGATTTCCTGTACCTGATATCCAGTAATGGCTGTCTGATGCATGGAGTCATTGACAGACTTCAGAAGCTCAAGCATTGAGTCCAGCGCCTCCTGGAGTTCACAGCGGTATCGCTCTTCTGTACAATGTTTCAGCAGCTCCTGATTTAGGACAGAGACAGGTTGACAGTTGAGTGGTTTTCACTTTATCAAATCTCATTTGCCTTCAGGTCTGTTCAGATAAATGACCCTCTGCTTGTCTGCAAACGCAAAAATCAATTTTGTTGAGATAACAAGCCAGACCTGTAGATGTCAATTTGTCTCACAGTCACACTGTAACCCCGAATGTTTAGAATAATTAAATATATTAAGTTGTGAATACTCAAAGTTTGAGAAATAGTATTACTAACTCAAATATATTAAGTTCCTATAGCATGTTCTTCTTTTTAAGTACTTCCAACTAATTTTTTTTATTAAGGGGAACTATTGTGGATATAAGTGAACATAATTTAAAAACATATGAGATAGAACTTAGCGAAATTAAGTAATTAAATGCTGAGAATGATATTACACTGTTATTTCTATTGTTTCAAATAAGGATGATTAAAAAAAATTATTTAACTGATGTAGTAGATGCTGAAATACAATTTCAGAGCACTCCAAATAACCACCAATATTTATCACACCAAAAAATTACAATTACAAAACACAGTAATTTTATTCTTCGGCGACTGTGGTTCAGTTGGTACAGCAAGTCGTCCAAAGACTGAAGGGTCAGAGGTTTGCGTCCTGGCTTTAGCTGTCCACATGTCAAAATGTCCCTGGGCAAAGACACTGAACCCTGTCTTAGTCTCCCAGTAGACCTGACAGAACCTTAGAATACAAAGTTAATAAGTAATGTTTTAATTTAAGGATACTTTAATAAGCTTCTACATTTTAAGTTCTGGAAACTTGGTATTTTTTTTAATTTCATCAACTTAAAATAATTGAGGCAATCGATTGCCTTAAATGTTTTGAGTTCTGCTAACTTATTCGGGTTTACAGTGCAGTTGAAAATTTCTCTGGGTCCATTTAAGTGGACCCATGTTTTTATCTTGCAATTGACATACTGAGATGGTCTTGATTGTCTTGTCATAATATATACATCAATCTAACAGATTCATTTTTTTCATGATCAAACCTAATTAACAGAAACCATGTTGACCTGATCAAATGATATTTTGTTCTGCTATAATGTATTTTACAACTATAACAACACTTACTCTCAGACCATATGCCAAAGTGGACCATGTTTTCAGCAAGGTTTTTATAATAAGTAATGTCTGGCTATGACAAAGTAACTATGGCATTGTTAGCCCCATTGTGCATCACTACAAAATGGAAAATTCTCACAAACAACTCCTCAGTATCAACTCATCAAGTTAAAATGTAAAATCTGCTGCTGCATATCATTACTAACAAATTATTAATGGAAGAAACATTCAGATCTATGCATAACTAAAAATAATACTGCTTATAATCAGCAAAATATAAAGACAAATTAGTTACTGTAGTATAAAATGGTTCCTGCTTGTGTTTCATTGTATGTGTATTCATATTACAACTGCAATAATGTGCAGGTTGTATTTTACTGTTGCATGTATTGATTGGTGAGCCCATTTGAACTCTTTTAAAAAATACTGTTGAGTAGTTAAAACTACTGCATATGCCTGAGTCTTTGCTTTCCTGTGAAAACTAGTATGCATGCCTAAGATATTAACTTTTTATAAGGTTGGAAAAACAATAATTTTCAACTTTATGGCACTTTCCATTCTTATAAAGTCTTTAAAGGTCCTCTTGGGTTTTGTGAAAGAGAAGAAATTTCTTGATTCCTTCAAAAATGCAATTCTTCAGTTTTAGGTTTTTTTTATTTTTTTTTACAAATACTGGCTTTCACTGGACAGCATGAGAATACAATATTGCCATGTGTGATACAACTGCGCTAGCTGTCAGATAAATGTAGTAAAAAGTACATGATTTACCTTTGAGATGTGAGTACAAATATAAAATAATGTAAAATGGAAATACGCAAATTTGTAACAATCCAGACTTTTATTGTCTTGTTCTGTGGTTTTCTGCTGGTCTTCCTGTTATTTCTGTCATTGTGAGTGTCTTGGCTTTTATTTTGTTATGTGGGTTCATGTCTCACTGTCTTGTTTTGCTTCTTGGCACAGGTGTTTGTCACTCCCCCTTTTTGATTTCACCTAATGTGTCAAACCTGTTTAGCTCCCTATTTAAGCCCCTCCTGTTTCTCTGTCAAATTGCGAATTTATTTCATCCCAGTGCAGCAAATGAGGGTTTCTGACTTTTTCCCTGTCTGCCTTGGCTGATTTTCTGGTTCTGACCCTTATCTGTTTTGTTTTTTTTTACCTCATCTTTGCCCTGTTTCTTAGTTGCTGCCTTGATTAACCCCTGCCCGGTGACACCTGTCAAAGCAGCTTTCCTAGTGCAGTGCCCACATAATTTTAATAAAGCTGTTTAAACTGTATTCTGGTCTGTGAGTATTGCATGTGGGTCCCATTTGTCTCTGGTGCTGCATCTATATTAAAAGGACTTCATATGTATTCTTATGTACTGCTTTTACTCAGAAACACTACATTTCACCACAGATATAAATGATGGAGAAGTTCAAAAATCAAATAAAACCAAAAAAAACTTTGAACATTTATGTTTTCATAGTCTCTAAATGTGCCTGTGTGTGTTTTATTGTATTGCTTCCTAGAGGACAATCCATCATTGACTGGATCAGATCTACAGAACCTTGAGGAGCAGCTGGTACTTGGTGAGGCGCTGGACTGGCTTCAGGAGGTAAGAGTCCAGACCCAGCTTGTGATCCAACTTCCTCTGGCACTCCTACAGAGAGATACATTTCAGTAATATTTTCCTGCTTGTAAAACACCAAACATAATTAGCAAACCACATGACACTGTCCTGGAAATGAGAAAGTAAAGTGTGTAAGTAGGGTAAATTTCATCAGAAATGGCCTTCAGTGATATCTGATCATGAACTCATTACTTCAGCGGAGCCACGACTGAGAGAATGAATCATGGAGATATTTGTAACTACCTGAAAGAAGGATGAATCAGAGCATTGTCTCCATAGCAACTCCGAACGAGGCTTGTTTTGGCAGTAGCGCTCATACACCTGAAATTTCTCCTTCTGCTCATAGACACAAATATATATAATTATTTGTAAAATTATACATTGTAAAGAATTATCAAACTCTTGTTCACACTAATTTTTCCTTACCCTTTGCAGGAAGCAAGCCCCCACTCTCTCCGGTGTTTCCAGGCAACTCTGCAGATCCTGAAGGAAGATCCTAAATGGTGAACCCAAGAAGAAAATGAGACCAAATTGGACTGGAGTGAAAAAGAGGAGGGTGGGTGCAGGGGGTACAAGGATATTTCTGTGACAGCTTGTGAGCTCAGTGTGTGCCTCGCCTGCTGTGAAACTGGTAAATCTCTGGCATGTTTCCAAACAGAACGTCCTTCTGGCTGAGCAGAGCAGAAGGAAGAAGATTAGACATGGATGGATCCTCCATTTCTGCTCTGTAGCCCTGGTCAGAGGAGAGGAGAGGAGAGGAGAGGAGAGGAGAGGAGAGGAGAGGAGAGGAGAGGAGAGGAGAGGAGAGGAGAGGAGAGGAGAGGGGAGAGGGGAGGAGAGGAGAGGAGAGGAGAGGAGAGGAGAGGAGAGGAGAGGAGAGGAGAGGAGAGGAGAGGAGAGGAGAGGAGAGGAGAGGAGAAGAGAGGAGAGGAGAGGAGAGGAGAGGAGAGGAGAGGAGAGGAGAGGAGAGGAGAGGAGAGGGGGGAGGAGAGGAGAGGAGAGGAGAGGAGAGGAGAGGAGAGGAGAGGTTTGGTTTTCAAAAATCCCTTTATTAACCACTTCAATAAAGATTTTTCAACAAAAAGAGAAAAACATAGCTCCCGAGACAAAGAGAAAAACTTTTCTGAATAAAACAGAAAACATTCTGGAACAATACACACAAATCAGAGCTTAATATTTAGTTGCCCATTCTCTTCGACAACGCACAGAACCCCATTTAAAGACCACATACATGTGAAATCTTGCATTTTGTCCATTAATCTATGATAGACAAACTCGACCCTAAGGCGAGATGTCAACAGTCCTTTAAAAACTGGTACCAGGTCTACACACCCGGTGTCCTGAGCCTTATTTTTCCGAGTCAGCCATATGGCCAACTTTGCGGAACCCGAAATGAAATTCAGCAAACCACAAACATTTTTCCTGTTTTTCTGACATTTTTGTCCAAACACAAAAGCTTCCAAAGAAAAAGAAAACCCAAACCCTTGAAACAAACTTGTCAACACAACAAACAGTGATCTTAGTCTAGGACATTGAATGAACAAATGCGTAAGGGTTTCAGACTCCAAACAAAACAAACACTCCTCGCCCACCCCAGGATCAATGTGCGCCCTGTATCTGTTCGTGGCTATCGCACCATGTACAATCCTCCACTGGAGGTCTGCTGTCCGCTTTTCAAGAGGCAGCTTGTACAAGAACCGCCAACTGCCCTTCGGGGAAGCATCCGGGCCAAAAAACTCGGTCCACCCCGACTCCTTGACTTCAGAAAGAGACTGAAAATGAAACACTTTCACACAAGTCTGATAGAGTTCTTTTTTACCAGCTTCCTTAAAACCATCTAACGCTGGTGTTTCAAAGGACAGAAGCTGCCCCCCCCTCTCCTCCCACTCTCTCACTGCAGGGGAAACAGACAATGCAGGGAAGCTGTAGTCGCTGCCCTCACTCCACTGGTCGCGTTGAGATTTGTCTCTCACAAAGAGTCTTAAATGGAGAGGCAGATTCTCTGAGACTTCAGTCACCACCCTGTTGAATAAACGGATAGAGGTGACTTTACTCCTTACTCTCAGCATGGTTTCAGGAAGATCTGCCAGCTCCATCAAATGTCCAATTTTGGTACACCCAGCCTCTCTGAGACTGGTCCTCAGGGAAGAAGATTCCAGGACCTTAGTCTTCAGTAGGTCATTGGCAAACAACGGTTCCTCAAAAATCGACATTCCCAGAGTCTCGCTGTATGCTCGTTGTATCTTTAAAATCTGCCATGCCTGCAAGACAGAACTATAAAAAGGAGTGAGACCAGACAGATCAAGCTCTGCACTACGGATCAAAAACAGCTGCTTATCGTAGTGCAAACGTCCCGCTCTCCACATCAGCAGTCTTGCCGTTTCCAACCATCTTAATCCACTGTTATATAGAAATCTTTGCGCTGTCTGTAGTCGGAAAGAAGCAAGTCTTGACGAAATGTCTATCAGTCCTTGCCCACCCTCAGCCACAGGAAGGTACAATGCAGCTGCTCGAAGCCAGTGTCTACCAGACCAGAAAAAGTCCAAAATTTTCCTCTGTATTTCCTCAATCAGACCCCTCGGTGGTGTCAAAGGAATGAGTTTATGCCAAAGAGCCGAGGCAACCAAGTTATTAGCCACCAGAACTCTTCCCCTATAAGACAGCTGGGGTAGCAACCATTTCCATTTAGACAACCGGGCGCACACTTTCTCCATAACTCCCTCCCAATTCTTCCTCTGAAAACTGTCAGAACCTATAAAAACTCCCAAAACCTTCAACCCCTCCCTCCCCCATCTTAGACCTTCTGGGAGTATAGGTATTCCCTGCTCCCTCCATTCACCCAACAATAGTGCCTCGCTTTTTGTCCAATTCACCCGTGCAGATGTTGCCCTCTCATACAAACCCAGGGTATCTTGCAAACAACGAACATCATCCTGACTACAAACAAAAACATTAACATCATCTGCATATGCTGAAACTGTTAAAGGACGCTCAAAAACACCAAGCCCAGGCAATGAGAAACCACTGAGCCGATCCCTCAGCCTGCACAGAAGAGGCTCAATCACTAAACTGTACAATTGGCCTGAGATGGGGCATCCCTGCCTTATACCCCTCTGCACAGTGATTGGCCGACTCAGCCCCGCCCCCAATTTCACCAAGCATTGTGCATTAGAATAAAGCAGACTCACCCACGACACAAAACCATCACCAAAACCAAACGCCCTTAGTGCTGAAAATAGATAGGAGTGATTCACCCTGTCAAAAGCTTTCTCCTGATCAAGAGATAGCACACCAACATTTGCATTAGAACAGTTACAAACATCAACTAGATCTCTCATGAGAAAAATATTGTCCATAATATTTCTGTCCATAATACAATAGCTCTGATCACCATCAATGACATTTCCAAGCACCTCTTTTAGTCTGTTCGACAGAACTCTGGACAGAATCTTATAGTCTGAGCATAGCAGGGCGACTGGCCTCCAGTTCTTTAAAAGTGCCAGGTCTCCCTTCTTAGGCAGAAGGGAGATTATTGCCCTTTGACAAGACACTGGGAGAGAGCCATTTTTATAGCATTCTTGAAAAACACCAAGAATATCATGGCAAATAATGTTCCAAAAGGTTTTAAAAAAGTCCATTGATAATCCATCAATCCCAGGTGCTCGTCCAGATCCTAACTGACTGACAGCAGTAGTCAATTCCTCCAATGTCAGATCTCTATCCAGTTCTTTTTTTTCCTCTTCGCTGAGCTGAGGAAGGTCTTTCAGTAGCTCCTTTCGACTGTCCAAATAACAAGGTTCTGCGTTGAACAGATCGGTGTAAAAATCCACGGCGTGCTTTCTCATCAGAACCGGGTCAGTAGTAGTCTTTCCATTTGGTAATTTTAAAACAGCCATTGTTTTCCTCTCAGCTGTTGATCTCTCCAGATTAAAGAAAAAAGAGGTTGGAGCATCCATGTCCTTCAGCTGGAGGAAACGAGATCGGACCAGGGCTCCTTTGACCCTCTCCTGCAGGAGTGAGCTCAGCTCAGACCGTTTACTCTCCAACAGAGGTCCAGTACTGTCATCAGCAGTCCTGTGTAAACCATCCTCAATGGTTCTAATGTCTTTTTCCAAATTTTTGATTTCATTTTTTATTCTCATTGAGGAAAAAGCAGTGTACTGCTGACAGAAAAGACGGATTTGTATTTTACCCACCTCCCACCAGAGTTTCAGAGAGCAAAAATTTTCCTTCTTGGACTTCCAATTAAGCCAGAAAGTATTAAAATATTGACAAAAGTTTTTATCTTGTAACAACTTGTTATTAAAAGACCAACAAGATTTAGCCCGTTCACCTACTGATGTTATGATGTTAACTGTTACCAAGTGATGATCAGTGAAACCAACTGGAATTATATTGCAGTGGAGTAATTTGGGGCTGAGAATTTTTGAAATATATATCCTATCCAATCTAGCAGCACACACTTGATTGTTATTAACCCTAACCCACGTATACTGCTTAGATTGGGGATGTTTTATCCTGAAGGAATCAAGTAAGTCTGCTTGTAAAATAGCAGTTTTAAGTATCTGAGATGATTGAGGGTGGGGTTCTTCACCAATTCTGTCTACAGTGAAGTCCAAAGTGCAGTTAAAATCACCACCAACAATGATATGATCTTGCTGATGAGCTGACAATTCATTTTTCAAACAATTATAATAGTGTATTCTCTCCCTCCCATTATTGGGAGCATAGATGTTTACAAGGCAATAAACAGAATTCTCTATGTTTGCTCTTACAATTAACATACGACCCTTTAATACTTCAGAACAGGACAAAATGGTTGTAGCAGGGTCCTTAAATAAAATGGCTACCCCTGCACTAACATTAGACCCATGGCTGAGTCTACAGGAACCTTTCCACCAAAGTCCCCACTCTATCTCATCCTGAACAATGGTGTGTGTCTCTTGCAAAAACAGAACATCAATGTTATTATTCGTTGAAATTTCAGAAATGAGTGCCCTCTTCTGTCCATTCCTCCCACCATTAATATTTAAAGATCCTATTGTAAGGCTCCTCATAGGTGAGACAGAAAAGGAAAACAGACAGATATAACCAAACAGGTACCAGAATAAACAGAAAAACACCCAGTGCTGCATTATCATTTCAGGTTTTTTGATCTTCTGGTTTTACCACTAGTTTTCCTTAGATTGGTGATGTGTTTCTTCAACCTGAAACGCTTCTTCTCATCCAAAAGATCAAAACCCACCCTTCTTTTCAGGACACTGACTGATCTAATAAATTTATCAGCATCTTCAAAATAATCCTCCACTTTGACAGATTTCTTGTAAGTTTCGTCCAAAAACTGATTAATTTCTTCTAATGGGTATAAGTCCACACTCCTGCTTGAACCTCCAGACATGGAAACATTATCAGACTCATAATCATCATCTAAATCATCCATTACCCCAGAAGCCTGGCTGTTACACAGCAGATAGTCTGTGGACTCAGAAAGACCCAAACTTTCCTCAGCTGGACATTCCTGTCTTACTTTTTCACCATTATTTTCTGTCAAAGTCAAAGGATTTTCCCCCTGAAGGGGAGCCACTTCCATTTCATTCACACTAACCACCACATTATTTACCTGAGGGACCTCTTCTACCCTCTTAGAGGCCTCTGCCTCGGGTACAATAGTCCCAGACCCACCTGCGCCAGACCCGCCGGCCCGAGGGGACCCGGACCCCCCGGACCCGCCGGCCCGAGCGGACCCGGACCCGGCGGACCCGGACCCGGCGGACCCGCCGGACCCACCAGACCCGGACCCGCCGGACCCGCCGGACCCAGCGGACCCACCAGACCCGGACCCGCCGGCCCCAGCGGACCCGGACCCAGCGGCCCGAGCGGACCCGGACCCAGCCCCACCGGACCCAGCGGCCCGAGCGGACCAGGACCCAGCGGACCCGGCGGCCCCAGCGGCCCCGGACCCGCCGGCCCGAGCAGACCCGGACCCCCCTACCGCCTTATCGGTCTCTTCCTCCTCTACAGAACCGCGCACAATCTCCCCCCGTTGTTTATGGGGACACGCGAATTGTTTGTGCCCCACATCACCACATTCAAAACATTTCATTTGTCCTGAACTCGCATAAACCATGTAGGAAGCATCCCCGTGTTTAACACGGAAAGACACCTCCAGAGTCTGTGTCTGCGAGTCCAGGAACATGAATACCTGTCTCCTCAGTGACTGAACGTGCTTTAGTTTAGGGTCTTTACACCCCAAACCAACAGTTCTAATACCGCTAGCAAACTTTCCAAAACGGCGCAGCTCTTTCTCTAAAAGCTCGTTTGGAATAAACGGGGGCACTCCAGAAACAATTATCCGCGTTGACGGCGCTGACAGCGGTGAAACCTGGATGAACAGGTCCTCAATAACCACACCACTTTCAATTAATTGAAATACAAGATTTTCATTTTTCAGAAAAACGACCACCGCTTTATTCATTCTTGAGGCATACAAGAGATTCTCATGTCCCACCTGTTCTCCCGCAGCCAGCAGAACCTGTTCTACTGTGACGGCACCGTTTGGAGGAACAATCCGAACCCCGTGCCGAATGGACGGAGGTGGCGTCTCTTGAGACGCCATGCCTCCTAACAATCAATACAATTAAACCAGTTAATGAAAACAAACCTTACCTTATAATGCAGTTGAACCAGTTTCAAAAAAGAAAAAGAAAACCCCAGGAAACCAATTCAAATTCTCCGCGCCACTCACACGCCGCCACCACCACTCACACTCACCGGAAACGGAAAGAGAGGGGAGGAGAGGAGAGGAGAGGAGAGGAGAGGAGAGGAGAGGAGAGGAGAGGAGAGGAGAGGAGAGGAGAGGAGAGGAGAGGAGAGGAGAGGGGAGAGGGGAGGAGAGGAGAGGAGAGGAGAGGAGAGGGGAGGGGAGGAGAGGAGAGGAGAAGAGAGGAGAGGAGAGGAGAGGAGAGGAGAGGAGAGGAGAGGAGAGGAGAGGAGAGGAGAGGAGAGGAGAGGAGAGGAGAGGAGAGGAGAGGAGAGGAGAGGAGAGGAGAGGAGAGGAGAGGAGAGGAGTGTCATAAGATCCAAACAGTGTAGTAACAGTTTGACAGTATGCAGTTAGTACACAGGCCTGCATGTTTTTTCAGTTTGATATTAGATTTTTACTTTCCTTCCAACCTCTCTTTTATTGTGAATGGACAAGATTTTGTTGACTTCATTAACTATTTTTTATTTAGGTATTGTGATGAACGTTTATTTATAGATTAATTATGTACACTGTAAATTTTGTAATTTTTTTTTTATTTTAATTTAGAGACAATGGTACCAAATACACTCTAGAAAGTGTTAAATCAGCTCTCTAAGTGTTGATTTAAGATTGCAAAATGTACCGTGTACTAAAAATTGATCTAATTCTTTATTAATCTACATAGTAAAACAACCACAGTATATATTAAAAGGAGGAAACAAAAAGCAAAGTTTTCTTGGAATTACGTTGCTGTGTAGTTGTCATTATAGGCTCTTTTTCTTTTTTTCAGTTTATGAAAGAATTTTCATCCACTGTGGGTTTTAGTTTGAATTATCTGTACTAACAGATGAGGTAAGTTTGCAACATAGAGTAGAAAAAAAACAACATGTATAAAACCACATCACTGTGAGTTATAATTCATCCCAGAAGCTGTGCTCTGTTTAATCCTCTTTCCAGCCTGTTATTGTTCTCTGTATTTAAAACATCCTCAGACCATAAAGTAATATGACATTATGTTATGTAAACGCACCAGTAGGACGGACAGCAGCTCATCCACATAGATCCTCTCTGTAGCTATCAGCTCCTTCATGATATGACTGAAAACACAGAAAAAGGACAATTGTTAGAAACTACAGTAACAAATGTTATCCCTTAGTGGTGTGAGGTACTGTTGTTTTATGTTCAAACAGAGTCAGACAACACTTTTTATATTAACATTGCATTCTCTGTGCTGTGTCTTTAGTAAATTCTTGTCACGGTGTCTCTCTTCTAACTATGTAGATTTGTCCATGCACTCACATAATAAATGTATTCTTCAACCTCACATTACATAAAAGACCTTTAACATTATGGATTGCACCAGTGTTTTGGCATAAAACAAGGACAATTGTGTGGTTTGTATGAAACCAGGTGAGTTGCTGTAGGTATTATGAACCATTTAATACTGTTTTCTTTTTTAAGTGCAAAGAAAACATCCACTCCTGCAGGATAAAGTTTATTAACTGAACTGTGTTGTAATTACATACTCAGAGAATCACACATAATTTATAGAGAAAAGAATATATATTGCAGTCAAACAGAGAAAGAAGCAACATCAAAATCATCTGCAAATGTTTATGATTTAATAAAAGCACTTGTGAGAACTACAAATGAACATTTAGCACACTTCATAATATTCACATTCAGATTTCTGGCTTATGGTCAACATATCTGAGACACACTATTACAATAGATTGTATGGATTCATGTGGTTTTAATTATAGAGAAAAGCCAAAGGTGTACCGTGTGACCTGCTCTGGGTTGTCCTCTGCCTCAGAGTCGGTCTCAGGCACGGGGCCGTACAGACAGCTGCGGTTGCCTTGGTAATCATGCATCACCTCGATCTGACAAAAACAAATGAAGTTCTGAACTCAGACTTAAGGACAAAACATCTGACATATTTGGATTTACTGGTATGTTGAGTTTACTGTTATGTTCTTGTTTAATTGTGTTTTATTTTCTTCCACTAATTTGACTTTATTCTTAATCACTTAATTACCTTCCTCTTTACATTATTGTTTGCCGTGTTTGTAATCTCACGTTGGAAGAGTTGTCTATGATTAGTGTAATTAGTGTAATTTAAAAGACTATATAATTGTGCTCATAAGGCTGAATTTGTGATTTTTTGGGAGGTAATTTTTTTAGTGAATAGGAATGATAATACAAATTATTTTCTCTCACTTGTAGTTAGTGATTTGGGGAAAACATCTATCTTCAAACAAATGTATTTGCTCTTTTTAAATTATACATAGTGACAAAAGAATTTATCCAAATGATCCCGATCATATGTTTACATGCTCTAGTTCAGGGGTCTTCATCTCTGGTCCTAAGAGCCACTGTCCTGCATGTTTTAGATGTATCTCTGTTCCAACACACCTGATTCAAATGATCAGCCTATCATTAAGCTCTACAGAAGTCTCATAACGACTGTCAGGTGTGCTGGAAGAGGGAAACATCTAAAATATGCCGGATAGTGGCTCGCTAGAACTAGAGTTGCAGACCCCTGCCCATCGATGACAGATGGAAGTCTTCTGTAGCAGTTGTGGATCAGACACTTTATGTACTTCCATTCTTCTTGGTAAAACATTTTCAGCTCCTTTCAGATTTTCTTGCACTTCCTTGCACTTCTTGAACTGCATGTTTGACACCTACACCAAAGTGGCTCAATGATATTGAGGTCAGAAGACTGAGATGGACACTCTGTTACTTCACTGTTTTTCTGTTGCAGCCAATGACAGGTTGACTTGGCCTTATGTTTTGGCTCATTGTCATGTTGGAACATTCAATACTGTCCCATGCACATTCAGTCAAGGTATATAAACTTATCAACACAACTGTATGGGCAGACAAAGCACAAATACCACTATCTTCACTCTCACATATAAATACACACACACACACACCTTGCGTTGGCTGTTGTTCTTCCTTAAGGCTCTTTTTCCAGGAAGCAGGTCAAAGGAAAATTTGGAATTCAGGACATTAAAGTCTACACCTGAGAAGAGAATCACAGGTCAGCAGAATAGCAGATACAACAAGATGTAATGCAGTATAGTTAAACTCCTCTGAAATAGATTATACCATGTTTGGGTGAGAAAAGGGGGGACTTGCAGCGCTGTGATATTTGTTCAGGTTCAGGCCGGGGAGCCACCAGCTGGATGGGTCGAACTTGGATGTCAGCCAATTTCCTCAGGCACTGCACCCTGTTCCTGATCATAGACTGCACCGAGTTCAGCTTGTCTGTCACCATGGAAATTTGTGACTAGAAGAAAGAAAACATATGAAATGAATTAATGTTCAGAATTGGAGGTGAGTCCTTAGCTGTGTGTTGGTAGGAATGTTTTACCTGCAGTTGAGGTGTCAGTATGGCTTCAAACTCCAGGCTTAGAGTATTATGGCTGTTTTTAAGTGATGATGGTGCCCTCTCTTGGTGACAGATCAGGTACTGCAGCGCCTCCTGAGCTCCCTCTCTGGTTTGGAACTTGTCTACCATCTGGCTCGCCAGCAGATAGGCCCCTTCGTTGCACCAATGCATGGCCTGTACATTCACACACAGAAGATACATTAGAAAACTTTCACACATCTGATCTCATTAATAATGTTCATAATGTTTAATAGTTTTAATTCATAGTAACATCAAAGTATTCAGTAATAATAGTCATGATAATAGTATAATAGTGAGAATAGTATAGTAAAAAAGCAATACTGTAAGTAGCAAAAATACACGTCTGATATCAAAGTTCAGTGTCTTATTTAGTATTCACAAATATAGGAATTAATATAAATATTTATAACTATGTCAGAACCTAATTCAACACCAGTTTATATAATTTCTCAGACTTTTCACGTTTCAGATGACACTTTAATTCACATTAACTTATGCAGCATTAGCTCCGAGGCTACACATGTTACCAAAATCCCAAAGTTAGATTATATTAAATATATTATAAGAACACACTATAATACAAATAATGGAGACCTAATCTCCAGTCACTGTTAGAAACAGGTTGCCATCTCAAATCACTTCTCTTAGCAGCTTGTTATAACTATTATCTTATGGTAGCTAGTTCATTTGGTATGGAATATTTTATACGTTCTTCACATAACTGCTTCATATTTATTATTCTACAAGTTACAAAAACTCAATTAACACTATTTAATTTTATTTTGACTGAAACTAAAGGAGAATTTTAGAATTTCCAAGCACTTCATAAACATGTTGGTGATACACGTTGTTTTCTAATATTTGATGTTACAATTTATTCTTTGTCGTGTTGTTGTTTTGCTCTGTATAATAATTAAATGTATTTAATTTAATTTGACTTTCTGTAATTAATGCATTGATATATTTTTTTATTTGTGTTAGTAATAGTTAATGATTTTGTTTGACAAGTATTAGACACAGGGGTCATTTTATACAGAGGTATTATATCAGTAGAACAGACAGGCATTAGGAAGGACACACGTTTTTTTTTTGTGGAAAAACAGAAGCAGCAGATGTCAAGGTCCTTTGTCTGTCTATTTAATATCACATTTCACTAAAATAAACCACACAAGACATTTTTCCCGTTTTAATGCACTTATTTCTTTGAGCATAACGTGCCTCAATGGCTGTTTTATTTTGATTTCATTGTTTTATTTGTAATTTAGTTCATGCACCAAGAGCCAATACAAGGTTTATTAGGGTGGCAAACAAAACAAGAGCATAGACAAAAGTTTGCATATGCCCCATATCTGTGTTGGCCTAAACCTGCGTCATGTCAGCGTTGGTACCTCTTCGAGGCGGAGCAGCAGGTCTCGTGCTCGAGTTAGTGAAGCCTGCTTGGTTCTTATTGCGGTGGTGATCACGTCACAGTGATGTCGGAGCTCATTGCAGCGTTGAATGATGAGCGCAAGGGCGTAGTGGTGGTTGGCAGCCAACTGATGACCGTGAAGGATCACTACCTGAGCCCGTGCCATCTCCTCCTAATAAATACATACACATACAGGAAAAAATGAATTCCTATGTCACTACTGGCCCAGTGATCATATTTTATTACATCCTTCGCACCAGATTTATAGTCTATATTCCATTTATAAAACTCAAACACCACAAACATTCTGATATAAATGTTCTGTTATCTATTGTAACTACATGTGTGTTTATTCAGGGTATTAAAAAGTCTTGAATTTACAAATCTTCATTTCATACCTTCGAAAAGTCTTTAAAAAGGTCTGACATTTGATATGACAGGTTTAAATCATGTTCCCATAAGCTTGTTGGTCGTATCTTGTTTAAATGTGCCAGTTAAATGTCCAAGCTGAAAAGAAACTTCCAACTGGATAATTAATATTAAAGTTAGGAAACAATTATCGCTAACTTTGCAGCTTCCAGTGAGAAATGACACAGAATAGTGAGAATCAGGCATTGGAGTAACTGAATATGATAGATAAATAGTACATTTTCCTAAAAATGTACTGTATGTTTGCCAGCATGGTTGGGAAATAGGCATTAATTTCTGTTCTAAGAAGTCTTAAAAGGGGTAGGATTAAATAAGCTTATGTTTCATCCTACTCCTTTTCGGACATGTCATTGTGTATTATTGTTATTATTATTATTATTATTATTAGTAGTAGTAGTAGTAGTAGTAGTATTAGTATTATTATTATTATTAGTATTATTATTGCGGTATTGATTATTGTTGTATTCTGCACATGTTCGAAATAAAGCATTCAAATCAAAAAGGTCTCAATTTAATTTGGTGAAACCTATAGGAACCCTGTTTAATGAACCGTGTGTGTTCAGTGTGTGACCTCGGCCTGTTTGTCCAGTATATCCAGGTCTGTCAGTAATTGCTCTGTTTGAACCACTGTGGTCCCCACAGGAGCGATTCCCTTCTCCTGAGATGAAAGACGCTCCAACACTTCATCCATCTACACAAAAAAAACAAAACAGGCATATTATCATCAGAACAGAAACAGAATGTTAAGACTTGATAGTTGGATTTCAGAAGAGGTTATCACACCTGTTGGAAACTCATTTCATAGTGCAGCAGCTGAAGGTATTGCTGTAGTTTCAGGTGGTGTTTCTCAAAGAAGCCGTCGAATGCCTCCTCCATGTCTCTGAGCTGAGCCAGCAGCCTGGAGCACATTTGAAATCAAGCATACAGACTTCTAATTAAACAGCCTCGTAAAAAAATAAATAAATTAAAAAAAATAAATAAAGGCTTGGCAGGATGAAGGGACTAAAATGAAACTCTGAATATTTCTCACTCACCTTTTTACATTGTTCATTTAAAAAAAAAATCCTCCTCACTTCTATGCAACTAACAACTCTTAAACATCTATTTTCATTGTCACTCTTTATTGATACAGCACCTTTGTACAGTGTCCATGTCTGCTTGTATGTCCCGCTCTTCATCTACGTCTCTCTTAGAGGCCTTGACTGTTTCCAGGTTGGACAGCAGCAGACGTCCTTCCTTCAACACACCCCTGATATCATCCTTCAAAAACAAGGAGAACATATTCATCCGTAAAGACCCAAACATCCACTAATAACCAAAAGCATCTAAACTGCTTAATAACTTGTACATAATTGGTGGAAAATACAGTTTGTCATCTTTTCATGGTCATCAGATATAATACATTTGGATGTTGAGAGACTCAGTAGTTACCGTGGAAACACCACCATCTTCTACAGTACAACATTGATTCGCTCGTAAAACCCATTGAGTTGGATCGATTATAGTGTATGGAGACACTTGGTTTATGATCAATTATTGATTGACTTGCTTTAAACAAAATGTTTTCTTCTGTTTTCTCTTTTCAAATATTGTAAAACTCAACTTTAATCTAACCTTTTATGAACATCTACATGATCAGTAGAATAAATATTAGAAAATACTTGAGTTTCACTGAAAAACTCCATGATACAGAGTATAATATTACAATAAATGGTAATAAATTATAATATAATAAAAGGTTAAATACAGAGAAAAAAATCATTTGGGAACTGACACAAAAGTCACACTGGGTCTTTATGGATTAATTGTGACTGAATCTCAGTTGCATCAGTCAAAACTTTTCGTTACATTTCATTACAATTACTGTTCCCTCTGCAGCTCAGTAGGAACATTTTGGCTTTCCTCCCCAAGCATAGTGAACATGATCTCCTAGAAAAACTGAACTAAAAAGCACCCCTTCCCTGAAGCAGAACTCAAATGTTTTATAATCATCCAAGCATAAAAAGTCAACATAAACAGAGGACTTTAAAAAGTACATCCCTGGGGTCCTCGTAGATGATAGAACCAAAAATGAACCTCTTTCAGCTCACTTAACACAATCCTCTGGAGTGACATTAAACCTGTCAATGCCTCTATGGTTAATGCTCCTGAATATAAGTGTGCATATGTAGGTGCCTTTGTCTTTTACCATACTTCATAGTTTCATATAATGCAGTTATGCATGAGCAATACTTGGCTCCTAATCACTAGTATATCTGGGCAAAAAAAAGAAATTATTCAGATTAATACAGTTTTCTGTTCACGAGCCTGAAGGTGACTAGACAAAGTACCTCAGTTAAATACGCTTTAGTGAGTCTCTCATCAGACATATTTGGCAATCTATTTTCCATCCCACATCTGCGCATAGATACAGTTCAAGAAAAAATTATTTCTTGAACTGTCAAGAAATAATTCAATTTCTTGTTCATTTTAATACCTGGTACAATTAAAGGTACATTTGTTTGGACAAATATAACAAGAATAGGTCATAGAGGTATAATTTTCAGTACTGATGTCTATCCCTTTTTATGGTTTTCTTGATAATAACCAAAATTACTTCAGTTCTTACATCAATACCAATGGGATTGTACTGACAAAAACAGTGCTTTTAGGCATCACATGCTTTCTTTTCTGTCTGTTTTAGTCACACGATGCACACAGGAGTTAGTATTAATTGCATAACTATTGTTTTTGATGACCTTTGATGATCTAAATTTTTTTTGTGAATATACACAGTATGTGCTCCAAAAAAAAAGATTGAAATAAGAGCAGTGAAAGATAAGTCCATATAAAGAAACTAAGGAGCAACAAAATCAAAAACATAGCCCGGAAATGTAGTTAGAAGTGAAAAAAGAAACAGGGGCACAACTACCTTCATCTGTCGGTATCGGTGTGTGTGTGAATGGAGCAGGAACTCGATGGCATTGGGTTCATCTGGAAGTTCTGTATCAGACAGCTCTGATCCGAAACCCTGCAGCAGCTGAGCAATCTCCTTCACTGTTACTGCAAAGGACTCAATGGCCTGCAAGAAAGAACATCATTTACACACACACACACACACACACACATACACAAACACACATATGCACACAGAAATGACATGTAAACTATGAATGGATGAATAATGTATTATACTATGCACATAAAGAATCTAATCTCATGTCTTAATATACACCTGTATTGTAAATATGTAAATGTAAACCTACATTTCTAGAAATATTTATAAAAATAGCATTTTTTTCCCTCATATTTCAATAATTCAATGATTCCCTGCACTTTATCTTACTTTGTTTTATCTAATTCAATCCTATCTCACCTTATCTTGACTTGACTTAGCTTTGCTTTTCTTTTCTTTAAGGCCAATGTTTAATAAGTAAATAAATTAGAACAAAAACAAAAGAAGAAGTACATCTATCTGCTATAATCTAGTGGGATGAGTAGTTTACATACCGTGCGTAGGACGATCCAGTCACTATGGCAATATTCTACTTTTCCTGTGAAGTCTGATGTCAGGTGGTTTTCATCTATGTAACGGAGCAGGTCACCAACTGAACGAAGCATCACCACCTACAGGAGAAAAAAAAAACATAAGGTGCCTATTTTACCCTGGGCTGTACTTACAAAAATTAAAAATGCACGTGTACAGAGTAACACTGCCAATTATGCTGCATATTATGTCACAGTGTTGCCAATCAATTTTGGATTCATCTTATTTATAAAATAGCTTCACTTCAAACCAACATATTACATTTAGTCAATTGGCAAAAGTTAATATAACAAGATACAATATTGTGCATAAAAAAGAAGAAACAGTATCCAGTGCATAAAAATCAATAGACAAGATCATATTGCATTAAACAAAGTAAACTATATTTTTACATTTCGAATAGTGTGTTACATGGATACGGAAGAAGAGATAGTTTTACTCGTCTTCTTTTCCTACCGGCATCTTCAACAGGAAGTCATCCTGACTGAAGCGAAAGCCCAGCTCAGTGCTGGAGGATGGGCTAGGGGCAGAGCTTAGCAAAGTGCTGGGGCGGAGCACCAAGACCAAGTGCAAATTACCAGGAAACGAAGTCTAGAAAGAAAGAAGTAGATTGATTGTTATTATGTGTCTCAATGATACAATAATATATCAAAATATCTATGAAGTACATTTCTTATTTACAACACATACAGAAGTAGAAAAAGCCTTTCACACACCCTTAAAAATTTTACAGTTTCCAAAATACCCCTTCATGGTACAGCTGGAGGCAAAATATTGATTCTGATTTTTCCCTTACTTATGAAAACATATTGTTTGGTTTATTTTATTTCCGTATGATGCTAACAAATAACAAATTTGATCGACATTACATTACCAATCTAATTCTGTTTATAGCAAAATACCACATTTACAAATCTAAATTTGTAAACCACAAACCTTCCCTTTTATTCTTTAAAATTAAACTTTCCAATGTTTCAAGTATTCAATGTTCTGAAATAAAAAAGAGCCATCAAAACCACAGTTTTATGTAAAACATATGCTCTTTCTTTAAACTGCTATTTTTTTTATTCTGTATTTGTCTCTTAGCTATGGTCTGTTCTTAATGTTATATTATTGCATTGCTGTTCATTATAAGCATAGCAAGTGACAGTTTTATTTTGTTAGAATTCTTATGCTATATATTGAATATTCTACAGCTTTGCACAAGGTAATATTCTGTAATTAAGACCTTCATTGTCAAAAATTGTACAGATGTTCACTTAAAAAAAGTGTGTAAGTGTGTGAGTGTGTGTGTGTGTGTGTGTGTGTGTGTGTGTGCGTGGTGGTGGTTGGTAACCGTTAGACGAAACAAAAAATTCGGACTTGAATTTTTATAGTATACTGCTGCAAGTCAAAACAATCATAGAAGGCATCAACAACTCACACTTCATATCAGGTAAATCATCAGTGTCAGCCTGGATAACGTTATGAACTACGCTAAATTGTGACTGAAATAACGTTAAATTAAGCTTTAATTTTGGGATTCTTGTCAGGTTTAATCGCTAATGCTAACCGCTAGCTAACTCAATGACGTACAGGCAGAAGTTGTATGCTATGTTAGCCTGTTAGCCGCCACAGTGCTTCAGCTAACCTCTTGTACAGTATATCCAGTCAGTGGTCCTGTAAGGGTTGGGGAATCAGCGAGTCAATTTAAAAAACAAATACCATTTATGATCTTGGAAAGTGAGTGTACTCACATATCCACTACAATGTCCGTTTTCCTCGTCTATCTCAGCAAAAACACTTATTATTATAATTAAAACATGCTAATCTGCATAGACAAGCTCGTGCCCAAGATGATTTACCTCCAGTTAAGCCCCGCCCCTAAATACGTCACATTATTTACAAACTGCTAAAGGGTCAATATTAATTAACATTAAATATTTGCAGGGGAAAACATGTGTTTCAAAACATGTGGCTGTATCAGACAAGCAGATGCAAATTATTTTGTTGTTTTCTGCATATAAGAAAAACATAACAAAACTAAATTATTAACAATTTCAACACGTTATGTCCTGGATGTTTTTCTGCTGAAACATCCAGTTTTGACCTGGACAGAACAGATCACATGCAAAAGGGGCATGTGGGTTTAGAGCAGGGAACAATGAAAGTAACTTTCAGTGACTTGAGAATGATTCTTAATGTAATATATCACAAAAATCCAAAAACTTATTTTTGACCACTGTAAACTTCAGTCTAACAGATTTTCCCAAGACAACAACAGTTATCTCACAATGTAACACATAAAACTACAATATATGACCATCATTTACTTGGAGATTGCTGGCAGTTCATTTTCTCTGTCACTTCAATTAACTACCAGCAGGTGGTTTTTAATAACTTCCAGTTGGGGCCACATGTAAAAATCAATCTATGATTAATTGGAACAAAATGCTGACGTTTGAAGCATGGCATGAATTAACTGATGGAAATATATTGAAGTCAAAGAAATTAGGATAACGTGGGTTTTAAAGAGGACTGAACAGAACATAGATTCAGAGGAGTCAGATTGACTGTTAGTCAGGAAGGATGACAGTTCTGGTGTTAGTCTTGGACTTAAACACACTCAACACGGTATCACCATTCATCACTGTCAGTTGCTTTAGCAGTCGTTTCTTTCCTCAGCACTTCAGTAAATCCCACTGATGAATCCTCTTGATGACACTGCTGTTTTTGTTTGTTTGTTCTTGATCATTTACTGTCTTCCCTCACTTCTCCTTCTCTGTATAAACCCTTAGACTGTCAAGAGTTTCTGCTTGCACTTTTCTGCTGTTTTCAAGTTGTTCCAAGGGTCAGTGGAAAAATGACATGTCTGACTAATTAATTTTCTGTCACTTGTGCTTTTAAAGCTTTTACCTCAACGTTCATAACTCCTTCTGGAGTCCAGCTCACTTCCCTGTTCATCACTCTGATTTATCTCCAGAAACCTTTTTGTGATTTGCACTTCAGAAGCACAGATGCAACAGATAAATGTTTGCATAAAATTTAAATTGGCATATGCCTCCAGATGAATGACACAAGACATGAAATCTACTGGCATTTTCTTCTTTCTGCATTGGATTTTATGAACATGATCACCAATCAAACAAAATTACTCATGGATCTTTCCTCATCTGCTTAGCTCTGTTCCCTCTCATCCTCTCCTAATACAACTCCATAAACTGGCTTTAACACATCTCCTAAACATATTTGTGAGCATTTTAGATATGGAGGGAACATGATAAGTTTAATATACTTGTGTGAGGACATTGCAGCTTCTGATCCACTGATGTCAGACTGTTCACTCATGTAATCTGACCATTGCCATCTGATGAAACTCTGTAAACCCCATGAGGCGGTTACTGTCACAAGCAAGGTTAGAGGTATTTAGCACAGTCTTTACCACATCCCAGAAAGTTTCTTATGCTTAACTGTGCTGTAATGTTTACATTTAGATGTTCATGAACACAAACAGATGGCTTTTATCAGCAGTCCATCCCAATAAATGTAAGCGGTCCAGTTGTGATTTACTGATCAGTCTGGTTTTGAGATGTGATAGTGATGATGCAGACTTCCAAACAGCTGCTAAACCTGATGCCATGTTAACTTGTGAACATCAACTGCTCTTATCTTCCCAAATATGTTACATAAAGCCGCATCACTCACTTCAGCACAGTCCACACAGTAAAGATAGACTGCAGTGCCAAAGCTGACACTGACTCTTACTGTTCTGCACCAGCAGTTGCTGCCCAAACAAACACAGACGCGAAATCACATTTGTCATTGGCCTGTCCTGGTCCTCTGCACACACTCCCATCACTAACTGAATCTGGATGCTTTAACCGGATCTCATCTGCTCTGCACTACCCACACATCCCACCCTCTGTGTCGCAGCACACTGAACATAGTTGTGTGCCTCTGCTTCTCCTCCTGCTGCAGTCTCCTCCCGTTTGCAGCCTCCCACCTCCTCACCTCCCGGCGGAGCTTACCGCGGCCCGGCGCAGACGGGGGAACCCCCGCAGCGGGTTGGACTCGGCCATGGCCGTCAGCGGTTCCTTGCCCCGTTACCTCCGCGGGCTTGGAAAGTCTGCAGCGGGACGTGTTGTCGGGGACGAGCAGCCGCAGTGATGGCACAGGAGCCTCCACTGCAGTGTCCGGGCAGAGGGAGCGGGGAGAGGCGCCGAGTGCGCACCTCAGCAGACTGAGTCCTGCTCTGGACCAGGATGGGTGGGTTTCATTTACCTGACGTCAAACACAAAACTGTTTGACCGTTTCGCAACTGTACTGCTCTAAATGCTCTGACCTTTAGAAAACCCAACAACTTTTACTCATTCAAAGCACCTTACACATGTCACATTAGTTCATTTTCTTTCATTTTTAAATGTCACAGTAGCTAAATATCCACGACTATGATGCATTTAAAATATTATTAACGTCTTGTTTTTTCTAATTTCCTTAAATAAAATTATTTTTTCAAAGATAAAATGTATATGTATATGTATAAAGATATAGCTAATTTGAATATTAGGAAAAAGAGTGACACAATAATGTTTGTCATTGAATGACACCACATCCACTAGATGGCGGTAAAGTGCAGGTGATTATCAACATGATTCACGTTTAGACACAAACTCAACAACTGTCTCTGACATCAACTCTTGTGTTGTAGTTAAGTATGGTAAAATGCTAAGTTACCTGGGGAAATTCAAGGCAAAAAGGTCTATTAAATAATTAAATTAAATAAACATTTTATTACATTTGTCTGACAACTCATACAGTTCTGTGGAAAGCTTCCAGGTCAGATAGGTTTGTTGCTTTAGGAAGTGTGTGATGATTTGTTATAATATACAAATGCATTTCTCAGTTTTTGTAACAGTAACAGATGTTTCTTTTTGTTTTCATTGGGTTTTTTTTTCTTGTTTTGGGGAACATAAATTGCAATCAATGCTGATTGTTTCCTCGAGAAGCCATGTGGTTTGTATTTTTCTGAGATGCTGTGAACAATATTTCCCTCTATTGTCTTGTTTTATTTTAATAAATAGACTGGAAAAATAAATATGTTGTTGTTCCGACTATGTAAATGTTGCCTATTCAGCACAGCATTGAACGATGAACGGTTCTCTGTGCAGGAGACAGTTTTGTCATTTTTAATTTGGCACATTTAGGATAGTATTCAAATTCTTACTTTGGTAACACACACCCATTGAAAATCTTAAGGAAAGACTTATTATGAGCCTAAACTTTATCAGAATTTTGGAATAAAGCAGAGGAGGATCAAACAATTATCAGAATAAAAGCACATTTCCAGTGCAAACTCTTTGTTTTCTAACATTAAGAGAGGAGACAGCAAAGTATCTGTTCACACTTCAAACCAGAAACATACAATTATTGAAGAACAAGAGGGTTCTGGGTATTTATGTCAACTTGAGAAGAAGCATTTATATGGTTTAAAGATAAAGGGAAAACACATACAGACTTATACAGTTAGGAAACTGTTCATTTTGAAGTGTCTGCTGTTTTACTAAAATCACCATCTGCAGGTAGGCAATTTAATTCACACTGATACTGATTTTAGCATGATATGAATATCACTACTGGTGTAAGACACAGCTTTGAGACACAGTTTTTCTCAGTCGCTTTGGTACATTTCTCAGATCTGAATTGAAATTTGCATAACTACTTGTGAAACCTTCACATAATTGTGTCACTTGTGCACATCAAATAAGCAGTTTCTAAGTTCTTTGAAAACATTGCATATGTTTTAATACATCCATTCAAATTATTTTGTGCAATTCTATGCTGTTTCCTACATTACACTGGGGGATAATTTGAAAAAAAAAAAAGTGGTGTAACCCCTTAACACCTGAATTTACATATCCATAATTGAAAACAGTAACTGCTAAATTAAGTGGAGATAATCAATTTGACTTTAGCACATACCATAGGAGGGAGCCTAAGTCTCCGCCCCTTCCGGTCAGTCCACTCTGCCTAAGTTCGGGAAAATGTAACATGAGAGTGGATGAGGAGAAAAGAATTATTTTCTGGTCCACTTTACTTTATGCCCTGAATCACACATTTGCTGTACTTCAATTAAAATCATAACCAATGATGTGCATTTGGAGTTTCTTTGATTGATTTATTAGCGTGTAAAAATATGTACATTTTTGGGCTCTGTTTGGACTACATATCAGACGTCGCATAACTGACGTCACAGCAGAATCTTTCCCTGGAGTAGCTGCCACTTTCCACATGCCCCGATTTAAAGTGGTTTTCTCTATGTTTGATGCTCTTTCCTTCGTCCTGAAAGAAGGAGGTGAAGCTCGCCAAAGTCACAGCCATTTTTAAAGAGTTTGATGGTGAAGCTTGGTGGTGACTTAATATTTGTGAGACGAGCGTTGTAGTCCATTACTTACTCTCACATAAAACCTAACGTAACTTTTGATGCCTGTCCAAAGTGAGTGCTTTCTCAATGTAAAAATGTATCTTTAAAATTCACAGACATCATATGTGAAAACCGTAGCACACTTCAAACGGGACCAGGAAATTACTTTTATCCCCCATTGACTCGCATTCATTTTTTATGGCACTTAGGCCCCATTGCCCGGAAATAGAACGCGTCACTTAGGTTCCCTATAGATAGATTTTTGAGTATGTTGCATATTTGCCACAGTAGGTGTTAAGGGGTTAATCCCAAACTTAAAGGAGAGATATCACGCCAATTTTTCACAAGTTAACACAGTTCCCTGGTGTCTCTGTGACCTGTTTGTCACATACTTTTGCCAAAATACCATGTTGATGCAGAGATACTGCAGCCTCTTCAACCTGCAGACCCCGCCCTTTTTTTAGTGGGTTGTGGCTTCTCGTGCAAATCTGACTCTGCCCCTCTCTTCCGCGGGGTGTGCCAAAACTAGAACAGCATCATGTTACCATGGCAACTGCATAGTGCTGTGACAGCCTGTAAAAACTTCGCCGTACGACCGTATACGTTTAAGCTACAGTCACCAAAGAAAAGGCTCCAGAACACATTTAAAAACCAAGGATACAGCAAGAGGTTTCTACATAGTCAGTTCACTTTGTCACTTTTGACGTTTCGTTTTAATTTGTTGCTACACTGACTATAGGGTGTTTCATCTGTGCTGTATGTCATGTATGTATATGCTCATTTGACAAATAAACCTGAATCTGAACTACTTAGCCTAGCGCACTGCTAGTGACTTCAACTAGCTTAGTGGGTGCTTATGTGTTAGTTAGCAAAGGCTAACCTCTAAAACTAACCCGTTCCACTGGTAAAAGGGATGCTCAAATGTAGTTAACTGCCACCAGTGTTAACAGGGTAAAAAAATACCCCAGAACTGTCCAAGATGTTTGACAGCTGTAGTAATGTATTTGATTAAGCATCTAAATATTATGTATTTAACAAATCCCATATTAAGTGATATATACAACATCAAAGTGGTCACCTTTTAGTTGTCTCTCCTAACACAAGTGTAATTTATTTACACATCAATGCCGACAGAACCTGAGAATATCTGCTGCAGAGTTACCACAAGCAAAATGACTGCTTATTGAATTACATTTTAATTCCATAGTCACTATATTTTCTATATGTCACTCACATAATAGTCACCTAATAAACTCACCTTTGTAATGTACTACATTAGAAGAATGCAGCAGCTTCAGAATGGCGGGTTCTGCATAGCTGACCATCCAGGGCTTGAGCCTGTGTTTGAATGTGTTCTCACTACAGAATATATTCAATATATACAGAGCAGACAATGGACCTTTATGCCTAAGAGGAATAAATTAGTAAGTGTTATTTAATATAAATGGAGTCATTGTAATACAATTATGATTAAGGAAGAAAATCTAATAAATAACTGCACCCTCCACTTGTTAAAATGTTGCATGTCCAACACTGAAAGCACATAGAATGGTTTATATAGATGTTATACCCCCCCTCTCCCCGCTCTACAAATGTATAATGGAGAAGGATAACACCTCTTCAGTCTCTGAAAGTAGGGAGCAGACAAAAGGTTCTCAAAAAAAGGTGTGGGTTTTATTTAACAATGATTTCATCCCACAAGATGTTTACAAAACAACTAACAAGATGAGTGAGATTGGACAAAAAGGTGGTACCATAACAACCCAACAAACTTAGCAAAACAAAACCACCTGACTGGTGACCCTATCCTAACAAAAGAAATAGAGGGACAAAATAAAAATCTATCTCCTCACTAGTCCCAACCAAAAATACAGTGATGGCACCAACCTACTAACCTAACGTGTATAACAACAAATGTGCTAAGTGCAATGTAGAGGGTACCCCATTTAAATTAGCCCAACTCAACTCATCCAACAGAGTTTAACAAAAAGCAGCAACAAAAGAAGACCAGACCCAATTGGCCTGAGCAGGAGACAACTCCACACAGCTGGAGAGGTGGCTTTATATATGGTGTGTGGCAGGCCAGGATTGGACTGCTCGTTGTCCACTCAGACCTTCAAGCTCAGCCCTGGAGGAGGTCCTGGGGGAGCCACCCCCATAAGCCAGATTCCTAAAACAGGAGGAGAGGAAAACACACACACACACACACACACACACACACACAATAATACATGCCCCAGGCATGTAACCATAGACTTGAGTTTTATGAAACAAAGACATTCAATGTAACAACTAACACAAAAGTTAAAAATTATAGTTAACAATAACAAATGGTTAGTATCAATTCAATGTTATTTATAGAGCCCTCAATGACAACAATATGGTCTCACAGGACTTTACAGGGTTAACTGGAGAGAACAATCAATCACAGTAATAGATTAAGTGTGAAGCATCTTCTGTCCCTGTCCTTAGTATCATCACTTAGGTTTGACACAAACCATAAAGACATGAACACATGTATGTCTGCATGTATTGCTGCATGTGTGCTTTGTTCAGCTGTTACAGAAGCTTTGGAAGCTGGTGTTGGAGCTTTCTGGGATGGAGAATCAGGGTGGTCCTGCCTGCCTGAAATACGGTCAGAGTTCCCTGACTCTCAAGGACAGTATGTGGGGTTCAGACCTGTCCTTGATTGAACCTCCACACGTAGCTGGTACCACTTCCAGCTTGTCTGGTTTGTCAAACTGGCCAGAGGATGCTCGGGGATGGGTATCTTTAGCACCTCATTGAAGAATGGACCAGGGTCCCAGATGAGGTCCAACATGTCACCCACATAATCTGCAATCCACAAATGAAATATGTGTATACTTTGTGTACCCTTTAATAACCATTAAGTTATGTTGCACAGATTTGGTACTTGATTTTTATAGTCTATTTATTAATAAGTGTATTTATAATGTAAAGTATTCCAAACAGACACTTTAATAAAGTATATAATATGATATAACAAAGTTAATTGATTTTTTTGTATGCATTTCTACACATTTTGTGACTACAGTATTTTCAATAAAAGCTTGGTCAACTTATTGAAGGTTGGTTCAGTTTTAACTGGCTTTGCTGTGGCCTCTCCTTTCTTGGATTTGGGGAAATTTACCCAGAACAATGGTTCACCAGCTGATGCTGTTGCTTGGGGACATCCAGGATTTTCATTGAAGTGCAGCGCTGCCAGATATAGTCTGTGGAGAGAATATGTCATTTATAAATATGATGGAACCATACATGCATGTATATACACTGGACAATTGTGGCTTATTTACCTGCATAACATTCCAAGAAAAGAAAAGACCACATTCTTTGGTGCAAAATGCAGAATGATGCTGTGAAAAGCCTCCAGTGATGATGTCTGGTAGTGACGGCTCAGTTTGTCCACATCTTTCAGAACCTTCTTGTTGGTCAGAACCTTCTCTAATCTGCAGAGGGCTGGAGTTCCTGTCAAATAAAACTGAAATGACGACAGAAGAGAAACAGTTAAGAAAAGCTTTCATACACAATATATGTAGGTATCTTATGGATGGAGCTGGATGATTCTATTCCATTATAATAAAAACATAAGACACATCAACTTCTACACTGCCAGAGCTAAAATGAATAATCTTATGCAACTTATTAAAATGTTTATGTGAAATATGAAGTAACTCACATCATGGACTCTGACTGTGATTTGTGACAGAATCTGCAGGGTCATACATGATAATCTGTGGATCCAGAAAATCCAAAGATGAGCTGTCCTCTAAAATGTTGTCTTCTTCTAACCAAGGTTATTTTACAGTGTCTCTTTATTGGTGTAGATGTTATGAGTGGATGTAGACCTGTGAAGGCAACAGCTGAAGGACCAACATCAGTGCAGGAAACAGTTTGAGTGCCTGTGAAACAAAAACAGATATTCTATAAGCCCTGCAACACTAACACTCAGAAAGATAGATGAAACCTAATTAATGACATCATATTTGAATACAAATTAATAAATATCTACTTCTAAACAAAGGTTTGAGAGTTGTGTGGCAAAGCTGTGTGCCAATTGTACATCTCTGGCAGACCACATTATGCACCAGCTACAGGTGCTCTTAGACCTATCATTGTGGTTTAATCAGTCCAGAGTGTCAGCAAGGAATGCAATTGTCCAAACATGTAGAGCAGGGGTCTGCAACCCTGGTCCTAGAGAGTCCTGCATGTTTTAGATGTTTCCCTCTTCCAACACACTTGATTCAGATGATCAGCCCATCATCAAGCTGTGTGGAAGACTGATAATGTCTGTCAGGTGTGCTGGAAGAGGGAAACATCTAAAACATGCAGGATAGCGGCTCTCTAGGACCAGGGTTGCAGACCCCTGATGTAGAGAATTTCTATAAATTTACCAGCAAGTAAGACTAAGCACTTTTACACTGACAAAGTAAAGTTATGTAACTAGCTAGCGTCAGTCACGGCTCTTGTTAGCATTAACTGACATTATTCCACATACAACAAAAACACAGACTTCAGTTGTGAAGTGGTTAGCACCAGAGGTGGGTAATTCCAGGTTCATCAAGTCAAAGTCCAACCATGTATTGGTTCAAACCTGTTCACTGAACACAGGTGATTCCACTAATTATCCCATTTACCTGGATGAGACATTGTGCTTATCAAATTATCTGGTTCAATGAACAGGTTTGAACCAATACATGGTTGGACTTTGACTTGATGGACCTGGATTTACCCACCTCTGGTTAGCACACACTAACAGGGTCTTTGGTCAGTTTTCTTCAAAAATAAATCCGATCCACTTCAGTTTTTCATCTTCTGAAGTTTAAAGCCGATGTAGCGACTTTTGTTTTTCCTTTCAACCAGGAACAGGAGTGTTTAGATTTTGCCAACACATTCCTTCTGTGTCTCTGCGATCAATCTAGAATAATGTCGGATCTCATAGTTCGAGCAGAGGTCATGGGTCAATAGGTGGGGTTAGCTGAGCAGGTGGGGTGGGATGGGGTAGGATAATCAAATCAAAGTGCGCCTGTTATGTGTGAGACGCAGCAAATCAAAATGGAGCATTTTCCGCCCCCTCCAATAAGACATGGATCAAGTGAAAAGGCGTGTGGATGTTTTTTTTTTCATGATTCCAGGGGCTCCTAAGACAGTGTTTCCCAACCCTGGTCCCCGAGGCACACTATCCTGCATATTTTAGATGTTTCTCTCTCCAAACACACCTGATTCAAATCATCAGCCTATCATCCAGCTCTGAAGATGAATGATAATGACTGTCAGGTGTGTTCAAAGAGGGAAACATCTAAAACATGCAGGATAGGGTGCCTTGAGGACCAGGGTTGGGAAACACTGTCCTAAGACACAGACAACTAACTAACTAACTAACTAACTAACTAACTAACTAACTAACTAACTGACTAACTAACTAACTACTTTTAAATTCATTGATCATCCGCAGTAAACAGACTCCTACTATACACATGCACTTATAACCTGAACCTGTAGCTCTGTTTGTCTTCATGATTAGTTTTCCAAGTAACTCAGTTAAAAATAGGCTGTAAATACTTTGACGTAACACTAGGCTTCTTTTCTTAGCTTCAGTTGTGATGATTATCACTTGTCACTACCCTTTGACTTGTGGAGCAGTGAAGTGGCCTCCAGGTCACACTGCTGTACAAAGCCAGACACTTGTTATCATCTTAACGTAACTTATTTCATGCCTCAGTATGGTCATATTGTAAAGACAACATTGAACTTGTTTGAAAACATTTGCCTCTTTGAACTGAACCCCCCCCACTATATTCTACAATATAATAATAATAATTAAAAAAACATTTATTCTACTGAAGAAGGACAGTTATCATTTATTATGAGATACAACATGTGTGTGATTCAGGGGACATGACAAACCGGATATGATTTTAGAATTTTCTTTCCCATTGGATACCACTCATTAATTTTTCAATATCTGGCCCCAAGAGCCTCCAGGAAGAGGCAAAGACTTAAGCTTCAACTCCCCATACATGACAACTTCAAATTTTTGCTATTGTTTGAATGCAAAAAATATTACATTATGAAAATATTTACATTTACCTACTATCGTGTAACACTAACATTTTAATAACCTGAACAATGTAAACAATCTGAAATGTCTAAAGAAAATTAGACAAAATTTTAACCATTTTCTGCTTCTGTTACTGAGAATTTAGTGTCTTTGTAGAAGTGATCAATAATACACATGGGCAAATGATAAATTGCCTTTATTTTCCTCATGAAATTTACCTTTTATGTATTTGGATCATTTAAACAGATATTTTCATAATTTATGGGGGGGCACTAAAAAATGACAGACATTTTGAGTTGTTATTATGTTTTATCTTTATCTTATTATGTTTAGGGAGAAGCTGGCACTTCTCCCTAATCTGTGGCACGGTTCCCTTGAATAACAGATTACTTGTGATTCAACCCTCATCTGCACCATATGGAGCTGGGAACATCTTAGTCTTTAGAGATCAGACTGTAATACCAAGAATTTCCAACTTCTTTTTTGGTCTGCATTTGTTCTCATTGTTTAACACCACAGAGAGGGTGTCAACATTGTTTGATATCAATGCATTTTTTTAGTCTTGCAGCCAAATATTTTAATATTTAGTGCATGTGTGTGACCATCATCGGTCCTCCCTGAAAGCCGAGCAAACATCCTTTATTAGAACTCTCTATTATAAGCCAGGGAGGGCAGTGCTACACCTCAGTGATGTGTGGGGGAAACAAAGACTGGACAGGACGAACAGGGAAAGAAATTAATAGGCGGTGCTATTGCAGTTAAAGATTGTAAGGTGGTGTGTTATTCCCAACTATTAACTGTCCATCAATATAAATAAATAAATCGAAAAAAGAGAAGAAAACCAAAACAGCACAAAAGAAAAAGAGATTTGATAAATAAATAATTAAACAAAACCGGTACTGAGCATCATAGTTGTGGATGACTTGCTAGTGTAGAATAGAATAGAATAGGCCAGAAGGGGACACTAGTGCAAGAAGAGAATGAGTTTAGGGTATAGATTCTGGACAGATTCTCAGCACATTCTGGTGGGTTCCATCATTCACTGAAATGGGACTCAGCAGTAGCTGGCGAGACCCGATCAAACATGCAAGTGTGAAGGACCCCGAAACCCAGAATAGCAATCAGGGCAAGGCAGGGCCAAGCCAACTTCTAACAATATTAAGCATACTTTCACAACAATGAAAGAACTGTAGTTCTGAGTATTTGTTGTTTTTCCTAGGTCTTCTTATTTAATCATTAAACCCTTAATGCCTACTGTGACAAATAAGTAACGTTCCAAAAACAATCAATCTATTGTATATGCTATAGTAAAAATAATTATCTCCACTTAATTTAGCATTTCATATTTTTAACTTATATTTAAATTCAGGCATTAAGAATTTTGTCTGAAATACAGCCAAGTTAAAATATATGGGGATACTGTTATATTTTTAACCCTGTGCATTCATTAGTTTATATTCCAGTAAATGTTTATCCATGTGTTAAGGTAAGGGCAAACACAGGATTATGGGATTTATTCTATAAATGTTAGCTTTCACTCAAATTAAAATGACAAAACATGGCTGTTAACACTCTTATTAAATGTCTTCAATCAATACATCAACCTGACAATATCATCCCCTGACACATACAGGTATTTTTTTTAAAAAGACAATGATCTGTGTCTGCTGTACTGTAAAAACAAATTGATTTATTGTTTCAAGGTAAATTGATTGCTTGTGTTTCAGGATTAAAAGGTTACTACGGCCATGTGGCAACTCAGGCCTTTCGTCTGTCTCCTGATTTAACTGGCTGGTATTTTTAAACCCTTTGTAGTCCAAAAAAAAAGCTGTCTACTGATTGCTTAACTGGATTATAAAGCAGGCATCGACAGAAATAATGAAGCCTGGGCAATGGACAGGGAGGCTGGCCATATAAATAGGAAGAGCAACAGTTGCAGTGTGCACGCAACCCTCTGCAGAGCTTTGAAACTACTGACAAGAGGTAAGATCGCTTCATATTTATGGATGTTTGAAGGACTGGGTGGATGGAAGGTTGGAGGTATTATAGGATATTGTTAATGATGATTTGACAGAATATAATAGAAAATAATAGTTTGATGACTTGATAGTTTTGGAGAAAAGTCAGTTATCTTGATTTTATTTGCAGACTTGATTTACTTGTGTTTTATTTTTTGAAAATTTTTTATCAATGTGAAGCATTTTGAGCTACAATCTTAGTATGAAAAGTGCTATACAAAGCAAAATAATGATGATAATGATGATGATGATTACTATTCATTGATTTTGTTTTGCTACTTCGAGTTACAAATCAATGTGCTGAGGTTCAATTCAATTTTATTCATAAAGCCCCAAAACAGGGCTTTACAGAAACACAATCGACTACAGAAATATATGAAAAGTCCCAAGCATCCCCTGTCCTTCTCAGAAGGAAGAAACTTCAAAACCCAGTGGATTTAGAATTTTTTTTTTTAGGTTACTCCCTTTGTGGTAACAGAGTACTCATCTAAAACCATTACACTGTGGATGGTTTAAGAGTTTGTTTGCATAAGCTTTTAAAGTCTATTAGAGTAGGTAAAGTGTTCCAAGTGAGTAAATCAATAGAGTTCAAATATACCAGGCTATAATAACCACTAAATATGGTTTAAAGATCTGAAACCACTGGATTTCACATTTAAGTCAATTAAAGCCAATGAGTGGAACTGTCCATGGTACTGAAATGCTGCCATGACCTTCAATCCAAACAGCTGGCTGCAAAATGTATGTACAACATGCAGCAGTTTATTATAAAATGAAATGAAAAAGTTATTTAATTTTGGATGTTAATTACAAAAATGCACCGTTATTACTAAATGCAGCTCAACATGATGATCGTGATTACTAACATAGGTGAACTGGGGAGTGTTATGTACTCTGTGCAAATGGCCAAACACTAACATTTTATGATTTAGAATGACATTTTCACAATACAAAGAAGAAAAAAAATTAACAATCAGACTTCACATTTAGTGATAATTTCATAATTAGCAGCCAATATAACGGGCAACAATTTATTTTTATGATACAATTTTGAAGTGCACTCTTAGACCACATTTCTAAAGAGGCATGGCCACAGAAAGTGAAGCTATTTAAACAAATGCACTACAGCGTTCCTTACCCTTTTGGAAAGCTTTCTGATCCGTATTACAGAGCTATAGTAGGCTTTTGTCAAGACTTAGTGTTCCCCTGAAGACTACAGTCACTGAACAGCTTTTATCCATTTAACAGGCTTTAAATAGTTCAGTTAAAGGTCAGCTTTGGCACTACTGTTTGAGGAAAACAGATTGACATAATCACACGTGCCATATAAACCTGGTCAACAGTTTGCTGTGAGTCCTGTGTCTTCTGGAAAAGGAGCGCTGAAAGAGAAGAAAAAAACACCAGCTTTGGAAGTGTAATCTAAATTAACCTCTGTAATAATAATAATAATAATAATAACAATAAATTTTATTTGTATAGTGACATTCAAAGATACTTTACATGAAGTAAAAAATTGAACAATAACAGTCCGACTACAATAAGAAAAACAAACAAACAATAGGAAAACAGAGCAATCACACATTAAAACTGACAGAATAAAAGTAATCAAACATTAAAAGCCATCTTGAGTAAATGACCCCAAAGGAAAACAAAGTTGTGAATGTCATAGAGCAGATGGCTGAGAGGATCACAATTTCTGACCTATATCCTAATCTGCTAAAATATAAATCCTTCTCTGTCTTTTCTTTTCTACCAACAGGAAACTCAAATATCCTGCAGATATGTCCAAGTAAGTATTATTTTAATTTTTTATGATTGGTTACTTTTAGCATCTTCTACTGTTTCTTATGTTAAAATCATTTAATCAAAGATGAAAATATGAAAAGAAGAGATTTTTAGCTTAAATAAAAGACTTAAAGACCCTGTATATTAACAAATTGGATTTTATGAAATATTCAGTCAACTTTAAATAATCTGTGGATTTTAAGATACCATGCAGTCACCCCTCCAGTGTTACAGAGTTCATTCACAAAACTGAACAATTAAGCATGTCACCACGTATAAGAAAATAAATCCTCACTTTATTAAAATAACATAAACTACTGACGCCAGGTACAACAATCCCCTTTCCTCTCAAACATTTTACCTAATTTACCCTGTCGCTTATTATTGTGAAAACACTTTTTTTTTTTAACCTTGATCTTTAACCTACATTCACTAAAATGACCTGGATGACCTTGCACCTTTCTTGACATTTTCAGATAAATTGCTCCAGTCGTTTTAGTGTAAAGTTGGTGAAAAACAAACAAAAAATCAAAAGAAACAAACACACAAACAAAAACAATACCCTCACCTCCACTTCAGACTAAATACAGTACTAGCTATTTGAGAAACCTGCTATATTTGTAGTGTCCTCACCTGGACCAGCTTTTTTATCCAGTAGGATGAGGTAAAGCTGGCCCACACTTAGCTATTCCTAACTGGATGAACAGGAATAAGGGATTAGTGGACCTTCTGCTCCTAAGCCACTGACCTTAGCTTCACACACTAGACTTACTCATGTTTATTTTAAACTAGTGTTATTAGGTTTTTTACAAATTCATAGAAAATGGAAATATTAATATGCAATACCTGAGACTGTACATCAAATTAGTGTTATTATAACCACTTACTGTTACATACATAGACAATGAAAATGACAAAGGAGATGACAAACTAATCTTCATATCTAACTGAACTTTTGTTTTTTTGTTTTTGTTTTTTTTTACTTCAGAGTTTTCAAGAAGACCAGTAAAAGTGGAGCGGTGAGACTATATTTCTCTATTTTCCTTTTTTTTTTTTTTTATTATCAACTTATGCATTAGAAAAGGTAAAGATGCAGCATCTAAAATACTGATCCATTTGTACTCATTTGTTTCATAGCTGACCCTCTACCTGGGGAAGAGAGACTATGTAGACCATGTGACATCAGTGGACCGTGTTGGTACGTTTGTTTGTTCATGTCTGCAATTGTGAAGGTGTGTGTGTGTGTGTGTGTGTGTGTTCCCTTCTACAAGCAGACAGTCATAAAACATATCTGTTTTCCTGTAACTACAGATGGAATTGTGAAGGTGGATCCAGCTGAGTTTGGAAATAATAAAGGTAAGGTTTTATCATGTTTAAAAAATAAACAAACAAAAAAAACAATAATAATAATAATAAGAATGAGTTTTCACATAAATTAGCTTCCTTGGATTTTTGAAAAAGTTTTAAATATTTAAAACTTTTTTTTAAAAATGTAAAGTAATTTCCTGTAAGGGGTCAATAAAGTATCAATCAATCCATTTACAATCATGTGGACTCGCTCAGTTAATTTGTGAGGATATTCTCGAGTCAAAGTTCTACAACCTAGTTCCCCTTAATAAAAAAAATATAAGTTGGAAGTACTTAAAAAGAAGAACATGTTACAGCAACTTAATACATTTGAGTTAGTAGTATTATTTCTGAAACTTTGAGTGTTTACAACTGAATATATTTAATTATTCTGAACGTTCAGGTTTACAATGTACTGTAAATCATACCTTCACATGTCCACACAAAATTTCTCTCCTGTAGAGATAATAAAGGCCAATATAATGTAATATAATGTAATATAATGTAATGTAATGTAATCTATTTGTTGCCAGTGTTTGTGCAGTGTGCATGTGCCTTCCGTTACGGCAGCGATGACCTGGATGTGATGGGTCTGGGCTTCAGGAAGGACATCTGGATCCAATTTGTCCAAGTTTACCCTCAAGTCAACAAACCTGCTTTGAGCCCAATGCATGACACCCTGATAGGGAAGGCTGGAGACAACTCATGTCCATTCTCTTTTGATGTATGTGATAACATGACTCTATAGATACATGACTGTAGGAACACAGCAGAGGAGCATATGTAATACACTGTTACAGTTGTTCACATGTAGACTAATTTTATTGGTTTCAGTGCGTTTTAAGCAATATTTTTGTGCAATGCTATCTAATTTGTTTTAATTAAAATCAGGTGTCTAACAGACATTTTCTGTCAGGGGCCACATTCAGCAGGATTTGGTCTCAAGTGGACCTGGACCAGTAAAATAATAACATAATAACCTAAAGAATGACAACTTCATTTTTTTTTTTTGTTTCGTTGCACCCCCCCCCCCCCCCCCCCAACCCCACAATTAGAAAAAAAAACCTTACTTTTCTAAACTACAAACAAAAAATGTGACTAACCTGAGAAAAAAAAGACATTTCTACAGAAAAATAAGTGCAATTTTAACAATATTTAGACCCTTAACATATCATTCCTACATGTCCTTTAAGGATTTGATCTACAAAGACAATGCACTTAGTAACATAAACTGATTAAAAGTGATCTTAATTTTCTTTACACATTTCATGTTATTCATATTTGTTCAGGCTATTCACATTCTATTGTTACAGGATAGTTTGTAAATGTAAACATTTTCATAATTTAATGTTATTTTTCATTATTTAAAGGTGTAAATGTCACAAAAAATGTTCATATCAAACTGACAAGAAAATATGGAGTTATTATTTTGTGTAGCTTATTATGTTATTTCATATTGGATCATATTGGTCTGTTTGTGGAACCTGAACTGAAATACAGCATTGACAGTGGAATTTTAGCATTTTGTAAAATCACCCCACAGGTCAAATTGAAACCTTTGGAATATTTGTGATCCCTGCTCTAAATGGTAATGCATAGTCATGGTCATTGTAAGTCGCTTTGAATAAAAGCGTCTGCCAAATGCAATGTAATGTAATGCATAGTGTATTTAATAGTGACCTTTTTAATCTATAGATCCCCACCAACTTACCATGCTCAGTGTCACTGCAGCCTGGACCCGATGACAAAGGAAAGGTAAACCTGTCACTTACTGGATTAAAAAAAACTTCACCTCCCACTTTTATCATATATACATATCCGTAAATTCTGTTTTCTGTTGATATGCAACTTCATTTACTTGTCCGTTAGGCTTGTGGCGTTGACTTTGAGGTCAAGACTTACCTTGCCATGGAACAGAACAACCCAGATGAGAAGATTGAAAAGAAGTAGGTTTGACATATGCTCGAACAAAACCATTTCAATCATTGTTATGCTGCTTGGAAACTCACTATTTCCCCCCTTTTTTTTGCCTGACAGGAACACTGCTCGTCTTATCATCCGTAAAATCCAGTATGCCCCCTCGCAGGTGTCTTCAGGACCCAAGGCTGATATCTGCAAAAGTTTCATGATGTCTGACAAACCTGTTCATCTAGAGGCCTCCATGGAAAAAGATGTACAATACCATAAATTTATTGCTCATTGAATAAATAGTAAATTAGTTGCAACGGTGTGAGTTCAAATGTCAGGTATTAACCATGTGTTTCTGGGTTGAATTGTAGCTCTACTTCCACGGCGAAACGATCCCTGTCAAAATTAAGATCAACAACGAAAGCAACAAAACAGTCAAGACACTCAAAATCACTGGTGGGTGTTTGTTGTTTTATAAGCATCTCCATTATTTTGATTTCTTCTTACTGATTATTCACTTTCTCTCGCTCTTCTTTCTCCCTCAGTGGACCAAGCTACAGATATCGTCCTCTACTCTGCAGACAAATACACCAAGACTGTTCTCTCCCAGGAGTTTGCGTATGTGGACAGATCATTACATGAGCTATGATGACATAAAAAAAAACCTAAAACTTTATAAATGCCGTTTTTTTATTCAATGTAACCTTGACATTGAAATAAGAATCATACATATACATAACCTTACACAGAATCATGTCATAAAGCAAAGACATAGACCATATGTTATTGCAGCAATTAGTATATCAGCACCCAGAGATAAAAAATAGCTTTTTATATTATTTATAGGTTATTATGATAGTATTTTACTGGTCTGATCCACTTTAGATTGAATTGACATAAAATGAAATAAATGTCTTTGTTAATATTTTCAGTATCACAAATCCGTACCAGGGGCCGGAATGGATCCTCTGGTGGGCCGGTTTTGGCCCCCGGGCCGCATGTTTGACTCCCCTGCCTTAGATTAACAAATTAATTAACAAGCAAAATAATAATAAATAATAAGTAATAATTAAATAACAATTGATAACATGTTAACATTTAAATAGATAATTACTGAACTGATAAATTATTTATTATTTATTTCTTATATTGTGAACTTGTGAAGGTTTACATATGAATAACGTTAATGAATGTGTTTTATTTTACAGTGAGACAGTGGAGCCCAACAGTAGCTTTGACAAAACTCTGAACATCGTACCCATGCTGAGTGACAACAAAGAGAAACGAGGGCTGGCGCTGGATGGACGCCTTAAAGACGAGGACACCAACTTGGCCTCCACCACCATGTAAGTACAGACAGGATTAGATTTATTATACATGTTGAACATTTAGAAGTTCACAGAGTCTTAGACAAACAAAATCCCAAAATATCTTAACCCTGGTCACTACAGTGGAGAGTTTTTCTACAGCTGTTCTCTTGTATATTCATAAGCTTTGTTGTTTTAGTTTCATATCAGCCAACACACTAAACACTTATGCATCATCACATACACTGTCATTCATACTGTTTCTGTCATTATGCTGTTCTTGATAAACCTCATCTAGTGTTAATCAACAAAGGAAACAAGGTTTTTTTTTCATTATACCTCCATGAAGTGAATAATATCTAGTATTAGAGTATATCAAATTCCAGGAAAACAGCATTAAAAATCTTTTTATTGTAGTTTTCCATATCACCTTCTGATATTAGGTTTGAAATACATGGTTTTTTTTTTGCTTTAAAAATTAAATACATGGTGTCTGAGTGGCTATTTTTGTAACTCATTAAAATGATCACATTGTGATTCTTTTTATACCTAAAGAGGAATAGAAATAGGAAAAATATATATTGACTAAGGATGTGATAATTCATGCATGAAAGCATTAATCCTACCAATCAATGTAAATAATTGGTATAAAATACAGTTTGTCTGTATGTTCACAGGCTCACACATGGAAACACGATCATTTTCTACAACACTGATTTACCAGTAAAATATATGGAGTTGAATCAATGGATGAAGTGGATGAAAACACTTGGTTTTGTTAAGTTAATGATAGATTTGACTGAGAATTGTAACCTTTTCTCTAGTTTCCTCTCTTTCTGATATAATAACCTTTGAATTTGCTTTGAACGTATATAAGCATCTGTATTATCAGAAAAAATACTAGATTTTTACTGAATAAATTAAAAATAAGCAGGATAATATTACAAGAAATCACTTAAGAAATTGGTAATAGAGAAAATGTGTTTGTCAACCGCAACATAAATACCACTGGGTCTTTATGGGTTAAACTCTGATTTGCTAAATCTTCTAAACTGTGCTATGTCTCCTATGCAAAGGCTGGCCAATATGGAAAAAGACGTGTTGGGAATCTTGGTTTCCTACAAGATCAAGGTTAACCTGATGGTGTCAGGAGGCGGGTAAGTGTACAGTATATGTGTCACCTTTTAACATCATTATCAGTATACATTAGAAACATTGAATTACTATAATATCTAACTTTTGGATTCCTTTTTGTCCTGATACAGTTTGCTGGGTGGCCTCACCGCCAGGTAAGCAGTAGATTCATACTTGTCACTTGACAGGATAAACAGTCAATTAGATGTGACCATCATTATCAGGTGTTATTCTAATTGGTTGGTCTGTGTGTCTTTGCAGTGATGTCACAGTGGAGCTACCATTGATGCTTATGCACCCCAAGCCTGAAGGTACTTTAGACAAAAAACACATTATCATTGTAACATTAGTACACCATCAACATTTACAATGGCTTCAATTTCTTTCTGTCTTCCTGTCTTTCTTTCTCATTGCAGAGTAAATACTGTGCACCCATGTAAGTATATCTTTAAATATGTGTATTTTTGCTGTTAGCATTTAGAATTACATTAATTAATGTCAAACATTCACAGTTAGAAAGCTAGGCATTTAAAGTTTTGACCTATATTATTTCAGTTTTTGTCATTGTGGAATGACATTAATATTTCATTGTATTTACATGTTCATTTCAGTGTTGTGAAGGAAAACTCCTGTGTTTATATTATATTTGTGCATTTGTTGTATTATGTGTGGGTGTCCATATGACGCCCACACTGCAAGTTATATACTAGATGACTATTTTCTAGTAATTTTAAATATTTAAAATGATGAATTCTTTTAAATACAGTTCATTACACTATATGCATTTTTTTTGTCTTTTTGTATTGTACTATATTACAGTCTTGATGCTGATGATGTTTGTTCCTTTTTGTTTTTTAGAGCAAGTATTTCACCATGAACATTGAAAGGAAAAATGCAGGAAGACAACAGGAGGGTGGAAACGATAAGGACACAAAAACAATGAATAAAAAGGATACAACAAAACAACTACAGGAAATGACTTTTTCAACATTTCAAGGATATATGTACCAATATAATGTCCTAACTCAGATTTTGTTTTCTCTGTTGATATAATTTAGATGTAGAAAGAGACTTTGGAATTTTCACCTTGTGTTAGAATATGAATGAGGTCACACTGTTAATCAGCTGTTTAAAATGCTGCACTGAATGTATTATGTTAAATGTGTTGCTTTTCTCTTTATGTATTGTGGAATGTACCAGTTTCATGATTTTGATTGACTCAGTCAATATAATAAAGTAAAAATTAACTTATTGTGTTGTTGCGTTCATTTTTGTGTCACTTAAGCTGTCTGTTATAAAGTCATATTTTAGGTGGCCACTAAGTTTATATTGTAAGTAAAATAGATTTAACACTTTTAACAACATTGAAAGTAAAATATTTTCAAACTAACACTATATTTTCTTGGAACCCCAAGAGGAAGTCTATTGTAATGACATTCACAATATGAAGAAGCGTTACATATATTACTGACACAGATGAGACTTCTTGGTAAATGATTTCCCCCCTATATTCTGTGTGCTAGGTCATTTGATAATTCTCTGAAAATGCTCAAGCTAAAACAGAAAACTAAATGAATAATTGTCCACGTACTGAAGAATAGTTGGTCCAGAAAGAAAAAATATTTAAAGTTAGAAAAAAAATTACACTTTAAATACATATCAAATTGATTAAAGACAATAAGTGATGTATTTGTCCATTACATTAGCATAAAAAGATTGTGAAAACTTTGAGGTTTGCTCAAGGAAGTGCTAAGGTATTCATCTGTGAACTGAAGATTATTAAAAATGGACCAGTAATGGTTAAAACTCATATCAAAACCTGATGATAATCCTTCAGGAATATTGTAGGAAGAATGCTAGAAAGTAAACCAACATGCCTGAGCAGAAACTGTTCTGAATGACAAGTTAAAATCCCTCCAAGCAAAAAAAAAGCACCTGATACATAATCACAGTGATTTTTTTTTTTAATTGCCAAGGTTATTGCTCCAAACCATAGAAATGTTGAAGACTAGACATTTACACATGTAATCGGATGAAGTTTATATTTTTGTCTCATTTTAAAATTTTGTTCAATTTATTTACTTACTGGACGTTTCCCAAACCATTTCTTGCAGCTGTTCAGGTTTAGGGTTTTTAGCGACAGATGGCACCAACTCTCCTGAAACAGTTAATTCCGAAAACGAAGAAGAAAAAGACTATTACTGTGACGTCATCACGTACAACGTGCACCGCAGAGGCAACATGGCTTTGAATGGAGGTTTGTGAACTTGTAGCTTTCGAGCTAACTTTGACATTTCTGCTTCATGCCTTAAAATCTATTTCCAGATTACCCGAGCACACGTAAGGCAAAACAGTCGTGTATCGATGTTTATCTGCTAGTAGGACTTGTCGTCAAGTTATAGCAGACGTGTCGATAGCAGACGTTAGCACGGCTGATTTTTAAGCTAGCCTGTAAACATTATTACACAGCAGATTAAACAAACCTTAAAACAACACACGTCGTCCATCATACACTGGACCTGTTTTCAAATTAGTCCTAAAGTACTTGTGTTCGTTAAAACAGTTATATTTGTAGATAAGATACACTTGCATTGCGGCAGCGATAAGTATAGTCGCCCTGTGTGTGGGACTGATGCTGTTTTCTAACAGATCAATACTTGTCTGTGAAATTAGATGACGAAGACTTTGAGTGGGAACCTCCTACCGAGGCAGAGATGAAGGTGATCCAGGCCCGTAGAGAACGACAGGATAAAATCAGCAAACTGATGGGAGACTACCTGCTGAAAGGATACAAGATGCTGGGAGATTGCTGTGATACTTGCGGGGTAAGTGAAGAGGGTTTGGGTGTTGAGGTGGTGAGGCTGTAAATGTAAATGTAATGTCTAAAGTGTGTGTTTGTTCTGTGTGTCCAGACAATACTTCTGCAGGACAGACAGCAGAAGAACTACTGCGTGTCATGTCAGGAGCTGGACTCTGATGTTGACAAGGACAATCCTGGTATAGGCATCATATAAATGAGTATAAACTATAGATGACCATCATTTTGGTATTTTTACTATATTGCGATGGTATATTCCTTGTTCTAAAAATGTTTTATACTCTTTCAAAGTTTCACACGATTGGTCATATTTCTTTTTCTTCACTGTTTACAGCTCTAAATGCACAGGCAGCTCTGTCCCAGGTGAGGGAGAGACAACTGGCCTCTCAGTCCCCTGCATCTTCCCAATCTACTGAACTAAATGGAGGTCCAAGCAGCAGCCACACAGGTTCCTCAATTCCTCAGCCCCGACCAGAGCACTGTGAAGGGGCTGCAGCAGGGGGGAGAGCCCCCCTACCTCCACCCGCTGCCCCTTCAACCTCAGCTCCTGCTCCTCCTACAGTCCTCACACCCACTCGCCCACCTGTGTGTCCACAGACCACCGTTATTCAACCAGTGCTGCAAGAGGCTGAGGATGCTGTTCTAACGAAACTTCGCTGGGCCACCAACCAGCTACAGAGTTCGGCCTCTCTGGAGGCCAGTATCCAGCTTTGCAGCCTCATTTCCAGCTGTGCCAACTCACTGCGCAGCCTCAAGGAGCTCAGCCAGTAGCCCCAGTGGATTGGCTGAAACAATGGATTGATGAGAACGCTGTTTCTACCTGCCTCTGTCTTGGAGTAGTGACTCTGGTCAATTTTTTTACTTCACCGTGAATGAGCTGAATTTAAAATTGATTTGAAAATGCAAGTGAAGTAGGATTAAAATGCCAAAAGTGCACAGTTTGCTCTTGATTCAATATACCTAAAAGACTGATGGAATATGTTACAGGGTTTCAGTATACATATTTAAAAACATTTTCTTGTTTTTGTTTCAGTGACACTGATGTAATGTTGACTATGTGTCCTTCTGGCCATCAGTAATCTTTGATTATGACCTATTTATTATACAGTACAAAAATAGACAACATATGTCCATATATCTAGCTTTCTCAATCTTAAAAAACCAACATAAAATACACCAGAATACCATGATATAAAATTATCACGTAATAGACATTGACCGAAATAAAGAGAACTACAAAAAATAGACAAAAATGATGTCAAGAACACAAGATGAAATAAACAGAAATTTTAAGTCATATGTGGTGTAAAAAAAAAAAAAAAAAAAAAGGCCCAAAATGATAAGTTTAAGACATCATCCATAGTATTGTTGTGTACATTTGGATTCCAATGGAACAACATTTATCTTTTGGGTCTCAAAATGAAAACACATTTGAATCACTGCCATAGGTAATTGCATTTCATTTATATTTCAAAACTCAATTCGTTTTAATGTATTGGAGAACAGTATAATATGGCTATGGTGTAAAACCAGCTGTTTCAGATGTTAAAAAAAACAACTCCTTAATGTGAGTAAACTGTGACCTTATGTAAAAAAAGATAGACAAGTGAAATGTTTTGGGTATGATCTGTTTTCAAATTTCTGAAAGAGTGTAAAAGATGTTTAGATATATTCCTCATTCATGTTTGTGCATTTGCTGACAGAAAAAAGGAATGTGAAATAATGTTTATTTGACTGGTTTCAACTACATGTCCTTCAGTTGTAATCGGCACAACAACTTTCATGTCTGCATTTTTGTCTTTTCTGATCTGGTCATTTTCTGTTCCAGACCCTGAAGATGCAGTCCCAGGTTTTATTGTAAATACATAGCATGCATGTTTTATATGTATGCATGAGGGCTTACTGTGATGGCCATGGGTTTCAGTGATGCTGAGATGAGATGGGGCAACACTCAGGAGTCAGACTCATTCCTTATTCATTAAGAGAATCTAGAACAAACAAACTGTGCACTGTACATTAATAGACAGCACTTCATACTGGAAAAAAACACCTTGTGAAATTGTTATACGGGGCACTAAGAATTTTCTAAAAATTAAGAAGAATAAAGCTTTGCCTGTTAAGAAGTCCTGTTTTTGTCTTTTATGAACTGACAAACTGTTCGCCTCATACTGTAGTATAATAGTAATTTTTGGCCAAATTATATCTGCATAACTTTACTTCCCTATCACCGCAGCTTCGGCCAAAAATATGACTTGGGTAATAATGTATGAGACTAATGAAATACTGTTTAGTTTAGTAGTAGATCTTTTAAATGTCTGCTTTTAATTTGATGTGAATCTCTTTATGAGACCTAGGAATTAAAAAAAAAAAAGATTTTTACATTAAACAATTGTCCATTGGAAATTACAACAGGTTTTTATGTATTCAAAAATATTTTTGATAGAATTTCCTTTGCAATGCACAACATTTTCTGTCAAACGTATGTCCCTACAGAGGATGAAAGTGCAGTGTTTGGTGTCAGGAGGATATAGTGAATTTCTGATTAAAGATGTCCTCTGAATTATTATTTTTCAGTTCCCATGATGTAGACGTTTCCTTCAGCGCTAGTTGTTCTATTTTTGGTGTGTGTGTGTATTACTATGTTCATTGATGTTAACACAGTCACATGATGGGGACCAAAATCCAGGTCCCCACGAGGGTTAAATATAAAGGTCCCCACTAATAAAATAAAAATGATGTGACCCTATAAGTACATTAATTTGTATTCTTGTGGAAGTCCACATACAGCATGAGGGATACAGGTGCAATAAGAAACATGTATTTTTCTTTAAATGTTTGAAGATACTTTATGTATTTTTTCCTTTTGTATAAATGTTTTATTTTTTAATTATTATTTTTATGTGTTTTTTTTTAATTATTGCTTATTTATTCTTTCGTTTTTACATTTTTTTATTTTTATTTTTTAAAAGATGTTTACACTCACAACCCAATGGCTACTTGATTACAAACTTGGTTCTCATGAGACATGTAAATGAGTGTGCGCGTGTGTGTGTGTGTGTGTGTGCGTGAGCGCGCGCGTGTGTAGATTCCGCTCCTTCACCACTAGAGGAACCCACTCGAGCTCCAATACTCTGCTGTGGCTCTGGGCTGCAGTGATGATCAGATGTGTCCACAGTTCCGGGTTAGTTCACTTGTACATTTCCACGCAGACAAACTCAAGTGTCTTCCTGTGTTTTCCCACTTCCACAGCTCTCCTGTGCGGGGCGTGGCATGGTCACGTCCGGGCGGAGCCGAGGTCTGTCTGCAAACTCTGCCACACAAAGGACAGGAAACCTAACAAAGCCAGGAAGCCTGACACGCACGGAACCCACGGCTTGTCCTGAACAACCCCACCAAGGCTTGGCTGGAGCACCTGGGGCACCCATGGGTGACACGCGTTTAGGTTGATGTCTTTATGCTGGACGGGTATTCAACTGCGAACTCCGATACTTTCCAGAAAAAAACACCCATGCACAGCCACAGTCTGTAGCGACGCGTCTTCAGTTGGTTCCACGCAGATCCACAGTGTAGTAGGATGATGAACGGGAGTCGGCGCAGCCCGGCGGACTGTCCGGGGGGCGGTGTCTTCTCCTTGGAGGGGCTACCACCGCTGCCCAAAGGCCTCAGCGGGATCCTGAACTCCAGCGGCGGGTCGTGGCGGGACATCGAGAGGGTCCACAGTAAGAGAGCCCGGATCCAGGCCGACATCAGCCGGGGGGGCACGGCCACGGAGGCGCCACGGCAGCACGGTAAAGCGGGTGGACTGACCGGAGCTCTGGCTCTGCTACGGAAAGAGATGGTAATAATTATGAAGACAGTCTGCTCTCATCTGTGTTTGCACACACAGGACACACTGATTCTGAACATGCTTTAACTCATAAGTGCATTTAATGGGGTTCTGGCTCCAGGAAATGGATGGAATTTGCTCTGTTGTCATGGAGACGCCAATCTGCCCTGTGTGTTTATAAGTTAGATAGTTAGTTCAGAACATGTAACCTGATATATTGCATGTTATAAGATAAATGTAAGTATATATATATATATATATATATATATATATATATATATATATATATATATATATATATATATATATATATATATATATATATATGAGAATTCTAAGGTGACAGTGATCAGTGTGTGTTCAGTAATGAGTAAAATGTACACAGCCCTGTCTGTCTTAGCAGAATAAGTCCTGTTATTACAGAGAAATTCTGTAATAACATGACTTTTTCTGTATTGATTAAGTTATAGCATTATATGTCTATGCTTGACACACACAAACAGTGTTACAGAAGTTCATTTTGCAACATGTCACCTTTGAGAGATCTCAAAAAAAATTCTGTGACCCTCTGTTCTTGAATTATAACTAATAATGTGATTTGCACCTTTTAGTTCATTGTGACTTTGACCTTTGGCCTTTACTCAAATGGATCATTGTATCTGATCCACGTTAGCTATATGTATATGCCCATGTAATTTCATGGTGATATCTCAAGTATTCATTGAGTTATAGCATGATATGTCTCTGCGGACACACACACACACACACTCCCAACCAATGTCGGGTTAAACTAATTAAATTTTTCTGTGGTTAATACAATTCAATTTATTTTCAGTGCTGCTACGTATAATATGATTATAAACACTTTTAAAATGAGATGGTCCTAAATGTATTCCACACCAGGAGAAATGTACTCTTACAACAGTACAAAATATGTGTGTGTGCGTGCGTGTGTGTGGCTATGAAAGCAATAACCCAAAAAGAATTATACCGTTGACATAAAAAAGTCCATAAATTACCACAAAGTGAATATATATCCAATATGTGCATTAAATTAGATTAGATTAAATATAATTTTATTGATCCCCCAGGGAAAGCCCTCAGGAAATTGAGGTTCCAAGAGCAGCACAACACTGAGCATGCAAGAAAGATCACAGTGCAAAGTAGCACGTACATATACATATATATATATATATATATATATATACTGTATTTAAAAAGAGCACCATTGACGGGTGGTAAAGTGGCAGAGCAGCAGTCAATAACAATAGTACTAACCCTAATAAATATCTTATCATTCATAAAAATAATGTCATAGTAGGTACAATGTGTAAATATATAATAGTAGTAGTAGTGTTGATAAAGTTTAGACAATAACAAAGCTATTGCACCAGTAGGATTGCATTCTAAAAAGCATCCAAACTAATGTGCAGCAGAGTAGAATGAGTACCTGATGTTAAGTGTGATGCAGATCTTTTGTGGTTGTGTGCAACAGGTGGGTCTGCGTCAACTGGACATGTCTCTGCTGTGTCAGCTCTGGTCTCTCCATGAGGCCATTCAGGACTACAAGGGAACTACTCTTCTGTCCGAGGCCTCCTTCGGTGCTGACAACGGATATTCTGATGATGATGAGGAGGAGGAGGAGGAGGAGGACATTGAAGATGAAGACGAAGAGACAGCCAGCCTCTCGCACCCTCCCCCCTCCTCCTCGTCCTCATCCCTGTCTCTGCCCCCACCCAGTGGTAACTCCAGAGACCAGTGGATTAAAGACTCCTTTCACATTCCCTGATGTTTCTTCTCTGACAGAAGATACAGAAAACACACACTGAACACTGAGACACTTTTACTACATTTTTCCTTTTGTTTTTTTTTTACTTTCTACTCCTCACTCAGTGGCCATTTGACTCTGCTTTTTTGTCATGTACCTCTGATCCAGTGAACGTAATACGTCTCTTTTTTTACACTGTGCAAAACGAGTGCTTGTTAAAAAGACATTTAACACCTTTAGCCTTTACTGATGCATTGACAGTCAACACGTGGTGGATGTCTAATAAGCTTTAAGCGAAAGTATGCATCAACAGAAAGTTAATTTGCACACATCATTTACCAAGTGTGCTCATTTTTAGCTCAATATCTCTATTTTATGAAACTGTTATCCTTTTCAAAATACCACTTGCAAAAAAAAAAATTTTAATGTTCCAACCGATTTTATTGATTGTACTTTTCATACCATAGCCATGCCTCAGACATACAAATACAGCTTAAATTTGACACTAAAAAGTATATCTAACAAAAATTGGCAATGTAGTCACATTCTATTGATTATATAAATGATTCATTTGTGAATAGTTTTGATATTTATGAGGTTGAGCATTTATATGTTGCTTAAAAGACCCTGTCCACATGTTACTAGAAAAATACAATTCTCATCTTTAAAAAAAATTTCAATTTCAATGTTTTATCAATTTAATTTAATTTAATTTATCATCATAGTTGAACTTAACTTCTAAAAGGTTGTGTCTTATCACATGTTTTGAATGTTTGCATAAACCTTGAAAAACATTTTATTTGTTTCAAGTTTATGTGTTACTGAACAGTAATTTACAGAAGGAAAATTTGAAGTAAAGTCTAATATTTTTTACTTATTATTCTGAGAAAAAAGTCAGAATTCAGTCTTTTTTCTTCTTCTTGGAATTCTGGCTTTTTCTCAGAATAATAATAATAAAAACAAATTTGATCTTAACTATTAACCCTCTTCCTTAGTAATCTCAAATGTTTCACCTAAAAATGAACTCTCCAAAAATGTTTATATATATAGTGTTAAAGTGCTTAACAATACCTACTCAAATATATGCATATAAATTACTCTGCTTACATGACAAATAATGTTGAACACCAAATGTCTCTTCATGGTACCATTTGATCAGACCCTTAAGTCAAAACAGAAATGAAGCCAAACCCAGGAGCGTAAAAATCATGACAGACTAGTAAGATCACATGTTATTATCTTTTAACTCAAATACATCTTCTGCTGTACGTGCCACTACATGCAGTTCACTTCTTTGTTCCAAATGGAAATTAGCTGGTGGGTGGTATACTGTACTTCTGCTGCTTTCAACCTCTTTGACCTATGTGAATAAAGATGTGTTCTGACATACATCTGTGAAGCCTTATTATATATGCTTTAAATATGACTTACACATGCAAAAACACAACTACAGATATTATAGTATTATTTAATAATACATACCCAACACAAAACAGAAAGATCACCTCAGTTTTGTTGACCTACGTTCTTGTGTCACTCACACTGATGTATGAATGAGTATGAATGTTTGGTGGTGGTCAGAGGGGCCGTAGGTGCGAAATGGTAGCCACGCTTCTGTCAGTCTGCCCCAGGGCAACTGTGACTATATATGTAGTTTACCACCACCAGAGCGAGCATGTGAGAGTGAATGAATAATGGAACACTAATGTGAAGCACTTTGGGTGCCTTGAAAAGTGCTATATACATCTAATCCATTATTATTATTATTATTATTATTATTGTGTATCTCAGATCTCCATAGTAACCATTGAACACTGCTTACCACTTTATCCAACAAAAACAGATGTGTGATTGGTGGCACCCCGAAATCATGATGTATTAAAAACATTTTTCATGTGTTATCTACTACATAGTAACACTCTAGGCACCCAGCTATATTAAAATAAAATAATTGTGTTTTTGATGCACCCTAGTGTGTAGCCATATCTACAAATGAGCCATAATTGTTATTTCCAAACATAACCCCTCAGAGTTTACACATGTTTTTATTTGTTAGATAGTCTAATTTTAATGCTTTCAGGTGTTCATTTCATCACTAACTGCCTTGAAATATATTAAACACAAAATCCGGGCTGAATAGTTTCTAACAATCCAGTTTTTCTGAACACCTGATTTGTTACAACATAACTTAACGTCCACTTTAATCTGTTTGTCTCTCTTCAGAATATGAGTTAGTGCAGAATTTGACCTTAGAGATGATGCTTCTAGGTCTGACCAATAGGTGACACACTGTCTCCATTTAAGACTGAGGTCCTTCGCCTCCTCCCACCCGCCTCCTCCTTTAACATCACCCTGAGGAAAACCATTTGCTGAAGGAATTAGGGGGGAGTGACGTCCGTGAAGAAAGTCCCATGCCCTATTTATACTCATCATATGTTGTGTAGATATTGTTAGATTATGTGCCTGTGCTTCTGGATGTCTGAGTCTGCTTCAGTTTGAATGTTTGTGTGAACATTTGTTCTCCATCCCTTCATCCAAACACATGTTGGATAACAGCTGAATGTAAATATCTGATCTTGTAACAATCTAAGGGAGTGGTTTTTCATAATCTACTTCTTCTTTTGAACTTTTGCACTGTACTGCACTGTCTTTACTTCTCTTTTAATTGTTATTGTCGATCATTTGTTGGCTTTTGTAATAGCCGGAAACACTGTTATTACCAAAACAGAAGTGGTATTATGTGACATTGAACAAAAGTACCGGCAAAAAAATGAAGATTTTTTTCTTAAAACATGCTGACTCTTTCAACAGATTCTCCTCATGATTTAAACTATGTGCATTTTTCAGCTCTTCTCAAGCAAAAACAACAATGAAATGAATAAATGCATAATTTGTGATTCATTTCTGTCTTCCAGTTATACAGTGATAGAAAAAAGAACACCATTAAAATGATCCACGATATGAAATATTATCATGAAATATTTGTGGATGGAAATATGAGGACAGAAAAACCCAACAACAGAACAATCATTTCAAGTTGTTTTGTTGAAACTGTTGAAGGTATTGAATAAATACATTAAGTACACACACACACACATATATATACGTATATATATATATATATATATATATATATATATATATATATATTCCCTTCTTTCTTGAGTTTGTTCATACAAAATGACAACGTGATTAATATGTATTTAAAAAATAATATTTAATTGTGAATAATTAAAATTAATCCACAGTAAACCTGTGAATAATCTGATTAAAAATTGGAATCATTTGAAAGAAGAAATATGTATGTGTGTATGTATGTATATGACTACTCTATTTAGTTTACTCAAAAGTCTATCAATAGCATTTGTTCATTTTGGTATTATTAAGTCGTCAGAATGAAAATAAAATGTACAAATAAATAAGAAAAGAGATACAGGAAATGTAAACAGGAAACAATGCAGAAACAAATGCAAGGATACAAATTAAAGACCCAAAAATAGAAATTAGGACAAATTAAATAGAAAAATATTTAATCTAAATAATATTTAATTAAATAAATAAATAAAATGGTACAGAAATACATTTATCAAGTGATTTTTATATGTTGTTATAAATTTCTGTATTTATTTTTCAATACGGCAAGGCTTGTCCTCCATACAATTCAGGAGGATTTAGAAGTGGAAATACCCAATGCACACTGAAAAGTACACAGTATATACCCTGGACGAAACCACTGGCTGTTATGGTCCTGTCAGAGGAAGGTATAGTATAGACACAAAGTTTGATGTGGCGCCGAGTGCATCTAATGTCACTTAATAGATTATGATATCTAAGACATCACAGGGTTTTAGGTACGTATGAGTTTGCATGTTTTTGGAGGAAGCAGGTTGTACAGCAATAATGAGCTGCTGAATATCAGATCCTTAGAGTAATATTAGACCAACTCTGAGTCATGAGAGAGTTGTCCCCCTTCTACCTCCAGCTGCCTCTGTCCATCCATCCATTCCACCTAAAAATACACCTCTGCTCTCACTGAGGAAAATCCCAGAACCTTGACCCAACACACACACACACACACACACACACACACACACACACACACACTAATGAGTAGCATTGGGTTGGCTCTGTGGAAACTATTCCCCTGTAGTTAACTGGATGAAACACAATTTTCTAGAGAATGACGCTGTAGTCTGTAGTCTCCAGGAAGTGACTTATGACTATGAAATGGGTTGTTAAAAACACACAAGGAGCTTTATGTGCTCAAACTCTAATGGCTACTACAACTGTGTTATAACCTGCAGGCATTTCAGAGCTGATCAAGTTAAATAGTCATAGTTGTCAGATAAGCCTGTTCTAGTGACACAGACAGTCAGGATCAAAGTCTACTGTAAGGACTGGCTCTGGAGTGTTACCTCACTTCAGTGTGTGTATGTGCAGACTGAACAAAAAAAAAAAAAAAAAAAAAAAAAAAAAACTTTGCATATTGCTGCATCACCCAGTAGCAGATATCCCTCTTTTTTTTTTTTTTGCATATCCTGTCTTCCATGTCTGCCTGTCTGTCTGCCTGTCTGTCTGTTGTCACTGAAAACCAGAAGGAGGGTGGACTAAATCTAGTAACTTACATGACAACAGGCTCCAGTGAGCTATGTATGTGTCTATGTTGGACTCCAGCCACAGAGGGAACTTGTCAATGACTGGTCTTGCAGTTGTGTGACTGAAACTTCAAGCTTCATATTAAATGACAGAGTTGAGAATCTGTTCCTCTTTGCTGCAGACTCACCCTCCAACCTCGATCACTTCTCTTTGGTGCAACATTTATCATCATCATCTCTGGGTTCTCTCTCTCTCTCTCTCTCTCTCTCTCTCTCTCTCTCTCTCTCTCTCTCTCTCTCTCTCTCTCTCTCTCTCTCTCTCTCTCTCTCTCTCTCTCTCTTTCTCACTCTTTTTTTTCTGTCTGTGATTCAACTTTTTACCAATGAGCGCATGTCGCAGCTTGTGTGAAGTTGAGCAGCAGCAGCAACAACAGCAGAAGAAGAAGAAGAAGAAGAAGGAGAAGGAGACCTTTTAAGGCAGAAGTTGGATTATTATCTCTGGCTGTTGTATTGTGTCATCTGTTTAAACTAATCGTCTGTGAAGTTTATTCTACCAGAGGAAGCTATGACTTCAGTATGGAAGAGGCTGCAGCGCGTTGGCAAAAAGGCTTCAAAGTTTCAGTTTGTTGCTTCATACCAGGAACTTGTCCTGGAGTGTACTAAGAAATGGTAAGTAAAGGTTTATCTTATGTTCTATTCTATTATCATCATGTGTGTTATTATAAAGAAACCCCAACCGACTGATGTTATCCATAATAAGCCTTTATTATTATGGCCATTGCGCTTCTTCTGTTTGGGTATTTCCGCTACATTAGGTGTCCCTCATGTATGTACACGCGCTTAGCGGCACTGGCTGCTGGTTCGAGTCCCAACCCCGCCTATCTTTAAGGTCAGACAATCAGTTGTCAATAAACTGCTCACATCGCTTATATATTAACCATTTCATGCATAGTAATCACTACAGTAGATAACTATCCAAATATGTTCTCTTATATATTGATGGATTTTACTGTTTATCAGCCAACACAGTAAAGAAGCATCACCCCATGCACTGTAATACATATCATTACTATCTACATTATTCTGATATGCAGTGATATGTTTGAGTATGAGACATTCCTAATTGTTATTAGAGTGTAATTATCTGTTTTGTTTTTCCACATTATCTTCATGAAGGTATTTTTAAATACAGAGTTAGGTTCCAACCATTCACTGAATCAGCCCATTTTCATGACCACAACTCCTCATTCAGGTAGATTAATATTTAGTGGACTTACCTGTATGAAGTGAACAGGAAGAACCAATACATAGCAGGACTCTTTGGAGCTGGGATTACCCATCTCTGTGTAAATGTGAGAAAACATCAGATTAGAAGCCTTAAAACAACGTGCAATATATAAGTAAATACACGTTTCTTTGTTTCTAAAATTAAACTCATGGTGTCCAGGCTGAGTGCACATGTTTCATAAAAATATTTACTTTTGCTCATACCTCGCCTCGTCATCTGAACCCGCTTTATCCTCACTAGGGTCACAGGGGTCACTGGGGGCCTAATCCAGCTACAATGGGTGAAGGCGGGGTACACCCTCTCCAGTTCATCTCAGGGCTGAACATATATAGACAAACAATCACTCTCACATTCACACCTATGGGCGATTTAGATTAACCAATTAACCTATCAGTGCATGTGTTTGGATGGTGGGAGGAAACTGGAGTACCTGGAGAAAACCCACACAGATACGATGAGAACATACAAACTCCACACAGAAAGGTCTGGTGTGGGATTCGAACCAGGGTCCTTCTTGCTTTGATAATGTTGTCATAATTATGTAGGAAGTGGATTTTTTTTTTTTTTTTTTTAGAAAAGTTGATACAGTAAGAAAAGATGGGATTTTATAAGTGTTAACTTCAACCCACTCTTTTTGAACATGCTTGTATTGTTTTTTTACGGTATGTTTTCTTTTTCTTTTCCATTTCTTAATGTTCAAATAAATTAAATCAAATCAAAATAATTCATGAAAGGGTTACACCTATTGTGCTTCACCACAGCAGCCAAAACAAGAATAGATACATCAGTGCCAAAACAACATCACTTCAATGGGCAGATGATGATCATCAATGTCTTAAGTAAAGCAGATGTGCAGAATAAAACAACACAACCAATCACAACACACTCGTCTTATCTTCTTTTATTTCAGGGCTGTAATCCAATCACTTCAATATAATCAAAACACTTCTTTTCTTGTGCAATGCAAAACTGTTGAAACATACTATAGATACAACACTGAATCAAAAAGTAAATCCACTTATTAAGCTCCACTTTATTATTGTAGTGAAAGTTAGTGCAAAAATCACTGTCAGTGTTTTGCATAAATGAAGTATTTCTCAAAGTCTTAGGGAGATCTTTAGACTTTTAGTACATCAGTTTGGCCCCTCTTATCTGTCCAGATTACATTAAAAGATGTAATAATTATGTAAGCAGCATGATAAGAAGCTGTACTTTTAAAAAAGGGTAGCAGGTCTTGTCGGTAAAGCTTTGATTAACAAGAGAAAATCTGTGAAGCCGAGAAAAAGAAGGGAAGGGAAAGAATGATTAAGAAATAGAGACTACTCCCAACTATGATGAAATCAAAGTTTAAGGCTCCACAGTGACGGACAAGTCATGCACATCTAAGAATACAGGAGAGTGGACACAAGGCAGTGGGTTTACTGTGGTGACAGCAAACATAAATCAGGCTCCTTGTGTGATTGAATGACACTTTATTCTTGGCATGTGGGGATTTGGTAATGTCTAACACTCATGCTTGTTTACTTTGTTCTAATTTAGTGCAGTGATTTCAGACTATTGGATATATTTAAGGCACTTACAGACTTGGGGGGCATGAGTTGTTTTCATTAAATATGAAATGACTGCACTATATGTTGGTATATTCCAATTGCATATGTATTATTAGATAATAAATGTATGTTTCATTATAATTTAACCCATAAATTCCCAAACATCTACTGATGTAACATGTTTAATACCTGTTGATTCATGAATCCTATCAATATATGTAAATAATTGGTGTAAAATGCAGTTTGTCATCTTTTCATAGTCGTCAGATATGACCTGTTTAGATGTTCAGAGACTCCATAGTTACCATGGAAACACTGTTGTTTTTTTGTTTGTTTGTTTGTTTTTTTACCAAACTTATTCACCAGTAAAAACCAATTGGGTTGAATCCAGTGACAGTGGATGGACCCTCTTGATTTATGTTCAGTTAATATCTTTACTGGGTCACTTTTTCTTCAGTTTTTTCTATTTCTGATATAATAACCTTCAACTTTAATCTGAGCTTTTTATGAAAAACTACATAATCTGTAACTTCAACATGAGAAATTATCATATTTTTCTCCCCCCAAAATTAAGAAATATAAATAAAGAAAAAATTAATCGAGAAAGTGCTACAAAAGTAACACAAAAACTTTACAAAATCCCACTTAGCTTTCCAGTAATTTATGCATGAAAAAGGTTAAAGATAAAAAAAAAGTGTGAAACAATGTTATACTGGAGGAAAAATATGAAAATTTGTCACAATAATCAGAAAACAAGGGTGTACTTGTGCTGACACAGCCAAAGGGGTAAACATCGGTGTGTTTTAATGCTGCATGTGGCAAAAACAACCTGAATATTATAATAGTGTATATCAGCAGTGGAATGTAATGTGTTTGTTGAGTAACAGGGCACTAACCACACTTTACTGTAATTACACACTATAGAAGCAGATTACACCACTAATGTCTGCCTGTGTAAAGGCAGTTACAGTCTTCAGCCTTTGACAATTGTTCCTGTGTTCCCCAGTGCACTGAAGAGTTGTGTGTCTACATTACTATAGGTTGTCATCGCCCCTATTTTTGCTGTTTTCTTCCCCTCCCCCTTCCTCAGTGAGTCTATTTCTGATACTGACCCCCTAACACAAATACCACATAAACACCTGCACACACCCCCACAGAACACATGGAGTAACACACACCATCTTTTGAAACTTAAGACAAACTTCCGACTCCATAAATAACCAGATCAATATCAAATACATCGTCACATGATGGTTTATAAAGCTATATCTCTTTTTACTGGTTTCGTATTTAGGTCTGCATGTGTGAATATGCTTTAGTACTTGGGGTTCCCTCTTCCTGTCAAGAGGCCCGCCTCGCATTCAGATAGGCTCAGATCACATGACTTGTAGCTTCCTGTTTCTCTTCCTGCACAATAGATGAAATACAAAAGAATGAAAAACCATATAAAGTCATGTTACTGGTAGTTCTGTCCACATTAGTGCCTTTGTCTTTGGCTCTCCAGCTTTATTATGTGGCAGTGACAGTCATGAGACCCTGTTTCTGACCTTCTGTTATCACATTAAGGTCTGATAACATTAAGGTCTGATCAAGTGGTAACATGTGGACACATTTGATGTTCAACAGTCTCTGTCATGAAAGCAAATTAACTTATGTGCATGTTTTATACATATTTGAGTAGGTATTTATGAGCATTTTAACTCTCCAATACCAAGCATATTATTACTTCCACCAAGGAGGTTATGTTTTTGCCAGAGTTTGTTTGTCCGTCTGTCTGTTAGTTAGCAAGAAAACTCAAAAAGTGATGGACGGATCTTGATGACATTTCCAGGGAAGGTTGGGAATGGGGAGATCTGGAAATGATTAGGTTTTGGTGGTGATTGGAGGGGGGGGGGGTTAAGATAACTCAATAACGTATGGACAGATGTTGATGACATTTTCAAGATGTGTTGGGAGTGTCACAAGGAACAAATGATTACATTTTAGTGGTGGTCCACAAGAGATCCTGGATTCTGGATCACTTTGAAATGTATTCTCCATTTACCAAAATGTAAAATTTCAAAGGGATCCAGAATCCAGGATGTCTTCCGGATCACCACTAAAATTTTTCATTTGTTCCTTGTTAGGGCGGCACGGTGGTGCAGTGGTTAGCACTCGTGCCTCACAGCAAGAAGGACCCTGGTTCGAATCCCACACCAGACCTTTCTGTGTGGAGTTTGCATGTCCTCCCCGTGTCCGCGTGGGTTTTCGCTGGGCACTCCGGTTTCCTCCCACCATCCAAAGACATGCACTGATAGGTTAATTGGTTAATCTAAAATTGGCCATAGGTGTGAATGTGAGAGTGATTGTTTGTCTATGTATGTTCAGCCCTGCGATGAACTGGCGTCTCGTACAAGGTGTACCCCGCCTTCGTGACCCCCGCGACCCTAGTGAGGATAAAGCGGGTTCAGATAATGAATGAATGAATGAATGTTCCTTGTTACACTCTCAACACATCTTAAAAATTTCATCAAAATCCATCCATACATTTTTGAGTTATCATGCTAAATAACAGACAGACAGACAGACAGACAGACAGACAGACAATGAAACTCTGTCAAAAACATAACCTCCTTGGCGGACATCTGTTCATTCGAAGTCTACCTTGGTGGAGGTTTGTGCTCTAGTTTGGTTCATGCATTCTGAAGCCCTCTACATCAGTAGTTACCAACCTTGGTCCTCAAGTACCACTATCCTGCATGTTTTAGATGTTTTCCTCTTCCAACACACCTGACAATCATTATCAATCTCCTGCAGAGCTTGATGACAGGCTGATCATTTGAATCAGGTGTGTTGGTGGAGGGATACATCTAAAACATAAAGGAGCACGGTTGGGAACCATTGCTCTACATGATCACTTTCTATAATTGAAAAATCTGATGTATACAATTAGATACATACAATCCACAGATAATCTCTCAGGCGGCAGAAATTTGGTTATCAGAGGCCTTTGCAGTCACACCAAAAATCTGTCATCAATGAGGAAGAAGGGAGAACTTTGTCACTTTTGAAAAACAATGACCATTTTGTTACATCTGTTTGTGTTATGTTATGTTTTTATTTGTTAAAAAATAATCATAGTTGAGCATTGAGGCCCAATGTAACGAATATCAGGCAAAATTGAAATTCATACTTGTTGTACAGAAGGACAAATACAGGCTCCACTTTCAAAGAACTGAAATATTCTGTCAATGATTTCATGGTTTAGTCTTTACAGGATTAACATGATACACAAGACAATTTGAGGATAAACATTTTTTTAGGTGAAGATGTCTGCTTGGTAACACATGGAACTGAAACTGATATACATGTTTTAAGCTTTACACAAACATCCAAAACATGTGTTTATCAACAGACTTTAATATCCAGTAGCACAAAGCCTAGTAAAATATTAAAAAGTCTGTGTTTAATTGACATGAGAATGTAGTAACACATGGACAGGTTGTCATAGTAGCACATGGACAGGTTGTCATAGTAACACATGGATGACTCTTTTATGCATCAGCTAAAATGTTGACTTATTAAAAGAAGACAAACCAGATATAATCAAAATGAAAAAAATATTTATTATATTTAATACCAGAGAGTTATTTAAACTGGTGGTGGTCCATACTGACATAGATGACAAATAAAGAGTCATTACTCAGTGACAGTTCATAGATAGTATTTTTAAATATGACTAGTGTATGAATTCAACTTCATCGTTCTGATTTTTTATTTCTCAAACTAATAAACAGGCTTTTTGTGCCTTTTTGTTAATTTAATGAGACCTAACAGAATGTTTGGAACTTCTCCTGTACTGTATAAATGGTATTTTAAAAAGGATAACATTTCTATAAAATAGTGATCTTTAAACCCCATCCCTCGCAATTGTTTTAGATCTTAATGGAATCTCACTCTCAAAACGTGAGGCTATTGGTTTGACTTTTCAAAGTCATTCAAGGTCAAAGGTCAAGGTGTCATTTTGGAGCCTACATGTAGTTTCCTATCTGTCAACAATACTGTTGACAGATAGGACTTTTTTGAGTTATGAACATTTAAAATCATGTGACCTTGATTTTTACTTTTTAAGATCACTCAAGGTCAAAGGTCATGACACCATTTTGCCACTAAGTCTCTAACTCCACATGATTTTCTGTTACAGTTCATTTGAGTTTTTTAGGCATTGAATGAGTTTAGGTATTGACTGACCTCTTCCATCAGTAATAGGTCGAAATCTATACATATACATATAGACAATTGAACATTAATTAATTAGTTAATTCATTCATTCATTAAGTTCAAAAGTTATATCTAAAATTGTATTTTGACCCTTATTGTAACCTTGACCTTCGACCTAGAGTGTTCAAATGTGTCCTTCAAGGTTTTGACATGAATGCACATCAACAGTGAGAGCAAAATGAAGCTATATGTAAAACTGAGTATACAGGAAGGAAAAGGAAATCCCTAATTTGCTTTGATTTACTGACTTTTGGTGACCTTGACCTTTGACATACATTAACCAAACTTTAATGGGATCTATTCTGGACCACCTTGCACCTTTTCTGAAAATGTGATGGAGATTGGTCCAATAGTTTTTGCATAAAGCAAACAAACAAACAAACAAACAAACAAACAAACAAACAAACAAGAACCAAGAACAATACTGCTCTTCAATACTGAACCCCTGCTCTTCAGGAGGTATTATACAGATGATCACACCTGATAAAATATCATTTGCAAATGTACTTTTTCATAGTGATGTTCACTTTCTCTTGTTGAAACCCATTCGTATAATATCTCCTTTTTTTTAGAAGTACACTTGTCTAAAAGTAAAATGCTTCCAGATTAAAACTAATGACAGTTTACCACATGTGTTACTGATAAAGAAAACTCATGTCTTAAATGCTGGTTGGCTCAAGTTTCCAAGATAAGTCTGGGGTCAAAATGTGAAATTCTTGGAATAATAACAGAATTGGTTTTAGTCCAAAGGAATATTGGTCTCAGATCTACTTCAAAACACTGTCTGCACATTATGATTCATTCACTTTACAGGTTCTTTCTAGTGGGATATTTACTAATCCATTGTATACATGTACATAAACCACCATATGTGTGGAATAACACACCATCATATATATTAAAAACATGAACTAAACAACATTAAAGTCATTTGTTTTATGTTTAATCTCATTAACATATGTAAGTTTTAACACATTTAACATCTAAAGCAGATACTTTCTAAAAAAAAATTGTAGACCAGAGTTATGTAAAGAAATCATTGTCAGTCTTTTATTAGTTTTAATGAATCTTAAGGTCCTTTGGCAGGTCATTTGTGAATCTGTTCAACTGTGAATTCAAGGTGAACAGGGTGTTTGTTTCATTACCACTGTACTGTGGAATGGCCCAGAGGATATAAGAGAATCTAACACAGTGGTTTCTATTAAGTCTTTTTGAAAATGGGATCATTTTAGGGTTGTTTTGTATTGATTTTCTTGTTTTCCTATTGATTTTAGTGTGCATGTTCTGTATTTAAAGTAGTTAGTGAGTCAAAACAACACCACATAACTGCATTTTGTTTTGCAGAAGAAGTAACTGTGTGAGTGATATGGGTAGAAGCTCTTACACATTTCTGTGTTTTGAAGTGTGTTTTTATGTTTCTATAGGCAACCAGACAAGCTGAGGGTTGTGTGGACGAGGAGAAATAGACGCATGTGCTCTAAGGTGTAACACACACACACACATACACACACACATTCACACACACACACACACACACACACACACACACACACACACACACACACACACACACACACACACACACACACACACACACACACATACTCGTTTCCATTTCTCATGAGGACCAAATTTGTAATGAAGTAGCCATTAGGTAGTGAGTGAAAAGACATCATCTGTTTTTTAAATAAATGAAAGTTAAAAAATGAGGAAATTAAATAAAAAAAATAAATAAATAAAATAAATAAATAAATAATAATTATTAGAAAATAACAACAAAAAACAAGTGAATAAAATAAGTACATAAAAAACAAAAATAATACTTGTTTCACTTTGCACCCGTTTCCCTCATGCTTTATGAGGACTTACGGAAAAAACAAATTAATGTATTTATACTGTAGGGCCACATCATTTGTAGTTTACTAATGTGGACCTTTATATAAAGTCAAAGTATCTTTAAGTAATTAATTAATTAAAATACATTAATAAAAACATATTAATATATATGTTGTGTATTAACACAATTAATAAAAGCCTAATATATATATATATATATATATATATATAGATAAATAAATTAAATAAAAAAAAAATCATGATATTAATAATATTAATAATAATAATAACAATTCAACAGCCACATAAAATCATAAATACATTTATATGTAACCCTTGTGGGGACCTGAAGTTTGGTGCCCATAGTGTCAGAGGTCCCCATGGTGTGACTATGTAAACATATCAATGTCCCCATAAAGAGGAATACAAGTACAAAACATACACACACACACACACACACACACACACACACACACACACACAGGTATACTAATATGTGGTCTTGTTGTGCAGCTCCACAGTTGGCAGCCCGGTATCAAAAACCCGTACAGAGGCATGGTGGTGTGGCCCGTCCCAGAGAATGTCGACATTTCTGTTACACTCTTCAAGGTAGACAAACCTGATTCAGTATTTACACAACACACAACACGTGATGCTGCTTCGTCTTTACATATTTGACCATATACATTACAAAAATATAAACATTACCAAGTATATTTTTCTCATTTCTGGTAAAAAAAATAATATCATATTTAAAATGAGACATGATCCCCTAAAGAGTAACTTTTCAGTGAGATATAAATAGCTTATTTTTAGACAATACATCTTGAAAATATTATTTCAAGAAATGTTACCAACATAATTTTCACCTTTTCCATTGTCAATTTTTTTTTTGCTTTAATTATGCAAAAAAAAAAAAAAAAAAGATGAATTAAGGATTTAGGCAATCACGTCTTATTTTAAAGTGTGATGAGATATTTTGACAAGAAATGAGAAAAATACACTTTGAAAGATTTAGATTTTTGCAGTGCATACAAAAGAAAAATATTGTATATAAATGAAATATAATATCACAAATCATGAGCAACAATATTTATTCAATTAAAAACTAAATTCTGTGACTAAAACAGACAGAAAATATATAATGGAATGAATAAAATCACAATTTTTTTGTCAGTACAATAACATAGATATTGGCGTAAAAACTAAAGTGATTCTGGTTATTATCAAGAAAACCATGGAAAATGGATAAATATGAACTCTGAAATTAATCAATAGTTCCCCTTAATAAAAAAAATATTAGTTGGAAGTACTTAAAAAGAAGAACATGTTAGAGCAACTTAATGCATTTGAGTTAGTAGTACTATTTCTGAAACTGTGAGTATTCACAACTTAATATATTGAATTATTCAGATTCATTCAGATTTACAGTGTAGCATATGTGCCTATTTTTTAACTGAAGATGAATGTGCAGAGTATATGTGTAATTATTTAAAAAAAAAAAAAAAAAAGAAGGCCAAAAAACAAAAAGCACAGACAAACATTTTGTAAGAATGGTAGACTGAGTTACATTTTAACTTGTGACTATCCTCTAGTCATTCATTCATTCATAGAATAGTGACATTGAATGTCACACTGGACGATGTCGTACAGAAAACAGTTCCACTAAGCAAAGTGTGTTGAGACTTTTCTTTTCCACAGGATCCTAATGCTGAAGAATTTGAAGACAAAGAATGGACGTTTGTCATTGAGGGTGTAAGTACGCCCTCACTAATCTCACATAAATCTGCCCCATGATAAAGAGCACAAACTAAACATATAATAAATCTATTTAATCCTTATTAAGAATTAAAAGAGCACATTTTTATTGATCCTCTTTGGTCACAACTAGGAAAACAAGGGCCATCGTAAGGTGCTGGCGTCAGCGGACATCAACATGAAACGCTTCGCCAGTCCCACACCGACCCAGACTGACCTGACGCTGAAGCTGAAACCACTGTCAGTCAAAGTAGTCGAGGCCACGCTCAAACTGTCGCTGTCATGTGTGTTTGTGCGTGAGGGAAAAGCCACGTGAGTAGTTTGGGAAATGTTTCCTTATGCCACTATTTATTGCTCTAGTTCACTTTGGTTTCTGTACTTTGTAAAGTAGATAACACACTGGTGTTGACAGCTCTTAGTGTCTGTATTACATCATTTTTGTGTTTCTAATAGATGATTTAATGCAATAGTTTTACAACTTTGGGGTCATGAGCTCATGTGGGGACATGTAGAATTCAAATGGGGTTGTCTGAAATATCTAGCTATTCATAATAAATAAAGAAATAAATTCATTAATAATATATATTTTTTTCAATTATTATTATAAAACATTTTTTAATGTTTCAATATATATTTAGTTATAATTAAAACACCAAACACGTTTCCTGATATAAATCAAGTTCAAATAAAATATAGAATATAATATCTGAGATGACATATCTTAACTAAACTAATCATATAATCACATTTGTTATGATCCTTCAACTTGTACAGAGACCGTCACAGTGAGAAAGTAGTGTAAAATGTAAAGTTCTGCACAGATCTAGTGTAAAATTCAATTCTACAGAATGATGATTAGTGCCAGGCTGCTACATTGCATTGTGGGTATTAGACATTTTACTCATTGTGTTCTATTTTATGTGCAGAGGTTCCGAGAGGGTTTTGTGTTAATGTTTATTTAGGGTAATATTTGAGTTTTACAAGGTTTGTTGACCGTTTTATGTTTAGTTTTTTTAATTAAATTTGTATTTATGAATGTGACACTATTAGTCAGACCTGTAGGCAGAACCATGCCTTACCCGACTGTTGGTGTAAAGGTATAAGTGCAATAAAAATTAGAGGCCTTTGCTCTTTCAAAGGATAAACTTGTCCTTAGGTGATTGAATCTTAAAGACTTCATTTCTGGCCTTTGCATCCCGCTGTAATTCTACATGGTTTCAATATTAGCATCAGGTGCAAACAGATGATGAAACTGACACTGTAGAGAAAAACATATTAAAACATTATAGTTATTTTTTAAAGTAACTTAAACTCAAAAAAATGTTTAACTCAAATTTGGAGTAAAAATAACTATAAAGTGTAATCCCATTACTCTCAATATTGTTGAATATTTGACTCCGGCCATACAGTAAATTTGACTTTTAATTTTGATTGGGACCAAATGTTACCTTAAAAAGAGTTAACCCCTTAACACCTGTCACAAATATGGAACATACCCAAACATATATCATGTATGTATGTATATATATATATATAATAAATTTATATATATATATATATATATATATATATATATATATATATATATATATATATATATATATATATATATATATACATACATTAATTCAAAATCAGGCATTAAGGGTAAAATTCAACTCCCTAAAAGATAAATTAACACTGTTTTTATTTTTCCTTAGTGATGAAGACATGCAGAGTCTGGCCAGTCTGATGAGCGTCAAACCCACCGACATCGGAAACTTGGACGACTTCAATGAGAGTGATGAAGAGGAGGATAAGAAGTCTACCACTGCCACAGGTGCTACCTTCATCTGTCCTGTTGCATCTTGTATGACTCGTGCACTCTCTCTTTCCTTCCTTTGGTTCTTACTGGTGGCTCTCCTCTATGCTTGGCCTTCTCTCTCTCTCTCTCTCTCTCTCTCTCTCTCTCTCTCTCTTCTATGCTGTAGTCGTTCCACACACTCTAACTCGCCCGAATCGCCCTGCGCCTCCTCCACCTGACCAGCGCCCCTCTGCTGCTCCAGCCTCAGGTAGCCTCCTCCTCATGCTCTTTTTCACCACCACTGTTTGTTTCATTCACTTTCACATGGACTATGAGCTCACATTATGGACTTTGAGTGTGTGTGTGTGTGTGTGTGTGTGTGTATCATTCCATTTCACACATTTATGTCATTTGTTCTGCAGCCCTTCCCACATGACTTCAACAGGAGTTCTTTTCATACCACATACTTCTCATATAGACATTAAAAGCTTCAGAAAATCATGTGATAATATTAAAACACAGGAGACTCTATCTACCTTTGATGACTCATTGTCATGCTAACAGTTATTATCCCCTAAATGAGAGGCAAGGGGCATTGTTTTTAATTTGGTTTGGTTAGTTTGTTTCATTTTAAAGCAACAAAACTATTGGTTGAATTTATACCAAATTTGGTTTATAGATTCCCAGTGACCCAGAAGAGATCTCATTACAATTTTGATAAAAGTAGGTCAAAGATAGAATTTTTATGAATTTTTGAAACTAATTATTTTCCCCATTTACTTTTGTACAGTAGGTGGAATGGATGACATTTCAAATGTCTGTAGCATCAAAACTATTTGGTAAATTCATACCAAATTTGGTTTATAAATGGCCAGTAATACAGAATATATGACATTATATTTTGGGAACTGTAGATCAAAGTTCCAATTTTTTTAATGAATTTTTAAAATCTTCCCAATCTTGTTTGTAATGGGCAAAATATTTAACATTAGACAACGTTGTATGATTGTGACAACTCCAATAAAAATTGAATTAAAAAAATAAAGAACAAGTGGTGCACAATAAACCCTGCCCCCCTTGCACATATTTAACCTGACTTGCCCTATCTCTTATCATTACGAATACATATTTTTGGTGACTGTGACCTTTGACCTAAATTCACCAAAATTTAATGGGGTCTATTCTGGACCACCTTGCACCTTTTTCATGGAAATTGGTCCATTAGTTATTTGCATAAACCTGCTTAAAATAATCAAACTAACAAACCAACTCAAACCCTCTCCCCTTTGGGGGGGGCAGGGTAATAATAATAAATATTTTCAAGGGGTGGGATTTGTTGTGTCTAGCACCACTTGTTTAATAGTATATAATAATAATAATTGTATGAGTTCATTCCACTTGTAAATATAAGAAGTAATGCAGTAGAGTTATTTTGATTATTAAAGGTCTCTAATTCATTTTTTTTTTAACCTCATTTCCAACTAGCCCCCATCCAGCATGTCCATGTGGGCCCCAGAAGGGTCACATTTGAGCTGCATATAAGGGTCCCATGTGGGTAAAGAATCTCTTCATTGTCATTGTACCAAGGACAATGACATTTAGGTAGAGCTCTCAGGTTCAGTGCAACAACTTACAGATAGACAATAAATATCAGTCAAACAACAACAAATATCAGTTAAAGCCACAGTTATTTACATTAAAAAAACTATTGCAAACTAAGATTTTTGTAAAACAGAATGTAAGGAGTGTAAATAATATGAGAAGTAAAGCAAATGACATGAAATATAAATATTGAGGGATAAATTGTGTGAAAAATAAATAATATAAAATACTCAGATCTTTAATTTGGATTCTGATGTGAGCAAACAAATGTGGGGTCACCAAGGAAACAGTGGATAAACCCACATGTATGCAGCCTGAATTAGACCCTTCTGGAGCCCATATGGGCATTTCTTGCTGGGTCTACAGTCTCATTATGTGTTGTATGTTAACAGTCATTTGTCACATGGTTAATATTATGTGTGTTTTGTGACGTATATGTTCAATATTAAGTATCCGGGTCAGACTATAGACCACTGAGGCCACATTGGATCCATGAGTCTGATCACATTTTCATCTCCACTTAATATTCATTGCTCTGTCATGACTTCTATTCTTGTCTCTTTTTCATTTGTTCTTACTCCTGCAAAATCTCCTTCATCCGTCACTCCATCCATCCATCCATCCATCCAATCCTCCATCCATCCATCCAACCAGTTTCGGTGCGAGAGGGTGGACCACCCAACCCAGCTTCCCGCCCCCCTCTACCCATCGCTCCTCGCCCGTCACCTCGCCGCAGCCGCCACCCCTTCTCCTCTACCCCTGTCCAATCAGAGATCCAGCCCTCTCCTTGCCCCTCCCCTCAGCCCTCACCAAGATCCAAGCATAAAAAATTAACCACTCCTGTTCAATCAGAGGCTGTGTCTGAACTCCTTTCTAAACTCCCCCTCTCTCAGACCACTCCCACTGCCTTAGGTCAGACCCATTCCTCTGGCCTAACGCTTGCTGATGTAAATCCCCCTTCCCCTGATTCCCAAAACAAGTCCTGTGATGTAACCCTATCTACCACTGCTTCAGCTGGAGGTCCAAATACCGCCTCGAAACTCTCCCCGAAACCTGCCAGTGACCCTGAATCAGCTCAAGTCCCCTCCCCAGCATCGTCATCTTTAGAACCAATCATAACATCATCCTCAGCAGCTGCCCCAAAGCCTTCTTCCACTACATCCACTAATCCCATAAGTAAAACCTCCCTGACTTCTTCCAATAAATCCTCCTCTCCCACCAAGCCCACCCTCCTCTGTGACGTTCCATCCACCCAGAACCTCTCTCAGCCACCCTCTCTACCTAAAATCTTCCAGTCGGGCTCAGTAAAAGGTATCAGTGGGTTGGCAGACAGGCACGCTTTGCATGCTTTCCACTAACTGATTCCTTATGCGAGAAGTTTCGGTTTATTTTCTGCATGACTCACCTTCATCTCTGGGTTCCAAACATGTTCAGTACTCATGCATAGTGTGACATGGCAGGAAGCTATGCATGATTAGATTTTCATGAAAGAAGAATTGTGGGTACCAGTAGATTTAAGCTTGAAATACATTTAAGTTAAAAAAAAAAAATTATAAAAAATTAGATCATACTGGAAAAAATTTTACCAAGTGTATAATTTATTTTTTATTTTTTTTGCATTTTTGGTCAAAATATGAATGCTTGAAATAAGGCATAATTATATAAAAGTAACTTTTGAGTGGGATACTGTATATAGAAGTTATTTTTAGACTATAGGTCTTAATTTAATTTAATTTTTATATAAAATGTTATTGTAGTGGCCAAATTTGTTGATAACATTAACAACACTAATTCTTGTATTATTCCATATACAGTAGTGGAAAAATGTTTTTGCATTTTTAATATTGTCATGAAATATTTTCACAAAAGTATTTTTTGTGTTTCAAAAGATGTGGCAGCATCAGTCAAACAGATAAATAAAAACTGGGAGGTGGAATGTTTTTAAATTATTGACCATTTCAACATGTTATGTCCTGGATGTTTTTCTGCTGAAACATCCAGTTTTGACCTGGACAGAACAGAGCATGTGCAGAAGGAAACATGTGGGTTTGAAGAAGGGAACAATACTTGGCAGATTTCAGTGACTTACTAAGAATGATTTTTAATATAATATATCACAAATGTATGGGGTGTCCAAAATAATTTTTCCAACACTGCATATCCAAACTGGGTTCATTTTCTTTGTCATCTTTATAACTGAAACACTGGCTTCTATTGTTTCAGATAGATAGATAGATAGATAGATAGATAGATAGATAGATAGATAGATAGATAGATAGATAGATAGATAGATAGATAGATAGATAGATAGATAGATAGATAGATAGATAGATAGATAGATAGATAGATAGATAGATAGATAGATTTTGCCTCATAAATTCCACATTTCTGCTCCCTGTTTTTTCACCTGTGTTCATTCTTTTCATTTCCACCTCTTTGTTCTCTTCACTTCAGTTCCTGTTTCATATCAACGGCGCCCCCCAGAGGTTCAATCTGCAGATGAACTGACCTCTAGTTCTGGTTCTAGTTCTAGTTTCTACTCATGTCATGTAACATAATACACAACAGACACTCTACAGTTTTCCTAACATTTCCCTTTCTCCTCTTGTCTTTTTTTTTTTTTTTTTTTTTACTACTTTTCAGTCCGGTCCCATATTTTCAAACCTCAGATTGTGAAGTCAATAGCCCGTCCGTCTTCTCCTTCACCTTTTACTGTTGATGCTCCTGTTTTAGCTTCTGCACCATCTGCTCCTAAATCTCAGCCTTCTACCTCTCAGACAGGTAACCCCATGTTTATATAGGTTTGCGTTTATCATATAACTTTATAATATTGGGCCATATTTGTCTAAAATAAAAAGTATATCAGTGTGTGTTATACTACTACTGTACTTTATTATGCTTATGTTTGAAATAATCTGACAAACATGAACATATACATGATATCGTTAGTTTCTAAATCAGACACTGCAAAAAATAATCCTGTTTTTCATTTATGTAAAAAACACAGAAAACCATAAACATACAGCATCTACAGAGTAAAATGTAGATGAACATAAAACAGTAAATTCAAGGATTGACTCTTACATAGACCTGCATGGTGTCCACAGTGTTTTTTAAATCTACCAGAGATAAACTGGGTGAAATTTAGGGTTCAGTGTTTTCAGATTTTAGAAAGACATTTACTTGTTTTATTTTGTTTTTAATGTGTTTATTATGAAATGCTTACTTTTCTATTACTTTTCATTAAAAAAAAACTGTTATTTTTAACATTGTGGTTTTTCAATTTAAAGTTTTATTTTCTCAAAACAATAGAAATACATAATGTCTACATACAAATCTGGTTTTGTTCACATAGCCTTCCTGTAAAAACTACAGCTACATATGATTTAATTGTGAACATCTTCTGAAATAACTTTACATTGTATTTTCACTTACACTTTTTTATGTTCTAATTTAACAACTTTTTGCTGTAATTCTGCAGTCTTTTTTTTTTTTTTTTTTACAAAGTATAATGGAATTATAGGTGTTTTTATTTTTTTATTTTATTTTATTGGTTAAAAACACTGTCTTTATCTACTTCTTTACTTCCACTAGTTTTCTTTTCAGTTTCTCACCTGTTTTTTTCCTGCTGCTGAGGCTATCCTTGTTGTCATGACACTCTGATCTGCTTCACTTTCATTACTTTACTTTCCTCAGACTCTGCTCTGGCCAGCGCTGATATTGCAACCGTCCCTCTGTTGACTAGCCCTGACCTCGATGCTCTATGTGATCCGATTGTTCCAGTGTCACTTCCTCTCTCGTTACCACCTCTCTCATCTTCTCATAACACTTCAGTTTTGTTGCCTGCGCCTGTTTATTCTCAGTCCACCACTGGTCAGTCAGGTACATTGAATCCTTCAATTCTTATTTAAAGCTCCAAAAATACTAAATAGCATCACCTATCTTCTATTTTCACACCGGTTACAATTTGCTTATTGTTTAATTATTGTTTCTTGGTTTGTCTTTACAGGCTCATCATTATCATCAAGTCAAGTTGAGAAGGAAACACTCCCTGTCACAAAAGAAATAAGCAAAGATCTTTCACAAAATAACCAAGTGGGAGCGAGCACCATTATATCCACAGAGCCAATCAAATCAGACCAAGACTCAAAGGCAGTCATCACTGAAAGCAAAGCTGACCAAGAAATGATCAGGTAAGATGATGGATAGATGGCACAAGTGCTCGAATGAAGTTATTTTGCTTTGACCTGTAGTGTCTGCTGTGAGTGAGATGTTTGAGAGAAACTTGACCAGAACTTACCAGCATAAAATCATTTTTGAAAAGTCTGTAAATCTTCAGCTTCTTCTGTGTTCCTGAACAAACTAGTCTTGAAAAGTGCAGTTATCCGAAGAGTTCAACATGTGCTGAATGCTTGATATTGTAAAGTTATGCAGTAGAAATGTACAGTGACAGTACAGTTAATGCTAAGGAAATATTTCAGCGATTATAGTCCATATAGATTTGATGATACATGACTGATAATATTGAAACAAAAACTGCAGTCTTTCCTAACCCTAACCAAAGCGATTTTATTGTACGAATTGTACAAATGTACAAATGTGTTGGAATCCACATACAAATTTCAATCTTGTGACATTCTCCTGAATTTTTGCATTGGACTTTTTGTGCCTAAAAATAGACACAAAAGACACTTTCATGACAAATTACTTGGGAGTTTTTTCCTTTCATGGTTTACAGAAAAGTACCACATTTTTTCTAATACCTGGATTGCCACAACCTGGTATATTTTGCATAATAGAGACTGCGACACATGCAGAATCACATGCACTTGGTTGCAACATATTGGACTTACTGTATACGGTCCAAAATATTTGCCTCAGCACAGACAGCAGTAAACCTGCTTCAGCCTGCAAGCACACCGTGATGAAACTGGTTGAAAAATACAGTAATGAAACAGTTTGTCAATAAGGAATGCAAGGCTCTTGACCCACGGATTGCACAATGCTGTGGTTGCTTTGTGTTTGCACCTTTGGATGCTAACACATGCTAACAGTTGCAGACTGTTTTTGCCCTGGCTGCTGTTGCATTGACCTTCCAGCTGTGAAACATTTAGCAGGCTTATAGTTTGTCCTCCTCACTGCCTGTCAACTCCCTCATCACTTCCTGCACGTTTAATTTTTATTTTGAATTTTTATTTTTATTTTTGAGACACTCCAACCAACTCTTTTGAGGCTGACATCCATTGTTTCTGTCCTCAGTCCCACCCAGTCCCCCTCAGAGCTCATCATAGCCCCGCCCCCGCCATGGCCCTTCTCGAGCTATGAGAGTCCCGCCCCTGAACATCCTTCCGCCAATGTTCTGGCAGCGTTTATCTCCCCTAAACAGCCAGAGATTCAGAGGGGAGTAGATTCACAAACCTGTGAGCCAGTGAATGTAGTTAGTACATTTAAGGCTGAAAAGCCGCCACTGGCGACGCCTGATATCTTTGAGTCACTTGACAAGAAACAAGAGTCAGGGGGGTTGTTTCTGGAAGAGGATGATTCAAAACGAGATACGATCAAACGGTGTCCTCCAGGGTGAGTATTTATATTTATAGATAAAAACCTGAACTAATGGTGGTGATAATGGTGAAACACACACATACACACAACACTACAATTAAGATATATTGTTTATCTGTTCTACAGTCTTGAACAGAAAACCAATGAAAAGGCACCGCAAGAAAAAGTGTCAATGGTTAAGCAGTTAGAAGGAACAGCAAGAGAGAAAGAAGAAAAAGAAATGAAAAAGAAACAAGAGGATGAAAAGAAGAGGAAGGAAGAAGAGCAGAAAGACATGGAGAGGAAAAAACACGAGGAGAAGAAGAAGAGACTGGTAGAGGAGGAGAAGAAGAAGCTTTTACAGGAGCAGGAGGAGGCGAAGAAGGAGAAGGAAAGGAGGAAATCTGAAGAGGAGAGACTGTTAAAGGAGAAGAGAGAAAAACAGGAAAAGCTGAGACTGGAAGAAGAAAAGAGGAGGCAGGAGCGGGAGGAGGAGAGGAGGAAAAGAGAGCAGGAGAAGAAGCTCCTGGAGGAGGAAAGAGTGAAGGAGAAGCTCAGGAAGGATGAGGAAAGGAGAATAAAGAGGGAAAGATTCCTGAAGAAGATGAAGGAGGAGGAGGAGGAGGAAAGGGAGGAGAAAAGACTGAAGCAAATGAAAGCACTTGAGGATGAAAAGAGGAAGAGGGAGGAGGAAAAGAAGAAGCTCCTCGAAGAAGAAGAGAGGAGGAAGAGGGAAGAGGAGAAAATGAGGCTCCTTGAGGAAGAGGAGAGGAGGAAGATGGAGGAGAAAAAGAGGCTCCTTGAGGAAGAAGAGAAGAGGAAGATGGAGGAGGAGAAAAAGAGGCTCCTTGAAGAGGAAGAGAAGAGGAAGAGAGAGGAGGAGAAAAAGAGGCTCCTTGAGGAGGAAGAGAGGAGGAAGATGGAGGAGGAGAAAAAGAGGCTCCTTGAGGAGGAAGAGAGGAGGAAGATAGAGGAGGAGACAAAGAGGCTCCTTGAGGAAGAAGAGAGGAGGAAGATGGAGGAGAAAAAGAGGCTCCTTGAGGAGGAAGAGAGGAGGAAGATGGAGGAGGAGAAAAAGAGGCTCCTTGAGGAAGAAGAGAGGAGGAAGATGGAGGAGGAGAAAAAGAGGCTCCTTGAGGAGGAAGAGAGGAGGAAGATGGAGGAGGAGAAAAAGAGGCTCCTTGAGGAAGAAGAGAGGAGGAAGATGGAAGAAAAATGCCTGAGGAAAGAGAAAGAGCAACAGAAAATGAAAGAGGATGAAGAAAGGCGGAAAAAGGAGGAGGAAGAGAAGAGGAAGAGAGAGGGAGAGAAAAGAAGGCAGGAGGAGAAGGAAAGAGAGGAGCAGAGATTGAAAGAGGAGGAGAAAGAGCGACTCTTAAAAGAGGAAAGAGAAAGAATAGAGAGGAGGAAGGAGGAAGAAGAGAGGAAGAAAAAGGAGAAGGAGGTGAAGGAACAGAAAGAAAGGGAGAGGAAGCAACAGGAGGAGGAGGTGAGAAAGAAGAGACAACTTCAAGAGGAGAAAGAAAAAGAGGAGAAGAAAAGGCAGGAAGAGGAGAAGAAGAAGAAAGAGGAGGAAAGAAAGAAGAGGGAAGAACACGAGAGGAGACAGAGAATAGAAAAGGAGAAGGAAGAGAAGAGGAAGCAAGAGGAGGAGCAGAAAAAGAAAGAAGAGATGGAAATGAGACAAAAGGAGAGGGAGGAGGAGGAGGAGGAGAGGAGGGTGAGGGGGGAACAACGAGCTCAGATGAGTGTGGAGGTCAACAAGTCAGACGAGGACAAGCAGAAGATGAGGAGCCTGGCTTCAACTGCTCCTCCTCTACACCTCCCTCTGGATAAAACTAGGCCTGCGCCTAAACAGCAGCCCTTCCAGAGTCTCAGCCAATCACATGACAGAAACATCAATACCCCTAGATCACAATCCACAGAGATGACACCTTCATCGCTTAATAAACAGCGCCTTACCGACACAAACTCCATTGAGCGGTGAGTTACAGCCATGAAAAAAATCAATAAGGATTTTTTTCCCTCCATATTTCCACACGCTCTTTGCTCTTTGTACTGTATCAGCTGCTTTTCAAATCACCAATAAAACCAATCAGGTATCCATAATACACTCATTATACAGTTTTCTTTAACTGGTGTATGTACAGTACAATAAAACGATGTGATTCGTGTAATATTTAAAGGTTCAATGTGTAATATTTGGAGAATTCTTTGCATTTTCTCTCTTGCAAATAGTGACGACAAAATAATGTGAAAAGACCTCATTAGAGACAGAAAAAAATGGGTTTAACTCTTGATCCTTAGAGTTCCAAGTCAGTTATATTATGGTTCTGTACAGAAGCTTAACCAGCCTGTGCAAAAAACACCTACTTGAGTGGAACACATCTTAATATAGACAACAAGTCCTGCATCAAAAATGAGGGAAAAAAATGTCATGTTTGTTTCATCCAATTTGAATTATGCACATATATTTGTCCATTTAAAAGTTGTTTTTTTTCCAAGTTAAGAAAGCCATAGTTGTAAAACTGTTCAAGGATTAGGCAGAAAAGAAATAAATATCAAGACAACACATCAGAAAATCACTGATATGACTTTAACTGAAGGGTACAGTGTACATATGAACAGTCAAACCCTCCTCAAACTTACACACTGAACCTTATTTCTTATTATTCTCTGGTAATTCTCTATTCTAAAATCTATTTGTACATGTTCTATCACATGTTCTCCTTCATTCCTTTTCACATTTCCTCTCTCTCTCTCTCTCTCTCTCTCTCCCCTTATTCCAGTCTTGAACAGCCCTCTGTCATAAAGGAAGGCCCATTTTCAAACAGTGTTGTCCCTGAAATGAAAATGTCTACTAAATGTACTCCAACTGGAGCCACTTTACAGTCCTCTCCTGAGGAAAAACCAGTCACTTTAGAGGTCTTGACCCTGGTCCCACCTCCACAGAGGCTGACTGAGGCAGAGATTCCTTTATGGAAAGTACTAGAAGGAAAGAGTGAGAAAGATTCACCTGAAAAAATCTTTACCAAGACGGTTATTACACAAGAGTACATAAAACCTTTGTGCAGAGGGTAAGAATGGATGAGGGGATGTCTGTCTGTCTACTGCATTGCTTTATGTCTCTGTTTGTTTGTTTGCTTTGCCGATGATCTCCTAAATAGATAATTACCCAATTGTCTTTTCTAATAGATGCATTTTTTTTTATTTATGTATGATTTATTATAAGGATATTTCTCTCTTTTTCTCAGCTCAAACAGTGAAGATTCTTCTGAAAAAGACACTCATATGAAGCAAGAACAACTGACAAACGCTTCAGAAAGTCATCAAACCCTCCCACCCCCTGCTCAGCCTGGTGCACCACCAGTTAAAGAGGAGCCCAAAGAGCCAGAGGGACCCAGCACTGAACCAGCAACCTCACTCAAGGTTTACTCCAAACCAGGAAGTGACCGCACAGCTCTGGATCTGGCACCTCTCCCGCCCTCCAAACCAGAACCAGGACTGCGGCCGGAACAAGTTCTTCAGCCAGGAAAACCAGGAAACCCTCAACAGGAGGGAACAGATGAGGTGAAACCATGTGACAGGGTGGCTGGTGGTCAGGAGAGTTTGAGCAATAATAAAGAGCCAACGCGTGAGGATGAAAATCAGCTGTGGGCAACTGTGGAGGAGACCACAGTGGAGGCAGGAGTGGAAAGAGGGAAGGAAAGCAATGAAAACACCAAAGAGAAGCAAAAGACGGAGGAGACAGACCAAGGGAAACAAGAGGAGGGAGGTGTTTCAGGGGGGTGAGTCAGTGACAGTTCCTTGTAGTCTTTGCAGCATGGTGCAATTTGGCTGAGTTTTTTTTTTTTGGTTTTTTTTGTGCTTTTTATCTAAATATACAACATATACTCACACATACTGAAACTAACATTCATCTGTGGCGTGGTACAGTACACTAACCAGTTCAGTGTCAGCAAGTAACCTCATCTGATGCTATTCTTTTCCCCTCAATGTGTGTCTTTGTTGTTGATAATTGTAATGGAAACGCTTATATCATATATGTGCATATGTACTGTTTGTATGTGTGTAGTCTCCAGCAATGTGCACATACAGCAGCAGATGAGTATGTTGCACAGCAGCAGCAGCAGCAAGAGGAAGCCCCTGTTAGCTTCATGTCAGCAGTAGTGGGCGTGTTGTATAGAGGGTGAGTCCCTGCCTGTGCATCCCTACTTATTGAGGTGTGCAGTTGAGTAAGTTTGTATTAATTACCAATAGTTGGTGTTGCAGTACGTGTTGGAAACATTATTGTGACGTTCATGCAGTTATTGTATTGGAACATCATTTGCTTATTTATAAAAGCATGTAGTGGTTCTTTGCATTTCCAAATGGTAGCTTTAAATAACTATAATTATGTTGGTTGATGTTTAACCCATAAAAGCCCAGTGCTAATTTTGGAGCAGTTCTCAAATACATTTTTTCTCTAGATTGCATCATTTCTAAGATTCATTATCGTGTTAACTTATGTATTTTGCATTGTTTTAATGAAAATGATGTATTTTCCTAGATTTAATTTTCTGATTTTTGTCAAAATACATAAAAGTTAAACTTTAAATTTGAGGGTTTTTGTATCAGAAATGGAGAAAATTGAAGAAAAAGTGACTTCTTCAGCACTAAATGAACAAAAACCAAGAGTCTTCATCGACTGTCATTGAACTCTAGGGGTTTTACTTGTGAATCAATGTTGTAAAAGACAATGGTGTTTCCATGGTAACTATGTCCAGATGGGTCATACTGTATCTGCTGACCATGAAAAGACGAATAACTGCAGGTAACACCAGTGATTTTCATGTACTGATAGAATTAGTGGGTGAACAGGTATTAAACATCTTAGATGGTTTTAATCACCAGTGGCTGTTTGAGTTTATTCTGACTTTACATTTTAAGGCCAACTTCTGCTGGCAAAAAAACTTAAGATCCAGATGATCAATTGTGGTTTGAACGTTTTCTTATTGTCAGGCCTTGACAAACATTTGATAAATAGTGGAACATTTCACAAATCTGAAGTAGAAAAAGCCAGTCAGTTGTTCTTATAAAAACCTGGGTTGATCTTTTTCATCGTTTCCCCTTCTTTGTTACATTTCTATACATCTATGAATCTTATCATTGTTGCCTGACCTTAAATATAGCTTGTGTTCTATGTACATTGACACGTTTCTGTTTATGTATGTGTATAGTTTTGTTTGGCAGCTTGGTGCAGTTTTGTAGCAATTCATAACATAATAATGGCTCATAATGTAAAAACTTAAATAAATTAAAATTTCACAATGTGATAATCGACTCATAATAAAATCACAAGTGCATAATGTAATAATGTAATAACTCATCACATTATGAGTACAGCTATATAACAACTCATAATGTAATAAAAGGTGATAATGTAACAATGGCTTATACTGCGGCAAAGGTAAAAAAAAAAAACTTTTGTCACGATGTAAGCCATTGTTACATTATGAGCTTTTATTACAATATGAGTTGCTATATAGCGAAGCTCATAATGTAATCACACTATTACATTATGCACAAAAATGTTATTACGTTATGGGCTCATGATATTATTACATTATGATTTGATTATTACATTATGAACTTTTATTATGTTTAAGTTATTACATTATGAACTGTTATTACATTATGAGCTTAGAAAGTCTGACATTGATAAACTGGAGTATAAATATAAATAGTCTGTGATCATTCTTCTGGTGCTGATTTATGGGAATCATTGGTAAAAGTCGTACCATATAAGTGTGTTTGACGTGTTGATTTTTCAGCTGTGTGTTTTTTGGAGCTGATTTGAGCTCTCACCTGCATGGCAGTTGAAATAATTATAGTTTCTTTTTAACTGTATAAGGAGCAGAATAAATGCAGCTGGCTTTAGTTGTGCAATAGTTTTTTGAAAAATGTTTCTCAGTGCAACCAAAAAACAAAATATTTTCTCAGTGTGGTTTCTCACAGCACTTTGGACAAACACCAAGACAAAGTCTGAGTAGAAACGATTTAATCCAGCATGTTTTCTGGCCTTTTGTCACAATGTTTTGAGTGTAGAAAGGTTACTTGAGGGCAGTGGTTCTCAAATCCAGTCCCTGTGGCCCAGTGTCCTGCATGTTTTAGATATATCCTTCTTCTATCACATCTATGTTCAATTAATGATAAGCTCTTCAGAAGCTTATCACCAGGTATGATGTAAGAGAGAGATTTTTTTATATGTATTTAATATATATATATATATATATATAGTCTTGATTTTTATTATTTATTTAAATTTTTATTGTATTTTTTATTTGTATCTATTTTTAAATTATTTTAGTTAAACAAAGAGGAAAATATTTGTTTCTGTTTTTTTTTAATTTAAAAAATATATATTGGCTTTTTTAATGTTTTATAAAAAATTTTTAATTACATTTTTAAATGAAAACTATTTTTAAAAATGTTTTTATGTACTGTTTTATTTTTTTAAATTTCATTTTAAATGTTATTTATTATATAAAAAAAAAATATATTATTTTAAAAATTATTTTAATGAATTTTATTTCTTATTTATTTATTTATTTATTTTTAATGATCTATTTATAAAAAAAAAAAAAAAAAAAAAAAGAAGACAAGGGTGATATTTAAAACATGCAGGACACTGGGCCATGAGGACCGGATTTGAGAAGCACTGCTTTAGGGTAAGGTTTTCCTGTCCCTCATGTCTGTCCTTTAGCTATGAGACAGTGGCGTCCGTCCTGCAGACAAGTGGGTCAGCCGATGCCGATCATCTACATCCGTCTGCAGAACTCCTTTTACATGAAGATCTACCGACTGAGCCAAATGATGAAGCAGAAATTCCCCTTAGACTAAACATTTCACCACCCAAGGCTTTCACTGATGCAGCTGAATGTCACAAAGATACTGAACAGAAACGTCCCAAGACCATATCTGTACAGAAACCAGAATGTTTACCCTGCAAGGAAACACAGGGACTCAGTCTGGTGGCGAGTCTGAGACTGGCAGCCAGTGAACATGAGAAAGAGAGGGAGCAAGAAAGAGAGAAGGAAAGGTTAGAAAACATCCAGAGGGAGGAGAGAGAGAGGGCAGAGAGAGAAGAGCAAGAAAGAAGGGAGCGGGAAGAGGAAGAAAAAAAGCTGGAAATGGAGGAGATGGCAAGGAAAATGAGAGAAGAAGAAGAAAGGTGGGAGAAAGAGAGGCTAAAAAAAGAGAAACAAGAAGCAGAGAGGAAGGAGAAAGAAAGGATGAAGAGGGAGAAGGAAGGGGAAAGATTGAAAAGACAAAAAGAGGAGAGAGAAGAGGCAGAGAGGCTGGAAAAAGAAAGAGAGGAGAGTGCAAGAAAAAAGAGGGAAGAAGCAGAAAGGAAAGCAAAAGAAAGGGAGGAAAGAGAGAGGTTGAAAAAAGAGGAGGATGCTCAGAAAATGAGAGAGGAAGAAAGGATGAGGAGACAGATAGACGAGAGAGAGGAGAAAGAAAGAGAGGAGGCCGAGAGGAAGCACAAAGACAGGCTGGAAAAGGAGGAGAAGGCAAGAAAAATGAGAGTGGAGGAACAAAGGAGAGAGAAAGAACGGATGAAGAGGGAGAAAGAGGAGAGAGAGAGGATAGAAAAGAAGCAAAGGGAGGAGAAAGAAAAGAAAAAACAGACAGAGGAGAAAGAGAATCAAAAGATGAAGACTGAAAAAGACAGAAAGTTAGAGAAGGGAGACAATAAGAGCAGACAGACAGCACAGCCAGCTGTCTGTCCTCCTCTGAGGGAGGCCGAACTGGACGATATCGCTGATGACGAGGAGCTTGAACACGATGAAGCGTCAGAAAACAAAGCTGAGCACAGAGTAGTCAGCTGTGGAGTTAAAGCAGAGCCTGTCCCTTCAGTCAGACCCATAAACAGGGTTAACGCCCCACATTATCCCAGTCTGAGGTCAGATAAGAGGGAGAACCTAAAAAGTGGTGCTATCCCCGTGTGGATGAGAGAGGAGGAGGAGGAGGAGGTGGAGTATGAGAGAGGACAGGAGGATCTGGGCTCCATCTGGCTGGCAGAGCTGTACATGGAAGAAGGGGAAGCAGGGTGAGTAGGGGGGTGAGAGGGGCAAGTACAGGCAGAGGGGGAGTAACAGGAGAGGTCAGAGCTGGGGCTTCACTGCAAAAAAAACCCACATCTGAGTGTATGCTCGTCATTTCTACTTAAAATAACACACTAGAGTAGATCAGATATCAAAGTTAAAAATCAAAGGATATTTATTTACCTCCTTTGGGAAACATTTGTCTCAAATAGAGAGAGCTGCTGCATCCCCTACCCATTACATTCATACCCACAATAAATACTAATATTAATAAATAAAAAAAAAAATAAAAATAAAACGCATATACCACAGGTGTCAAACTCATTTCAGTTCATTAAATCAACTTTCAATTATTTCAATCAGTGAAATAATAATAATAATAAAATAATGTCAACTCCAAACGTTTCTCTATGTTTTAGAATGAAAAAAAAAAAGTTATGTGATGAAAATGTTTACATCCTTTTAAAACAATGTGAATAACATGAACAAAGTGACTTTTTTTTTTTTTAAGAAAACGATGTGCAGTTTTAACAAGATTATGTCTCAATTTATCATTTACACATTTAAATTACAACTTACAGTTCACAGTAGATTAACAAAACAGACTTAAAACATTTAATAACAGGCAGAATATTGATAAACTTGTCCTTCAGACATTTCAAAATGTTTGCTCAGGTTACTTCTATTTTTGTGAAATGATCATTTTGTGTAAATACAATAAAAAAAAAAAACATGAACATTTTTACATTAACGGAGAGAAACATTTGAAATTGTAACTATTTTTTTTAAATGTAATTATGAACGCATTTTACTGATGTGACCCACTTGAGATTAAATTGGTCTGAATGTGGAACCTGAACTAAACCAACTGACCAACCAAATGAAACACAAACATGTGCCCTGTACACTTAATTTTTTCTAGTGTTTTTTGGTCTGTGCTTCCAATAACAGAATATTTATCTCACTATGTCTGCAGGGAAATAAATATATAAATATAATACAAGTCTTATATTCTGATAGAGGTTATTTCACTGTAACGACATGACAAATATCACACAGATTGTTTTTTTTCCTATCTGATGGATATTTAATATAAAACATACACATGGGAAATTACATGGTCAACCATATAACACACAATTATTTAAAAATCTTTCCTCATACTTAATTTTTCCAAAATGGATTAAAGGCATAAACACTTGAACTATAGTTGCAAATATATATGAAAAGTGAGTCCGCTTTAAAAGGGGAAGTGTAGCAGCTGACAACAATAAACAAACACTGTGATTTATAACACAGTGAATAAATGATACACAAGCATAGACACTTTTCTCTGGACAAATAATATATATATATATATAATGAACCTGCACAGCTCTAACAATGCATTAAGTGTTGTTCTACTGAGGTTTAGGCTTTTTCCTGTACATTTTTCTGAAGAAACAGGAATGAGTTTAATGACATTCAGCTCACTGTATCATCCTCCAAACCACATCGTCAGTGTGTTGTTTGCTAAGGAAATTGGTATTTCCTCCTCACATCCTGCCTTGGTTTTGATGTTTCATAAAGCATTGTGTTTTTACCGTCACGTCAAGCATGGTGGTTTTAAAGCTCAGCTGTGTAAGCATCTCAAATAAATCTGTCCTGAGGCCGTGTCTCTTTTAACAATAAGGATTGGGATGAATGTGCATAAGGGGAAGTCTTCATAATGCAGTGGGATTGGTCAGTTTTCACATGTCATCTTTGCTTTATTCTTAGATAGGAAGGATAGAAAGTAAAGAATAGACTTGGCATGGACTAAATGCCCACTTGGATTATCAGTTATCAGTGTATTTTTGTCATTTCATCACACATAAAATAAGACAGAATCACTTCATGAGTAACTTTTCAGTGAGATATAAGAACTTATTTTTAAGCAATAGATCTTGAAAATCTTTTATTTCATTAGAAGATAAAAAAAAAACTTAATTAGGTGGGGGGAGGGGGTTTAAGTCAGGTTTTTTTGTCTGTCTGTCAAGAACTTTATGCAAAAACTACTGGACCAACTTTCATGAAATGTTCAGAGAAGGTGTGAAGTGGTCCAGAATATATCACATTAAATGTTGGTTAATTAAAAAGAATAATAAAATGGTGCATGAAGGTCAAAGGTCAAGGTCAATGTCACCAAAATGATCAGAGAGCAAATTAGGAATTTCCTTTTCCTTCCTGGATACTCAGTTTTGCATATAGCTTCTTTTCGCTACCGCTGTTGATGTGCATTGACATCAGAGCCTTGAAGAACAAATTTGAAGACTCTAGGTCAAAGGTCACAATAAAAAGAAGTGAGGAAAATAATGTTGGTGATGGTAAATCAGTATGAGGGGGACAGGGTTTGTTGTGCCTGGCACCACTTGTTCAATATTTTTTGAATAATTCAAGATTTGTTTTTGCCTTATTCAAGCAACAACAAAAATATCTGCCATTAGAATAAGTGCAAATGATCTTGGTACGATTTCCTGAAATAAGATTTTCCAGATATTTTGTCTTAAAATAATTTATTACATCTCACTGAAAACATATTCTTGAAGTGATTCTGTCTTATTTTAAATGTGATGAGATATTTGGACTAGAAATGAGAAAAATAGACTTTTTTTTCCCAGTGCGTTATGTTGGCAAAATTAGAATAAAACATAACAAGAGCACTCTTTTTGTAAAAAGCTCTCAGTCACTCCATCGTCTGAAATGTCCTTTTCTGTCTTCAGCCCCAGCCATCCGTCCTTATCACCACCTGCTGGTACTCCGATGCCCTCATCACAGCAAACGCATGAACAAGGCACTTCAAATACTCAGCAAAATAGAGCAGAACTTTCTTTAAGTATTCAAGCTGGCCTTCCTTATCCAAAACCTCCTTCAGGATCTAAGCTATGGGAGGGTACAGCTCCAGCAACATGTGTGAAACCTGCTCATGTACAAAACAAGGCACACAAACAGACAATGAAAGGGCAGATGAAAAGTGTTGGTACTAAAATGGTTTACAGCCTAGAGGAAATAACTGAAGAGGAGGGAGAGGAAGTTGTTGAATCCACTGCGGTATCCTGGTCCAGCACTCCAGGCACTAACACTACCAACACACACTCCCACTCAGATCACACTAGAACACATTCAGACACGATGCATGATGGCACAAAAGTAAAACATCTAGCCAAAGCTGAGGAAGGAACATACACACTTGAGTACCGTGGTTACACCAAAGACCATCAACTCCAACAGGAGGAACAGAGCTTATTGGCTAAAATTCATCTCATGATGGGTGACACGTCCCCTGAGTCTGGCCATCGCACTATGAAGCGCCTCATCCCAGATCTTTGTGATATTGACACTGACGCTATAGACACCACAGGCCCATTTGAGCACAGCGATGAGTTCACTGACCATAGTCGGCACCCAGTTATTCCCAGTTTTGACAACCTGCAGGAAATATCATTGGCCGAGACCGAAGAGCCCAGTGAGACAGGTCGAAATGTGGAACTAAAACAGGGCATGTAAGTTATCACGGGCGGTCGACATGTGCTGCTTATGAAAATGGCATGGCACTTAAGTGTTGGGTTTGGAAAGGCATTCTGGAAAGTAGTTTTAACCAATATGAGAACAATTATGGATGAAGAAAATGCTGAGGTTCAGGAAGTCAGAGAATTCAAAGACCTGAAAAAGACTCTGTTTGCTGTTAATCAATGAAGTTACGAGTTGACTTGATGTGAAGTGGCTGATAATACACTCTTCCATTAGTTTACACTTCCTGGAGGTATATTACTGTCATACATGCTGCTGGTACTGTACGCTGCACTGTGATATTTTGCTTCTGCATGTAGATATAACATTCCTCTCAGAAACAGCAGATGCCACTAAAATAAAAAAAATTTAAAAAAATGCTGCACTATCAGTCACTTCCTGCTTCTTATGTCAGACTTGGACTGAAGGGTATGAGATTGGACTCATGATTTCCCTAGAAAACCCTCGACTGTAGCCTTCGCTTGTTCTGTTTGACTTGGACTTGCAGGACCTGGCGTGGGCAGACCGTCATATTTTCGGTTAGTCTGGAATCTTTGTGTTCATTTTCATTTTCATTTTCCAAGGATGCTGACAAGAATAAATCTAGACACATCTGGATTTTACCTACACCCAATGAGATGAAGAAATGTACTTTCAGTGTATGCAGACATTCACTACAGCTGTTTGTCATTTAGATCAAATATACTTGGAAGTAAAGTTCATTCTGACACAATGACATATTCCACATTAGTCTTGAGTCGTTCCTCAGTTTTTACATTAATGCTGTTCCATATCAGATGAATACTTTACTTTATGATTGACCAGGTCACAGGTTTGCTTGTTTAGGTGGAAATCTGTTTTTCTCAATGTAAGGGGGACAATCTACCAGAACAAATGACATATGATGAGTGCTCAGATTAGTCAGGCTGCAATAAAAGGTAGAAGCTGTTGTTCTGTTTGTTGATGTGAGTGCATGAGTTGTACCGAACATCCTCAAGAACACCTCCTGAATTGCTGCCAGGATTGCTGAATGTAAACGCAGTAGCTATTTGATGCATGTGCTTAGTTCTTGTTAGTTATAACAGTGCTGTTATTTCCATCCATGCCTTCTAACATTGTCATCTACTTGCATGGCCAATAATCGATTTATTAAACAGCCTAATACCTACTTGTCTGAGCTCTTTTCTTCCTCTTAATGAAGTTTATCCTTTTTTATTCTGATTTTTTTTTTTTTAATATCTTGTCCTTTTCAAGGCTACAAGGCAAATCAACTGACCTTGTTGATGGTGGAGAGCAGACACTCCCATCACATCCAGTAAAGGCCGCCAGTAAACACACCAATGACACACACACCAGTGACACACACACTTCCAGAAAGCCAACAGTGACAGACAGTAATGCCACTCCGTCTCAATCCTATGAGATGAAGACATCAAGACTTCCCACATTACCTGAAGAAGAAACATCTGACCTTAAGACTGGTGATGCTGCTGCGACAGTTAGAGACGAGGCTGATGGGAAAGATGACACCACTGAGGTACTGCTACAGATACATGTGTATACTTTGTGTTTTTTTTTTTGTGTGTTTTTTTTTTTTTTTTACCTGAGACACAGGAAACCAGATTCCTCTCTTACAGTATGTCCCTTTCCGTCCTCTCTCAGAACCTGGTGAATTCCACTCAGTCATTGTTACAGTGGTGTCAGGACGTCACCAAAGGATATCGGAGCGTAAAGATCACCAACTTCAGCACTTCTTGGAGAAATGGATTAGGCTTCTGTGCCGTCCTACATCACTTCCATCCTGAAAAGATGTAAGGAATAACATTTATATCAACTCTATACACTATACATTTGTCTTGTTGACACTGTTTGGCTCAAATTTGACCTATTTTAACATTTGACAGTAATGAAAAAAATACCCTAAATGTCATTTTTTTTCCCCCTGAAATTGTGTGACATTTCATAACGTGACTCAAAATACACAAATTGAAAATATTTAAAACCAGTTTAATATTACACAAGTGCTACAGTTTTTTGTACACTTAGGTTATTGATCATATTCATTTAATTGTATTTTAAATCAAGGTGTGGTAAGAGTGGATGGACGCTTTAAACTGTCAAACTGTACATGTCATGTTCTGATATGTGTTCTAGGTGATGTCTTGAGAACTTTACATGTTCCCACCATATTTTCTCACAGAAAAATCCATAGGGACGTGTACCTGTTAGTTTTTGAAGAGTCATGGGGAATCTGGAAACAGTGAAAGACAAAAACAGTTGTACAATGATCATTAATTCACTCTCACATTCTCCCTCTGGTACATATGTAACCACAGCTGGTCTGGCCCCTTTGGCCCAGGTTAAAAATGGACCCAGACCATAACATGAAGTTATAGAATATGAACATTATGTAAGGGTTAAGAATCAACAGCTTAATAACTAAATTATTAATTTATATGTTGTTAAATAATTCTATTTTACTCTTGTTCTTTCTGTTAGAGACTTTGACAAGTTGGAGCCTCATGATATCAAGCTGAACAATAAGAGGGTAAGGTCAAGGCTTTTGGTTTGATAATGTGATTGTGTCATATGTTACTGAAGGGGAGCCACAGCGTTTGTTTGTTTGTCAAGACTCTGGAAGCAAATCTATTGGTGGAATTCATACCAAATTGCTTCTATAGACTGCCAGTGACTCAGAATAAGTGTCATTACAAAGTAAAAGTTCATATTTTTTTCTTTTTTTTTTTTTTTGAACTTTCACCCATTTACTTATAATGGGCAAAAAATTGAATATATATAAAATATATATAAATGTTTTTCAATTGACTTCAAACTTGGCATATATATATATATATATATATATATATATATATATATATATATATATATATATATATATATATATATATATATGATTAATTCATTTCATTTAATTAATTTAATTTAATTCATTCATCTGATTAATTCATTCTAATGCTGCTAATTGCTAATTCGCAGTTATGATTTAAACACACCTAAAGCATATTTCCACTTAATTAAACAGGAGTGGGAGTAATTTTGAATAGAAGCGCATGGGATGAGACTATTTTTTTTACTCTGACCCGGACTTGGGATGTGATTTTTTTCTCTGGGAATGAGCTGGGATGGGAGCATATCATGCTCTATTACATATGGGTATTCGGCTACTAGGTTTTTTTTTTATGTGAATGTCTTAAAAGTGGATTCCGTGGTTCACACGCATAGCACACCGCAACTGTAAACAAATGGTGCCTGGCACCACTTGTTTATAGTTTAATTAGAAAACTATGTCCAACTGTCCTTTTTCCAAACACTTTTTGAACCCCCTTGGTAAATACATAGTTATAATTTTTTTCACAAATTTCCCAAACTAACATTAGGTGCATTTTATTTTAATTTAGATATTTATGTAGGTGGTGTGACAGGACTAAGCACATTGTAATAAAATCAATATGTGCTATTTGATAGACATAAACATTAACACGTTTATTCGATTATACAACCTGCTGTTTAACTTCTGCACTGCTTACTTCTATAAACTGAACTTTGCAGGTTTAGAGATCTATTGAAAATGTCATCTTTCAATTTCACAGTGTACTTTTTTGTCATTTATTGAAAGCCATCTGAATTTATATCACTTATAATATACAATAATTAAATAAAATGCTGTCTGCTTATTGCTAGACAGTTATTTATGCGTAGCTCAATCTCCTGATGTTTTGGGAAAATTTGTGATTTCAGTTTTGGAATTGATGTGCATGTGTCAGGAGTAATCTGGTGTTTTTTCTCCTTGTAACTAAATCATTCGGGACTTTTCTGAGTTATCTGAGAGTATTGAAACACTTTAGATGATATAGATGTGTGCATTTGTGGAGAAGTGTACCCCTCACTGTTGACTTGGATGTGTTTTTCGACCAACATCAGGCATTTGATGGGTTCGAGGCACTGGGTATCTCTCGTCTACTGGAACCATCCGACATGGTGCTTCTATCCGTCCCCGACAGGCTCATCGTCATGACCTACCTCAGCCAAATCCGCTCACACTTCACCAACCAGGAGCTGAGTGTTCTGCAGATAGAGCACAACAGCAGCCAGTCCAGCTATGGCTTGGCACACTCTGGACCTGCTCCAACTGATGCAGATGCTGCTGCTTTCTGCATGGCCCGACTGAACGAAGGAGTCAGTCTGGAGGAAGGAGGAAGCAGCACACTGGTCGTCCCACCACCAAGGGTCAAACGACAACCTAAAGGTATGGGGCACATGTACTTCTTTTGCACATTTATCTTCATCTAATCTTGTGGGTTTTTTTTTTTTTTTTTTTTTCGAACATGCTTGAAACAAGTGATAAAAAACATTAGATACAATACAAATAAGGAAAGAAAAAAGAAGAAAAGAAATTAACAAAATCAAATTACATTTTCATCCATAAACCATGTTCAAAAGGGAGTAGGAAAAAGTACAATTTATTTAACCCTGTCCCCATTTTCACACTTTATATTAACTTCCTTCACAGCCTTTCATTGTTAGTTGTCACAATATCCACAATATCAAAATGTATCTCCATACAGCCAACCTTTAAGTCCATCTGTTTGTCCATTTAACAGTGTATATTCTATCTCTTTAATCACACACAGCATAAATATTACTTTCCGTGAGGACATATTTTGCTGTTATCTCTTCTTAAATTGTCCTAAGTTAGAACTTTGTTATAATTCTGTACTAATTTTATTCCATAATTTGACTCCATTAACTGTTATGCTCATTTTTCATCGTGACTTGTTAATATAGTCCTGCACATATTAATGACTTTCATCTAAAGTAGCTTGAAACAGCATTCATTTTGTTGAATTTCATGAGGAGCAAGTACAAATTACAGCAAAAGCAAAATCAGAAAAACAGAAATTAAAAACAGTTTCAGCAGATTTAAGTGATTCCTGGTTTACCCTATCTCCTATCATTGTCAAAACACATTTTTGGTAAGCTTGACCTTTGAACTTTGACCTACATTTACTGAAACTTTATGGGATTTATTTTGGAGCACTTCACACCATTCCTGAAAATTTCATGGAAATTTGCCCTGGACTTTTTGCGTAAAGTTGCCGACAAACAGACAAACGGACAAACAAACCAAACCAAAAATAATGCCCCTCACCCCTGAAGCAGTTGGGGTAATAACAAGACACAAAAACTTCAATCTTCTGTTGTTTTCAGGAGAGGAAACAATAACCCCGGTCGCACCCCCAAGAGCAATTAACAAGACAGCCAAATCTGGAGCAACTCAGGTGAATACCAACCAGACTCTTCCTTCAATTAATGGACAATTTCATAATTAATGTTAGAACAAATGTAACTGTATTTGAGAAAATGTCATTTAGCCTCTGTCTGCTTTATGATAAATATGTAACTACATGTTTGTTCTTCATAGGATGAAGATAAATTGACTAATTCTGCAACAAAAAGCACAAATAATTCAGGTTGGTGTCCTGTATCTTCACTTCTTCCCTTCTTCTGGTTTGTTAACCATGTGATCTGACTCCTCTGTGTGTATGTACAGAATTACAAAGTGCATCTCAGACCCAGCCTCCTAAAGCAGAAGAGGAGACAATGGTCAGTCATGTGTTTCCTTCTTTATTTTTCTCTCTCTACTTTTCTCTCTTGTCTGTGACTCTTACGCTCAAGGTCATTTAATTGAATTCATTTTTAAGTAAATTGAGTGACATGTCTTTTCCTCTTATGGAAACACTGGTCTGAATTACACCTGCTCTTCACTTGTCATTCAGTTCATCATCCAGGAAATCACACCCCTGATTTTGAACATTATGTATCATCTTCCTTTCATCTGGGCCTTTCTCTAACCTTTGACCTTCTTCTTGTACTTGTTTCCTGTTTGTCTTTTTCACCTCTCCACCTCCTTGTTCAAACACCTCCTCCCTCCCTCTTTTTTTGGATTTCTTTTCTCCTTTTTTCCCCCTCCATTTGTGGCCTCATGTCATTGTCTTGTGTTTGTTTTTACCCATGTATGTTATGTATATGTTTGTGGGGTTTGTGGTCAGTGTCTCCAGGACACCAGTCAGTATGTGGTGAGTGAACTGGCGGCGTTGGAGACAGAGCAGAAACACATAGACAGTAGAGCTGCTGTGGTGGAGAGACGACTGCGAAGCCTCATGGAAACAGGTGAACCATGTTTGACAAACGTATTTATCAGATGTATTTATTTATTTATGTGTGTGTTGCATGTATTTTCCTGAAACTGCTTATATGTTTATATACGTCAGTCCATGTAATATTATCATAATATATCCAGTAATATATACAGCATGATACGATACGTCTATGCTTGACACACACAAACAATGTTACAGAAGTTCATTTTTGACCTCCAGAGATCTCAAAAACTATTGGTCATAGGTGATAAAACCATTGATGAGGATTGTAGAAATCTTGATTCCGCATCATTTGCTACCAATCTGAAAGTTATGTGACTCTCCGTTCTTGAGTTACAACTGATAATGTTATTTTGAGCTTTTAGTTAATTGTGACCTTGACCTTTGACCTTACCTCAAATAGATCATTGCATCCAATGCACATTAGTTGTATGTATATGCCTATGTAATTTCATGGTGATATCTCAAGTATTTATTGAGTTGGGCAAGATTAATAAAGGTTAAATAATTAAATACACAATCAGTAAACTCAAAACAAATGGTGCCAGGAACAACAAGTCCCACCCCTCACATGTAATGTAGTTTATTTTGGCATCAATCCACCTGATATCATAACTACGTACATGTGCGCTGATGTCTGCATATTAGTGGCTTCTACATATGTTTCAATCTTGAAACATATGTAGTAAAACTATATATGTAGTATTTTTTATAGACATGTGAAATTTCAGTTATTATAAATAAATTAGGGGGGACAAGATTTTAACAAGTGTTGCCAGGCACAATAAACCCCACCCCCTCGCAAATGTTTGCCCTATTTATTATCATTGCAGAAACAAATTTTTGGGTGTAACCTTGCCCTTTGACCTACGTTCACCAAAATGTATTTGAATCTATACTGGACCACCTTTCCTGAAAATTTTATGGAAATTGGTGCAGTGGTTTTTGTGTAAAATTGCTGACAAACAACAACAATACCCCTCTACCCTCACAGGGGACGGGGTGAAAATTCATAAAAGATTTGTCCTTCTTTTCCCAAAATGTAACCATGTGTATTCTATATCACAAGAAGTATATAAACCCAATGTAATCTGAATTCAACCAATAGTTTTGTGACTACAGATATGTGAAATTTCCGTCATTATAAGTAATTCTGATCATTAAAAAAAAAAAATTAAATGGGAAAACAAATTGTAACTTTGACTTACTGTTCCCAAAATGTAATCAGATGTATTCTGGGTGACTGTCAATCGACAAACCAAATTTGGTATGAATTGAAGCAATACTTCTGTTGCTAGAGTTTTAACATCAAGGAAAGAAACCAAACCAAAAACAATACCCCTGGCCTCCCTGTTGGACAGTGGCGTAATAATCACATAGAGATTTCAGTTACATTTGGAGCTGAAATATGCAAACTCTGCAGTATTGTGTTATGTTGAAATGCCTGAAAAAGTCAACCGCCTTGTTCTTTTTATGCAGGAAGTGACCGTTGTGAAGAGGAACGACTGATCCAAGAGTGGTTCACTTTAGTGAATAAGAAAAACGCTCTGATACGGAGACAGGACCATCTGGAACTACTGTAAAAACTCTCACACACAAAGACCACATACTACTATAACTTATGCTATGCACTTATTTTTAATTACTTGATTATTGATTTATTGTGCAGTCAAGAAGAACAGGATCTGGAGAGAAGATTTGAGCTCCTGAACAGAGAACTACGGGTTATGATGGCCATCGAAGGTTAGAACACAGTCATCTCTTCTAACTTATTTACACTCACCCACATATCTTCAGCTGGTAAAAACAATACAGACAAGGTGCACAAATAAACACAACAGACTTTGTTTCATGCTCTATTCTGCTCCGTCCTGCTTCAGATTGGCAGAAGTCATCAAATCAGCAGCAGAGGGAACAGCTGCTTCTCCAAGAACTGGTGTCATTGGTCAACCAGCGTGATGAAATCATCCGAGACATTGATAAAAAAGAGAGAGTGTAAGTCAATGTGTTTGTAGACGACCTACTGTCAGGGAAAAGAAAAAGAATGTATCAAAATGTACAAAAAAATTAAAATCCCCCATTAGCCCCACAAACATAATAACTCCCATGAATGTAATAAGCCACAAACAGATTTTTTTTTTTTTTTTTTTTTTTTACAGCTTTTACTGTAATTATTCCACAAATAAACAAAATAAAAACAGTTACCTACCACAAACATGATGCCTCATTTTCCTACAACGTGCTCCTACCTTCTCCATTGTTAGCAAAATAATTTCTAGACCTTTTATTTCAATCAATCAAACTTTATTTATATAGCACTTTTCATACATAATGCATGTAGCACAAAGGGCTTTAAATCAGACCCCCCCCCCCATTATCCCGCAATTGTAGGAACAACTTAAACGATTTACAGAGTTAAAAAGGATAGAAGATATCCGTAAATAAATAATAGTAATAAAATAAAAGTAAATACATAAAATAGCAGAATGAAATCATGTATCAATGCATGTCATGTACTCATATATTACATTTGTGGGAAGTTATTACAATTTTGGAAACTGAAGATTTTTACCTTCCCACAAATGTAATAAATCTCCACAAAAGTAACATGTATTACATTTGTGGGCTAATGACATTAAAAGCTGCATTTTTTTGTACTATATTTGTGGGAGTTATTACGTTTGTGGGGCTAACACACCCCTTTATCTTCCTGACACCCACGAACATACAAGCTTTGACTTTTTTATGTTAAATAATTGCCTCTTTTTTTTTTTTTTTTTTTTTTAGAAACAACACAATTCAACCGTTTTTTTTCCACATGCATTTTTAAAATTTTTATAGAATGTGCATTGCACTGGACAACATTTTTAGGTTTTTATTTCTTCAATAAAGCAGTGAAAGCCTTATCCATTACAGAAGATAACAATGCATTGCTGGGTCTCTGGAGTTTAATTTAACTTACCAAATAATTCAGATCCTTCTATTAATTACAGCAGTGATGAATATGTTTTAAGTTCTTTCATTTTAACTGGATCAGTGACTAATTTGTCATATTTCAAACAATCACCAGTTTGTCATAGAGCATAAAGGTTGAACTGTGTTTGAGTGGAAAAACATTATGTGTTCTGATGCATCCAAACTGAACCTGTTCCAGTGTGTGGTGGATGAAACGATTACCCATCATGCCTAGTGCCTACAGTCCCAACCTGTGAGGGCAGTGTAATTATCTGGGGCTAGTTCATTTAGTCAGGTCTAAGTTAAGCAATGCTACATGTCAGAATAGAAATAACTGTTGAGACATTGTATGATATTATTGAATGTGTGCCATAATCAAAGCAAAGTCCAGCAAATTATTAGACTGTAGGAGATGTTCTGACCAGGGGATAGTGACCTGAAAATGAAGTTGACAATTGCATAATATACATTCTTTATTGTTAAATTCCAAGCAGCTGACCTACTGTAGTAGTTAATCATATTTATACTAATATGTTTGTTTGTATGTAGGGCACTGGAGGAGGATGAGCGTCTGGAGCGCGGTCTGGAGATGAGGAGGAGGAAGTACAGCAACAAAGAAAAATGTGTTCTTCAGTGAGAATTGAAACTCTAGCGCTTTTATTTGACCCAGAGAACTGGATGTAATATTTTTCTCAGCATAAAAGCCTCATCTTAGAGGCAATTAAGGAACTTTTTCAATAAAAGTTTCTTTTTTTTGTTTGTCTTAAAATAGTATTTTGTTCTATAGGCCTATTTTTATTTATTGAAATGATGTGTTTGATTGTTGTGGTTTCATTGCACATGTTTTTGATTTTTTTGTTTTGTTTTGATGTATATTATTTCCTGTTTAGCACTCAAACAACAGGGTTTTTTTTTTTTAAGTCTCTTAGTTATCTGTGAGATTATGGCTAAAATGTGCCTTTTATTTAATTTGAAGTTTGATCAGTAAAGTGCATTTAAAGCAGACAAAGATAGTTTACTGTTAATTATAATCTGCACACATTAAAGATTTTGTTTCTAGTGGTAACTATATTACATTTCAGAAGAAGATCCAGACATAAATAAATGTATCCACTCTCTGAAAACAACCCAAATATTAAAATGAAAAAAGATTGTGACAAATCATGAGCTGGACTCAAACCACATCTTTATGAGTACCGTGTTTTCAAGGTGATAACCCCCAATAGTTATGACATTCTAGTAAAACCATTTCCATTTATATTATATTTGATTATAACTCTTAATTGTTTTGTCCTAAATGGAGTCACTATCCCTTGTGTGCAAATAAAAGATGCAAAATAGTCAAGTGCCAAGGTGCCTTAAATCACACATGTGCTGTTGTAACTTTTTTCACTAAATGAAACTACTTCCTCATTCTTTGTCAAATGTGACTAAATATGAGGGTTTTGCATGTGGGAGGTGTGAATAAAGTGGTACACTGCTTCATGTCATCACGTCTACTGAACACACACTGTATAACTGATGTTGCTGCCTTTATTTATAGGAGGGAAAGGTTGATGGTGAAAGAAACTGATGTAAATGTGATAAAGAAAAATAAATGTTGGTTGGTTGCTTAAATTTGTCCTGACTGGATTTTGCTTTTCTAATTAAACAACAACAGAGATAGAATCAACTATCATGAAAGCTTTTTCCACATGCATTCTTTTTGTTGTTTCTGTTTAGTTTCTGCCATTATATTTAGTACTGGATTATATTACATTTGATGGTATATTAACATTACTTTTCAATTTTAAAACATGGGCCCGTACATCAGATTTAAACTTAGTGATGAGAAATACCTTGAATTATCCATTTTAAACTCACATTACATTGCATTTGGCAGATGTTTTTATCCAAAGCAACTTACAATAGAGGACATAATTACAGCCTATAGCGCTGGCAGTTACAAGGTCGACAGGAAATATACAGAACAATAGCTGCAAATGCTCTCTGAGGTTAGTAGAGTTTTTTGTTTTTTTTCCTCAATACTTTGATATAGGGTCAAGTGGAGTAGACAAAACAGAGACAGACATATACACCGTGCAGCATGTCTATAGAGTCTAGCCCAGGTCTGGGCCAGCACAGGCATCAAGGCAGTAGACAGTCACAAAAGAGGAGAGTCTTCACATGCTTCTTGACGGTTGAGAGAGATGATGCTACTGAGGGACCAATACAGAGAACATCATATGGCTTTAACATATCTTTTAGATAAGCAGGGGCTGTTCCTGAGATGGTTTTGTTGGCACGGGTCATGGTCTTGTGCTTGATCCGAGCAGCCACTGGTAGCCAGTGCAACTGGATAAAGAGAGGAGTAACATGGGCCCGATTGGGTTGAGTATACCAGACGTGGTATACCAGACGTGGTATACCAGACGTGTACCAGACGTGCTGCAGCATTCTGCACTATCTGCAGAGTTATTATAGCACAGGCTGGTAATCCAGACAGGAGATGAACATGGCCTGATTCACTAGTTGCGCTGAATGTTGCATGTTTTTCTGTATGTTGTACAGCAAAATCGGCAGGTCTGGATGATTGATGTAATGTGGTTGGAGAGTTGACAGATGGTCATCGATCATGACACCAGGTTTTTGGCAACTTTGTGTGTGGTTACAGTGGTAGAGTCCATCCTGAGGTTGATGTTGCGGCAAATTGACTCTTTAGCTGGGATCATTAGTTGTTATTCATAATGCTGCCTATTGTATTTTGTTTTATTATGACTCTATAGGTAATACATTCATAAAACCCCAGAGGGTCCATTAAAATATTTTAAGCTGTTTTCATCATATCCACACCAGAGTCACCATGTGGATGCAGTCTGTACATGGAGAATATTACAGGTTCCGGAAGCTGAGGCGGCCATCTTTGTTTTACATTGGAAAGAGGAGTTCAATACAGAAAATAAGTAAAGATATTACAGTGTACCAGGTGCATTTATGAATATCACAGTAAGTGTATGTCTGCAGGTAAGTAGTTTTAAGCATTAATTGCAGCTTTATCCAAATTAACCAACAATTAGGTCAAAGTCATTCAACAGAATATGGAATTTTTCAGTGTATTAAGAGTGTGACAAGTGGTTGTAGTGAATTAATATTTTTAGCGTACTGTAGACCTATTTCTGTGCATCACACAGCTCCCTGGTGGTCTAGTGGTTAGGATTCGGCGCTCTCACCGCCGCGGCCCGGGTTCGATTCCCGGTCAGGGAACTCAGCTTTTCTGCCCTCGTTCAGATTTGTTATCTTCTGTGTTCTTGTTCCCCCAGCCGTGCTATACCGAACCCAAATGAAGACAAACATGGAAATGAATAGATATGAGTTGTAAAGTTGAGGAATATTTTGTTGTTGTTATTATTATATTTGTCCAAACACTTGTATCAGGCATTAAAATGAACAACAAACTGAAGAAAACAAGGGTCAAATAATTTTCAAATGTAGCAACACTCAACAGATGAAGAGTCAACATTAAACTCTTGAGACCCAGGTAAGTACAAGTTAAATAAGTGCTTTTTTAAAAAACAGTACGATGCAACACTTTTTTCCACATGCATTTAAAAAAAAATAATGGACTGTCTTTTGAAGTGGACAACTTTTTTTTTTTTTTTAATTTAAATCTTATCCCCAAACGAGGACTCAAGGTCTCAGGAGGTTAAAATAAAAAGAGGTAAACAAACATTCATCTTGTTTGATCAACCAGTATGTTTGTGTGTGCATCCTCCCACTGCAGCATTAGTGTTAATCAGCTTCCCTCTGCACTACATGTCTCTCCACTCTAAGTAGACCTTCTAATCCTGACACCTGAACCAGCACACCGAGCTATGATGGAGCACTGTTGGGTTTACTTCTGCTTTCTCCTCCAAGGAAACCCTCAGCTCTGCCATGTTTGAACCTGAACATGACGCTGTACAGCAACAGGACCATGCAACCACACAGTGTTGGGTGGGTGTGTTGAACTGCCTCCTACTGTCCTGTCTGTATGTTGGCAGTTTGTACATCTGGAGAATCAGCTTACCCAGGTACATAACTCACTGTTCATATGTTCTGTCAGGGTACTTAGTGGACCTTCTACTGAACTCCTGTGCTTTGTGTCTGTGTGTTTATGTGTGTAAAGGGACCATCCCAGTGTAATAAAGCGTCGTTGTATCAGTGTATTGTTGGTCTCTGCCTTGTCACCAGCAGTGGTGAAGACATGGATGCACTGGACTGATGTCAGGGTGAGTGCAAAATACTACAGACAGACATGTTTGTTACTGCAGTGAAGACGTTACTCACCATTAACTGAATTAAACATGTCCTATGCAGTAGTAAATAAAAGATATATCATAGACAAATAAACGTGTGATTGCAAAAGTTGCTCAAGGTTCTTTATTTTGTTATTCCCTCAGTACAAGTACAAAAGAAATCAAATATTGTACCCCTAGGTTAAAAGCAATGTGCTCTTACAGCATTATAAATAACAATCCCATACAGTGGACTAAAATAGATAAAAATAAATAAATGAATTAATGAATTAATAAATAAATACATAAATACATACATACATACATACATACATACATACATACATACATACATACATACATACATACATACATACATACATACATACATACATACATACATACATACATACATAAATCATCAGCATCTATAAAAACAGTTGATAAAATAAAGATAAAACAGAAAAGTTAACTAAAAAAAAGAATTAAAACGGCAGTAACATTGTGTGTGATAAAGTGCACAGAGCAGTCAGAATTAATGGAGACTTTATTCTGCAATGAAATAGTTTCAAATAAAAATGTACATTCATATCAGGGTTTATAGATTTAATTCTACAAAATTGTTTCCAGAGCAACTATTGAGACATTTTAATTGTAATTGGGTCATCAAATAGGATGCTTCTGTTTTATTTTGCAGATAGGCCAACTGGAAAACTGGATTTTATGATTAGTAAAACAGGCATAGTGCTGAAACGTCCACAGGAGACATCCAGGAATGCAAACAAAACCACACGACAGCTTAGATAACCATCAGTCTTAAGTCAAGCCACAGAGCAACAGGTGATCTAATCATGACAAACCTTTCTACAGAGAGGTCAGAGGTCAGTGTTAGTCAAAAAGGACTTAAGATTTAAGTACTTTTGCAAGAACACTGAGGCCAAGTGAAGTGAACTCTCAGAGGAGATAGTCCTGTGGCGGCCAGTGTCCTCTTTTCCACAGAATATTGACTTTAAGCCATTGTGTGTGTGTGTGTGTGTGTGTGTGTGTGTGTGTGTGTGTGGATGTCGACTTCTGCCTTAAACCATAATCAAATAAGTGGTGTCAGACACAACAAACCCCGCCCCTCACAGGTATTGTAGCTTATTTTGGTATTGATCCAGCTGATGTCATCATGTTTATTCATGTGCTGATGTCAGCATAACAACTGCCTCTATACAGTATATGTGCCAAGAGTGAAATAAATTAACCCTCCTGTTATATTCATTTGTGAGGAACAGCAATGGTGTTCCATGGGTCAATTTGACCTGGTGCGTTTTTAATTATCAAAAAGATGTCCAAAACAAAAACAAAAAAACCTAATAAGCATTGTTAATATTCAATTACTAATTCCATTACTAATGTTTACGTGTGAATCAATTGTTTGTTGTTATTAGACTGTACTTAACAGACTTCTTAAACGAAAACTGCATTAAAATTTTTTTATTTCATAGTGTTCTGATACTGCGTTTTAAATGCACGTTTCTCTGTTTTAAAGCTTAAAGGCATAGTTCACTATTTTGCACATGAATTTGTATAGAATCAGCATCTTTACTCTGGTGCACCCACAGTGATTTACCTCCGACAGTATCCTGTTAGCCCAGTTCTGGTCCAGTTTTGGTCAAAGCAAAAGTAGTTCCGGCAGGTTTCCTGGGGTCAACAAAATAAAATGTGTTCCTTCTCAAAACAATATTTGTTTCAATGAGTGACTTATTTGCATAAGAAATCCGTCAGCTTGTAATTGCTTGGAGCTACTTTTTCTCAATAGCGATAAATGCGCATTGTCACTGCTAACAGCTGTGCACATTAGCAAACTACTTTCATCAGTTGTTCGCCAGTGTTTGCGGCTGCTACCTGCAGGTACACAGCTGTTAGCAGTGACAACACGCATTGATCGCTATTGAGAGAAAGAAGTAGAGTAAATCCAGACCATCAGACCGTTCATAGTCACTTTTATAGATTCAGGCTCCATGGACCAATTCAGTCAGATCTCATACGCCACAGACCGATAACCGATTCGACATTTGAGTGTCGGATGAATGACTGGCAGCTCACTTCACGGCCATAATATATCTTCCTGGGTGCTGATTGGTGTCACCTGTGTTAGCATGCCACAAACCACTACAGTGGTAGGTTATCTGCCCGACCTGAAATTTCATTTTACTAATTCCACCAGCAGTAACTTACACCATTAGCATTATCATAGTCACAGATTCCACTACACATTTCCAAAACAGCCTCAACTAATAAGTAAGTAGAAGTAGAAGTAAATGGGGAAAAAGGATGAAAAACAATTTATTAAAAAATTAATTGTGACATATTTTCTCTAAAATAAACAGATTTAATTTACTTTAATTGTCATTGTACCATTCAACATGTACAATGGAATGGAAAAAAAGTGTCACACAGTCAGTACATAGTAAAAACAAAATTAAAAACAATATAATAAATACAAAAAACACCCACAGTTATTCATTCTGTATTTCTGATATTGTGACTCCCTGTCACTGTGTGTGTTGTGTTAGTTTCTTAAGGCATTGAAGGTGTTGTTTATGGAAAATGTAAAGTCTTCTATTCTGAATCACTGGTAGTTTACTGTATATAACAAATTTGGTGTGAACTCAACCAATGGTTTTGCTGCTAGTGTTAACAAATAAAGCTAAATTAACAAACTCATGTGTTCCTGTGCAGGTCGTTGGATCTGTTTGGGAGCTGATGGGAATTCGCGTGGATGGTTTGTTTCCTGCAGCCGTACTGCCACTGCTGCTAACTATGGTATATCAGATAGTGTCTTTAAAAATTCATAAAAATGGATTAACTTTTTTTTTTTTTTATCCATTTTATTTTTCCTGGTAGTTTTCAAAGTTCAACTTGTTTTGCTCTTTTGAACTTCACAAACTAACAGGAAGAATGATGACTTAGACAAAAGAGAATGTGCAAACACAGCTCTATCTTATCTTCGCTCATTACTCTACATCCATGACATCAGCTGTTCTCTTTATTCCAACAGATTTATTATTTTACTCATCCCACTATTTTTGGCTGCTCTTCATTTAACTTTTTTTTTTTTTTTACTGTTTATGACTGGAATCATTTACAACATACACTAATACTCATGCCATTTATTTCCACTTTCTTCTATTAAAAAATGAATGAGAGTTATAACTGTTCCACCTGCTTTTAGTTATTTTCATTTTATACTGTACATATCACTGTTGTGAATGAAATAATATTGTTTTGTCAGATGAATCCTTTTTGTTATTTGTTTTTTCCAGAGGTGGAAAGTAACTAACTTTTTTAGGGATGTGTAATTTACTTGAGTATTTATTTTTCGGACAACTTTTTACTTTTACTCCCTACAATATTGCATAAATATTTGTACTTTATACTATTCACATTCTCAGAATAGACTTGTTCCTTTTTCAAATTAAATAGATGTGACAGTATGAAAAATAATTAATCTTTTTTTTTTTTATTTTACATGGTATAGAATAATAGAATTGAAAACAGGTTATGGACTGATATACATTTTTAATTTTCAACATATTCCATGAAATCTTTTGCTTTGAGAACAGATTAAAAAATGGCTTCAACCTTTCAAACTTAAGTTACATAATTTTTGATAATAATTTCACCTCCCATGAGTCATTTAAACTGTTTTACTAACCTACAAAATAGTATTTTGTATTCCATTAAAACAGATAAGGAGTGAAGGTACTCAAAGCGAAGTGGTTTTGCAGCCTTCTTCTTACATTATGTTGTTTCTTCTTCCCTCTTTAAAATGTTTTATTGACATAGTGCTTAAATTGTCGTGACATTTGAGAGATTGTGTTCATTCCCAGCATGATACCATGTGGCTTTACTATCTCCATAAAATATATTTTTCAGTAACATCCCAGTAGCAGGTCAAAAATACGTCATGCAGCGTATGGAACTCTTCTTGTTATAGACGTCCCCTGGCTGTGGCTACTGTAAACACATCATTTCCCTGTATACTTCAGGTATTTTATCTCGGTCCACTGGTTCATTCTGTGATGGAAAACCCTAAAGGATTCACTGGGGAACTACAGTCAGCAGTAGGTAAGTTAAATGCTACACGCATTTAGGTATATACACATAAAAACTATGACTGTTATATTACATGGGGTTGGTAGAGTTGAACATATGTGTCTGCATGGATTGGATTTGTATGTCATCATAAAGTCTTGACTTTATTTACCAGATGTGGAGTTGTGGAGGTTGTGTGTGGAAGATGCAGTGTGGCTCAGAAACCAGGTGGTGGCGCCAGTGACAGAGGAGCTGGTGTTCAGGGGGGCCATGCTGCCCATGCTGGTGCCCTGCACAGGACCCACAGCCACCATCTTCTTGGCACCGCTGTTTTTTGGTGTTGGTAGGGTTGTTCAGATTTACAACATTTTTATATATATATATATATGTATATATTTTTATACACACACACATGGTGTCTCCATACATAGGGAAAAATAAACATTTCTTGACATAAACCATTTTTATTATGTGGGTGATTATCTGAAGTGAGTATACATTGGAGGCTGGCATAAGAACCGTATATGACAATTACAAGTTAAACTTCAATTTTTTATGTACTTTTATGTACTTGTTTATTTCTGTTCACCTGCATTTACTGTCATTCTAGCTCATTTCCATCATATCATAGAGCAACGACATCTCCATAAGGACAGAATGAGTGTCATCCTCATGGTGTCAGGTCAGTAACTAAAACAACTGTCCTTCATAAACACATTAGGTTCAGATCAGTCCAAGAACTGCATCCTATAACTGTTCATATTTCACTCACTCATGCACTCAAATGAAATGTGGTCCTTGAAGCAGCTTCAGTTAGGAGTTTTGGAATTGTGTTTCCATAGTAAACAAGTCCTTTTCCACAGGTTTTGAGTGGAACCATTACCCCATAATGTTCCACTTTTAATCTTGTTAATTGTTTGTTTGCCGTTTGTTTATTATTCATTCTTGGGTTTAAGTGAAACCAGTCTGTCTACTCTTTATGTGAGTAGAAAGAGTCAGTACGCAATTAATCAGTATCAAACACTGGCTTTAGTCAGCAGTTTCTGCACGCTCTCTTTCTACTGAGTTCTCAGATTTATAGAATAGAATAGAATAGAATAGAATAGAATAGAATAGAATAGAATAGAATAGAATAGAATAGAATAGAATAGAAGTTGGGGATTTAAAAACTGCAGTATTTTATTATTTTTTTTCATTCCAGCAGAATCTGTGCAATAATAAAGTTATGTCATGTTTTCAAATAGTTAAAAATCAACACTCTTTGGAGTTTATGAACATGTAGTGTTAAGTAGTTTTAACACAGAAAACTCTAAACTCTTCAGTGTTGAATGTAAATAACACTATGGATGTTACTTCTCACATAGTGTAAAACTTGATCAACATTAAGTAGTGTAGTGTAAAATATTAACTCTTACTAGTGTAAAGACAGAGGTTAGTGCTTTTTCCTCACAGCCAGAAGACCCGGGTTTGATTCCTGGACTGTGCAGACCTTTCTGTGTGGAGTTTCTCTGGATGGGTTTCCCCGGGTGCTTCAGATTCCCCCATCACCCCAAAAAAATGTTTGTTAGGGTAAAAATACTCCAGCCAGGTTGACCATTAGCCTGGAGCTGGAGCTGGAGATGGGTCCCCGGGCGGCACCCATGGGTGCCCACTGCTCCTTACAGGTGCCCCAACAGCATCAAAGAAAGGATGGGTTAAATGTAGAGGAATCATTTTGAAAGGATAAAGTATTTTCTTTGTTTCTTTCTTTCTTTCTTTCTTTCTTTCTTTCTTTCTTTCTTTCTTTCTTTCTTTCTTTCTTTCTTTCTTTCTTTCTTTCTTTCTTTCTTTCTTTCTTTCTTTCTTTCTTTCTTTCTTTCTTTCTTTCTTTCTTTCTTTCTATCAGTGTCAATTTTACACTCTGTAAATCAGGACCACATGTTTCCTTAGTGTTACTTAGTGTTACTACCATTAAAACCATCTTAATCACACTGTCTGATAACATGTGCAATACACTGATGCAACTGCAATACTATTCTCTCTGCAATACGCCACTTCTGTTTATGTAGGTTTTTCTAATAATTTTTTATATATTTTTCACATGTAGACCCTTTTTTATTTTAAATTGTAAATCCTTTTTTATCTTGCTACTGTGTGTTTTTACTTTTGTGTGCTTTTATTATCTCTTCTGCACTGAAATGGTCTGCACCTTACTGTACCTTTTGTTGTACTGTTATATTAACACTGGTGATTTTACTGTGTGGTAAAGATGTGATGTTTGTAATACAACACACCCTGCCTTCATCCATTGGGGTTGTGGCACATCTACAACCCTCATTAAGACTAAGCACTTCAGAAAATGAATGTCAGGATGTGAAAATCTTTCTTCTTTGTGCTGTTTTTTATTATAGGGATGCAGTTCTTATATACCACTGTGTTTGGTGCCTATACTGCCTTCATATTCATGAGAACTGGTAAGAAGCAGAATGAACAGCCCTCCAACATGTCAACACCTATAACTCATCCTCATTAACTCCTTCTACTTTTAAAGGTCATGTTGTGGGTCCCATTTTGTGCCACTCATTCTGCAACAGTCAAGGTCTGCCTGACATCATCTCTGCCCTCAAACACCCTCAACGTCCTGCTCTGCTATTCTCATACCTCATGGGACTGCTGCTGTTTTTGGTGCTGCTCTTCCCATTGACAGACAGCTTTTTCTACGGTGTTGTTCCCATCTGCAGCCTGGCTCCGCCTCCAGTGTCTACATGTTAAATTAGATTAACTATACCCCTGCTCTTATGACTCCTCTTTGTGACTCTGAAGTTCATTTTAAAGCAAAAGTTAAAGTATTTTTATAGTGTCTGTGTTTCTCTGCTTTTGTATATGTGGGTGTGTGTGCATGAGAAGTGAATGATTTAAACAGTTCAGACATTTCCTGCATGGTTGGAAATATTTCCTACTGTATTGAAACTCAACACCAGTACAACTTTTCCCTGGCGAAGAGAGAAAAAGAGAAAAGTGGACTTGAGTGTGAGACGCAGAGAAAAACAGATCAACTGTGAAAGTGAATGAGTGAAAGGAGGAGGAGGAGGAGGGGTGTGTGTGTGTGTGTGTGTGTGTGTGTGTGTGTGTCTGTGTGTGTGGGGGGGGGGTAGGAAAGATGGCAGACAAAGAGTCATAGAAAATGTAGACTCGAAGGCCAACAAACAACAGAGGGTGAAGACACAGTTCTACAACAGAGTTCTACAGAGTTCTACAAAAGCTAACAGGACAAACAAGGCTGGAAAAGCAGATGTAAAGAGAAAAAAAATTGTGAAAGAAACAAGAATGATTTTAGGCAGCTGTAACAAGAAAATGTGCCTGAAGACCTGAAGAAAAAGAAGACAATATGAAAATAAAGAATGAAGAAGAGAAATGGAAGTATGGAAAAGAAATGGGGGGGGGGGGGGGGGGGGGGTAAAGGAACAGTTAGTGTATCCCCTGAGAATTTGAGAATGTGGAGAGGAGAGGGGGGGTGAGAGGGGGGTGAGGAGAGGTGAGGAGAGGAGAGGAGAGGAGAGGAGAGGAGAGGATGTGAAAATGATATAAAGCTTTGGTTTAAAGTTTGACATGTTGAGTCAATGGACTGAGTTTTATGTAAAAAGTTCATAATAATTATTAAGTATTATTTACCATCCAAACCTGGGACTCACATAATAATGTTGAGACTGTGAACAGTTAAAGAGTCTTTAGTATTGACTGAAAAATGTCCAGTGGATGATTCAGCTGTGAACGTCCTGGAACAGTCTTTCTTTATTACCTTTATGTTAACTTTAACTAATGTTGTGCTCACAATCTGTGATTTATCTTCAGATCAGCTCTGAAATGTTGGAAAAATTTGGTTTAAATGGATTAAGGAAGTTTTTTTTTTTTTTTTTTTTTCTATCCATGCGACCAAACTGCTGAAGTCTCTTTCATGGGTTTATTTTCAGTTCAACAAAGTCTTCAGCTGCTTGGCCTCTGAACGTGTGGGGATTTGGGTAACTTCTGGCATGGATCAAGCTTGACAGCAGTTTTTACAAGAAGCAACTCTATTATCGATTCACCACTGCAGTGTTTTTGTCAGTTGCATCCAGATAAAAATCAAACAACCTCAGATTTGGCAGTGGGGCTGAAGGTGACCACCACCTCAGATAATTTGGGAGGACAGTAGAAAAACACAGAGGAAATATGTTATTTAACTTACCCACACATAGCTGGTCTGCAGAAGATTTAAGCTTCGTGGTTAGGACATAATTTACCTTCATTTGCTGATGCTGGATAAAACAGTTTGTTTCTTTGCTTTTTTTTAAGAGGGGGGGGGGTCAACAGCACATTTAAACTCCAAACCAGGTTACAGAGGAACGTGGATGTGGTTTATGCTGTGGTACAATGTGCAATATTTATATAGAACACCTGAGAGAATAGGAGGAAATAGTGCGGTGGGAAGTCCCACTTGTGGTCTGTTATCTCTAAGGTACATGTCAGGACGCCTGTCTGTCTCCTCCGCTTCGACAAAACTTTCTGTCCTGTCCCTTTTTTTTTTTTTTTGTAGATTTCCTTTCTTTTCTCCACAATGTTAATGGACTTACCATTACACGCACCAATACACACAAATGACTCCATCTGTGGAGAAATGACTGTATCATGAAAGACACTACAAAGAATTGTAAGATGTGTGTGTAAGATGTGTGTGTAAGTGTGTGTGTAAGTGTGTGCTTGTATTCCTAGCTTTATGGGGACATTGATATGTTTTAAACAGTCACACCATGGGGACCTCTAACACCATGGGGACCATAATCCAGGTCCCTAAGAGGGTTAAATATAAATAAAAGGTCCCCACTAGTAAAATAAAGATGATGTGACTCTGTAAATAAATACATGGATGCGTTTTTTTTTTTTCCTTGGAAGTCCCCATACTGCATGAGGAAACAGGTGCAAAGTGAAACATGTTTTGTTTTTTTTCTTAAGGTTAAATGATGTGTTTGCTTTTTTGGAAAAAAAACTATTTTTTAAATATTTTTTTTTTAATTACTTATATAATTTATTTATTTTCATTATTTACTTATTGTTTTTGAAAAAATAATAATATTTGTTTATTGTTTAAATTATTACTTTTATTATTTATTCATTTTTTTTCTTAATTTAATTTTTAAATTTGTATTTATTTACTTGTATTTTATTTTATTTTTATTTTTTTAAATAAGCAGATGTGTTTACACTCACTACCCAATGGCTACTTGATTACAAACTTGGTCCTCATGAGACATGGAAACAAGTATATGTGTATATGTGTGTGTGTGTGTGTGTGTGTGTGTGTGTGTGTGTGTGTGTGTGTGTGTGTGTGTGTTATGTGGAGATGGCTGTGTCAATGGAAAAGCTTAGCCTATCGTCTGGTAAAGGAATAATCTGTCAGGAATTATCCTCTCCCCACACTCTCTCCATCTTCTTTTCTGCTTTTCTGCACTTTTGTAGACCTTAACACATATCTGCTGCTCTTGTAACAGAGTTTATCTTTGTCAGAGGTTTGTTTAGACATGTGTAATTCGTATTGTGCAGCAAACTCCTCCTGCAGTCCAGCTGATCATTACATTATTGTCACAGAGGTCTTACTGTCCTAGTTTCCTTCTCCAAATCTGGACTGTTTTTGGATCGACAGAGCTCACACTCTAGTGTTGGATAGTGAGCCCACCCTAAAAGAACTCAGAAGCACCCCTCACCCCTCTTCCCCCAACAATATTTTTAGAAGTATATTTCTTTTTAAGTTTTTTTAAACGTTTCCACATTTTAAACATCTTCATCTTCATCTCTAGATATGTGTGATCTATTTTTAAAACAAATTTTAACATCTATGTATGTTTTTTTTAATGTCTCTTTTAAAATTTGGGGTATTTTTAAGAGTTTTAAACACATATTTTAACATCCACAATTCATTAAACTTAGTATAAAACACACTGTGGGGGCAGAGCATCATCAGCACCAATACATGAAAAGACAAACTTTAAATAATCAAGCTCAGACTTCCTCCATTTGTTGCTCGCCCCAGACTGTGTCCTCTCTCTCACTTTACCTTTAAGTGCAATTTTGGTTTGTTCTGTATTTAGCTAACCATGTTTACACACTTTTTCTTTTTTATTCAGGTTTATTTTTTCTCATGTCACGCCTCCCCTGAAGTCATCTGTCCCACCTCACTACACAGTAAATTTGAATACAATGTCAAAGTATTTTAATAGTGTCAGAGTTATTCCAACAACAGACAGAGTAATATTTAACAAGATAACCAGTGTGAGTTCAAATAATTAGAGTTAACAGAGGTTTATACTGTCAGTGTCATATATTCAGTGTTAAAGTCAATTGATTCTCCAGGGTTAATTAAACACCGATAAGAGCAAGATACCTTTCAATGTAAAAAAATAAAAACCCTGAACCCCCCCCAAAAAAGTTGGACATTGAAAAAAAATCTAAATAACTCTTGCTTTGTTTAAAAAAAAATTACAACAGAATCTGTGCAATAATAAAGATATGTCATGTTATCAATTAGTTAAAAACAACAATTACTCTTTGGAGTAATTTATTTATGAACATGTAGTATTAAGCAGGTTTAACACTGGAAAAGTTATTTCTTAACATGTAACTCTTTAGTGTTATAGCACTATGGGTGTTACTTCTCATATAGTGTAAAACCTGTTTGACCCTAATTATTCATTCATTCATTCATTATCTGAACCCGCTTTATCCTCACTAGGGTTGCGGGGGCCACTGGGGGCCTAATCCAGCTACAATGGGCGAAGGCGGGGTACACCCTGTATGAGACGCCAGTTCATCGCAGGGCTGAACATATATAGACAAACAATCACTCTCACATTCACACCTATGGACAATTTTAGATTAACCAATTAACCTATCAGTGCATGTCTTTGGATGGTGGGAGGAAACCGGAGTGCCCGGCGAAAACCCACACGGACACGGGGAGGACATGCAAACTCCACACAGAAAGGCCTGGTGTGGGATTCGAACCAGGGTCCTTCTTGCTGTGAGGCACGAGTGCTAACCACTGCACCACCATGCCGCCCTGACCCTAATTAGTGTAGTGTAAAATATGAACTCTCACCAGTGTAAAGTTAACTCTGAAATGTAATTTGATACTCTGTAAATAGGGACCATATATTGACTGAGCTACTTTGAAAATGAAGTGTTATATTTACACTGGGGATTTCACAGTGTATGTGCAACAATAGAGTTAGGTTGTCAGTGTTGGGTATATGTTTTCCAAGAGTTAAAGATCAACACTCTTTGTAGTAATTTATTTATGAACATGTAGTGTTAACTAGGTTTAACTTATTTCTTCAGAGTCGAATGTCTATAACACTGACTGGCTGTTACTTCTCACATAGTGTAAAACTAATTAGTGTAGTGTAGTGTAAAATATTAACTCTTACTAGTGTAATGTTGACTCTGGAAATGTAACTCTAGGTTCAGTGTAAATTTCACACTCTGTAGATAGGGACCATATGTTCACTGAGGTCATTTTAAAATTAACTCTCTAAGTGTTATATTAACACTGGTGATTTAACTGTGTATTTCAAAACCGTCTACTCTAGACTTTCCAAAGGCAGCCATGTTTGTTTCTATCATTCCACAAAAGAGATTCATGTGTAGGTCTTCATTTGTTTTTTTTCTCCTTATAATTTCATGTTTTTCAGATTGAATCCTTTCCTGTTAGCAGATACAGCCCTCTGAAACCATAAGTTATTCCAGTGGATAATGGCACAAGCTTTGTTTATAGTGGGCAGCTCCCAGGTGTTAACATATGTGAAACTGAGCATAGAATGAGAAGGACATGGCTGAAAGGCTTCCTTATACCTTATTCCCTGGTTAAGTAAAGGTTAATGGAGGTCAGCTGGCGTGTATATAACACAGCCTAGAGGAAAACTGTCGTGCGCTATTTGCAACTATAGCTCATATCTCCTTCTGAAAGTGTCCAAAACATTTTTAGTTGATGGTTTAGGCTGGCAGCTGAGTTATTCCTTCTAGATTTGAAAATGGGATAGCGACCCCAGTCTACTCAGATGTTTGCGGTGAATATTTGTTGACAGTTTGGGTGTGGAGGGAGGGCATTCATGTCTGCTCTGGAAGATGAAACATATGCACGCTGTAGAAGAAGTGGATAAAAGTATCGTCTTTTTCCTCCACTCCACAGAAATCACCAGGAATGCCTACACTCTATTATTTAACCACAAGGCCGCAGCTAATTGCTTCAGTGTGTGTGTGTGTGTGTGTGTGTGTGTGTGTGTGTGTGTGTGCTTCATAGGACACCAGTGGTTGGGAAAAATGAACAACTGACGTGTCCTTCTGTACGCGATATAAAACCCTTCAATAGTCTGACTGGTGCAGTTTGTTCACCGCTGACCTAAGACAACATGATAATAACAATGACGTTTCCTTGACATCGGTGTGGACGTTTGGGCACCAACATTTTAACGACTGTCCGTTTTTTTTTTTTGTTTTTTGCTTCTTTTTTTTCCCAGCTGGAGCTAAAATAAAGAAAGTCCTTGTTTCATATAAAAGAGAAGTGCATGATGTTTGTAAAAGAGATGACTTTTCAGACTGTTGGTTTTCCTGGAGCCATGGGTTACTACCCTTAATGCCTACTGTCACAAATATGCAACATACCCAAAACTCTATCTATTGTATGTGCTATAGTTGAATTAATTATCTCCACTTTTAACCCTTTAAACTTCCACTCAAGTTAACCTAAATTTCTTAATAAAGTAAATTGAATGTTGTTCTTGAACCATTTTAATAACATGCAGTTGATGTTTGATTATATTATAAATGAAAATATTTAGATGAAAACTGGGATATTGAAGACAGGTCCTGTTAAATGATGCAAGACGACCTGCATAATATGCATATTTATTGATGTTTTGATCACATTTGGACAATTTTCTTGGTTTGTTTTGTATGTTTTTGCTGGACTATAACTACGTTTGTTGGAATATGGTTCCTCTGTGGATAATTACGTATAAGACATAAAGGTTCAGATCTGCTGTTTGTCATTTCTATTTTGAACAAATGAGTGATTGTACCTGCTGTGGATATTTTATCCAAAAGTAGTTTATATCTTCCGATGTGTGAGAATCTCCGTTGTCAATCTACATGAGGTCATGTGACATTTAGGACAGGTTTGGGTGTTTTGATTAACATTTTTGAGCGACTTCTTCTGGACTATATGTGGACCCTTGGAAGTTTAAAGGGTTAATTTAGCATTTACACTTTTTATCTACTTAAATACTTTACTTTTACTGTAATACTTGTACTTTGAGTATTTCGATTTTGTGTAGCATTGACTTTCCCAGACAAATATTTCTTTATATTAATTTAATGACTTCACAGTCGTTATAATAACATGTTAACTACAACACATTCAAATTCTACCACAGATTTTCAACCCTGTTCTGTTTCAGATTGAGACATTTTTATTCATCTCAAATGCAATTAATTTGCAGTTACACAAACTTTGACTGAATACACTATGTTGCAAAACAAACAGGTTGATGAAGGACAGTTACAAGCTAGTCCTGGGACGTAGATAACATTATTTTAATATTTCCTTTATATACAGCTCCCACATTAATGTACCTAACACATCAAATAACAGTGAACAATATAATATATAAAAATATAAACCATTGTGAAACTCAACAGCAACACCACATACACAAAAAGTGGATTTCCAGAAAAATGTATAAATATGACAAATTTGGTTTCTCTTACTTTTGAAAACTGATCTGGACAAATGTGGTGTTATTTTAAATGTAACACTCAAGTGAACAAAAAAACAATGAAGTATTTAACCCTTTGACCCATACTGGTCACTACAGTGAACAGTTATGCTACAGTTGTTCTCTTGTATGTTCATGGGTTTTGTTCTTTTATTTCCATATCAGTCAGTTCATACCGTTACTGTAACTGCTCTGTTCTTAATACCTGATCTGCACTAACATGTTTACCTGTAAATCAAGTGCTTCTTATTATTAGACTGTAATTAACAGACATCTTAAACAAAAACTGCATTAAAAATGTTTTATTTCATAGTGTTCTGATATTGTGTTTTAAATACACATTTCTTTCTTTCAAAGCTTAAAGGGATAGTTCACTATTTGTCACATGAATTTGTATAGAATCAGCATCTTTACTTTGGTGCACCCACAGTGACTTACCCCCCAATAGTGTCCTGTGAGCCCAGTTCTGGTCCGGGTTTGGTCAGATTAAAAGTAGTCCTGGGGTCAACAAACTAAAACGTGTTTCTTCTCAAAACAGTATGTGTTTGAATGAGTGATTTATTTGCATAACAAAACCATCAGGGAACAAAAACTCACACCTCGTAATTGCTTGGAGCTACTTTCTCTCAAAAGTGATCAATGCGTGTTGGTCCTGGTAACAGCTGTGTGCCTTAGCAAAACTACTTTCATCAGTTGTTCGGCAGTGTTTACGGCTGCTACATGCAGGAGCACAGCTGGTAGCAGGCCATTCTTTTATCTGTACTCAAACAGTTGAGGACCAGCTGTCATTTTAATTTGGAGAGGTATTTTCAAGCATTTTAAGCTAAATTACACTGGAATGGTAAGGAGTTAAATAAAGTTTAAAATAAAGGGAAAGGTAGAGTACTTTATTTATCATTATACAACTGTGAAATGTAATGTGTCCCCTGCATTTAACCCGTCCTTTGATGCCGTTGGGGCAACTGGTAAGGAGCAGTGGGCAGCCCCGCACAGAACCCACGGACCCATCTGTAGAGCCAGGCTAATGGTTAGACTCACCTATTATTAGATAATTACATCAACAACTGTTTGTTAGAATAAACAGTAAAATGCACAGCTTGTGATCGCTTAAAATGACTGGCTTAAATAACCTCAAACCAGAAGAAATTGAGGATTTGGAATATCAGTTAGTTGTTTTATTGGACATAATAGCAGCAGCCTGAAACCATCTCCTTGAACCCTGGACACCAGACATGATCAGGTTGAGTTATAAAAACCTTAGCTTTCTCCACCTCTCGACTTTCCCACAGGGAACATACTTCTGCTGCCTGGACCCCAGCGATTTTGGAGCAGAACTTAATAAAGTTATTCAGGGTGGTCTAGTCTTTAATGGAAAATCCATTTAACTAATAGAATAAAAAAGAATATTGATAAATGAAGAGTAAATGTGTTTAACATCTTCATTGGAAAAATTCAGCTTCACTGTCAAAAACATTGTCCTTACAGGATAATAGACAAAGGTGATAATTAAACATAGTTATGTGATATTTGTTTTGATAAATTCAAATCAAGGTCCTTATCATCACAGTATTAAACAAGCTGTTTAATGCAGGACAATTATCTGACTCTGAACTTTGAAGGTCGAATAAAAAAAAAAACAGTTTAATCAGAAAATATAATGAGAAACCTGTTGTCTTGCAGAAGAAAAAGGTGATGATGATGATGATGATGATGAAGAAGACAAAGAAAACAGAGAAGATGAAGAAAACGAAGAAAAAGACGAATAAGATGAATAAGAAAAAGTAGAAGAAGAAGAAGATGGAGGAGACAAAGAAGGAGAAAGAAAAAAATCCACTCAATGAAGAAATCTGATGTGTTTAAGTTGTTACAGATCCACTAAATATTGATTTTTATTCACATCTCATATAGTTTCTTTACAAATATTAAATGTTTAATCATTCATTTTCTCACCAAAAGTCAAAGACAGAGCAGATGTGCACACACTGATCTGTGTTTCAGAATGATCAGATGTCTTTTATCTCAGCTCTACAGTATCTGTCGTCTCTGCTTTTAATAGATGTAAAGTTATTCTAACACCCCCTTCTTCTGCTCCGACTATAACACGCTGCCATAATACTGACGCTTTGCTATTAATAATAGAATGATGTCATATACAATTCTTTGTCAGTCCACGGCCCCAGACTCTACTTTCCATTACATTTTACTGCAAATACGTTTTCTAGTAGGATGTTGTTTCACACTGATTTATTAACACTATACTTAAAATATTTGAAAACCTCCACCTCTGATAAGAACAAACAACAGAAAGAGGTCAAATGTGTGTGTATATACAGTTCAATTATGATATCATAAATACTTTGTGGAGCATAATATAAACATTTACATTGATAGTTAAAATATGCTTACGTTGTGATAAGCCAGAGCAATATGGACAAAAAAAATTATTTATGGAATGGATTTTTTTTTCTCCATCCATTATCTGTAATGTAAATCAATGGTTCTTGGGACCCACATTGTCACATGCTCATCAAGTCAGGATCCAAAACATATGAATGTGTTTTTCAACAACTCTCCTAATATAGTCTTGTGAACACATGTTCAATGTCACTTTATGAGATGTTTAATAACTTCTGCACCACCAGTCCTATTCATATTTTCCAATTATTTAGGTAAAATGCACTTTAATAATAATAATAATAATAATAATAATAATAATAATAATAATAATACTAATACTAATAATAATAATAATAATAATAATAATAATAATAATAATAATAATGATAATAATAATAATAATAATAATAATAATAATAATAATAATGATAATAATAATAATAATAATAATAATAATAATAATAATAATAATAATAATAATAATAATAATAATAATAATAATAATAATAATAATAATAACAACAACACCTGTATGAGTCTCCAGTTCATCTCAGGGCTGAACATATATAGACAAACAATCACTCTCACATTCACACCTATGGACAATTTAGATTAACCAATTAACCTATCAGTGCATGTGTTTGGATGGTGAGAGGAAACTGGAGTACCTGGAGAAAACCCACGCAGAAACAAGGAGAACATGCAAACTCCACACAGAAAAGTCTGGAGTGGGAAATGAACCAAGGTCCTTCTGCCTGTGAGGTATGAGTGCTAACCACTGCACCACTGTGCTGCCCTTTTATTTTGTTTTATTAGTATGATTATATGATTTCATTTCATTTTGAGTCGTTTTTCATCATTAACGACAACAACAGACTTTTGTTGAAAATGCATGGATGGATGGATGGATGGATGGATGGATGGATGGATGGATGGATGGATGGATGGATGGATGGATGGATGGATGGATGGATGGATGGATGGATGGATGGATGGATGGATGGATGGATGGCATTAGTCTGTTACTGTTTGTCTCTCTCTATAAAATGTAACGAACAAACTTCTTTCAACCACACACTTTGCTCAACACTCAGAATCAGTCAAATCCACAGCCCACCAGTTGAGAATCTAACCATACATGGCTGCAGAACTGGATGTGCTACACCAAGTAACATTTTGGACTTTTGACATGTCAGAGGAGGATCTATTGCAAAAGACAAATGTTTCAGTTGAATAAACATAAATACCTGAACCAATTAAATATAACCAGCTGCTCTTTGGCTCAATTTGTACCAAATTCTTGCAGAAAAATGTAAATGGTGAAACATTTTTGAGGCAAATATCACTCTGAAGAATATGTTAAGCACGTATTTAATCGTTTGATTTATCTGGAACATATACCCTATATGATTTCTATTTCCATTTTTTAACAACTTCAGATGTTCTCCTGTAAAGGAAGGAGGCCTGGATTGCATTACTAATCTAAATACACAGTGTTCAGTGGCCACCAAAGAATATCAAATGAAGAACAGCTATCGCAACCCATGTGTTGAGAGAAAAAAAACATGAATTGGTGGCTTGAATGAAATTGAGATGCTCTGAAGCTGGAAGGTACATAGTTTAGCTACTTGGAAGGTAAAGTTCAGAGAGTAGCGGAGCCAAAAATCATATGTGGCGAGTGGTTAGGAGTCAAGGAGGTTAAAAACAAGGAAGGTCAAGGGAATATCAACAGATCTGCATGTTCCATTAGAGGTCATTGGGTTAGGAGATAGAGCAGCTAGGAGGTACTGTAGGTAGATTAATGTGAAAGAGGGGAATTGGGAGTTGAAGTCTATGGAAAGAAGAAGTTGTGCCTGCTCTATCAATTACATTTCTGGAATGTGTCTCAGGGGGTGTGGCTATCTGAGACAGAGGAGGGTTTAACCAGGCTGACTGATAGAATAAACAGACCAGGAGTGGGAGGTTTGGGGTAACATCTGGGGTTCTGGGACAGAGATTGCTGAGTAGGGAGGCCGAATAATGAGACCAGTGGAGACCAGTAGCACAGACGAGGAGAAGAAAAGGGAGGAGAAGATTGGAGAGGCAAGAGTGAAGAGGAGGAATAAGGGAGAAATGAGAGACGGGGGCAAAATTACAGGGTGAACTGAGAACGTAAAGTTGAAAGGAGAGGATGATGGGGGTAGTCCAAGAATAAGAAAAACACAGGGGGAGACAGGAGAAGGAGAAGGTGGGGGACAATCCTTGTAGGAACCAAAAGGCTCTTTAGGTTCTCCAGGATCCTGAGGTTTTGGTATTCAATCGCTAGTTCCGATGGATGTTACATAACAAAAAAAAAAGAAGACTGCTGAATAGTTAGACTGTATATATTCTGTCTGCCAAAACCAACATGCCACAGCCAGCCACTCATCTGCTGTACACAGACAGAACACAGGCTTGGACACGACACAAGCTAATAACTGATTCCCCTACTCAAACAGCATGACTTTTCCATCTCATCATTCTGTGTAAAAAAAAAAATAAAACACTGCGGTGGGTTTTTTTTTTTCTTTTTTTTTTTTTTGCTGTCATTTTTAAGTTTGCATAAAACCATCATTCCCCACCAGGCCTAAAAGCTTTCTGACACTGACTTGGAGTTAATAATGATGCAGCAGGTCACATGTGTCTTTGATCACACTTTGACAAGCTTTAATGTGAACATCTTATTGTTTGTTCAAGGACTTTTCCACTTATGATAGTTTGTGCAACATGTCACTTGTTGTGTAGTAAACATTCATTTACACACTCTCACCCAACTGTTTGCTGCTTTCATTCCTGTAAACGAGTGAACCCAGCTATTGGCGTTTTAAAATATATTCTTTGGCTTCAATTACTGCAAAGCATTAATAAAGAAAAGGGAGGGAAAAAAATGGACTATATTTTTCTTTGGAAAAGTAAAAAAAAAACAAAAAAAAAAAAACTGTGACTTTACACCAGAGGACTGGCCTTTCATAGTGGATGGATCATGTGACAGCAGAGGTACCCCAAGTCTGTACTCCTGCTCCTAAGCTACTGAGAGGTCAGGCTGATGCACATCTGGCATTTCCTGTTTCCTCTCTTCCATATGCCCCCAAGTAATAGCCACACACACAGTAAAGAACACTTACGCATACAATTGAACATCTGTACCCACACAGTTATTGTATAACAGCATAAGAATGAACACTTTCATGCATAGTCCAGCAGGTATTACTGTACCATACTCAAATGTTTCCATTTGACGGTAAAAACTTCCAGCTGCTATGGACCGGCTAGAAACTCTGACAGAGAAAAACAGAAAGGTGAGACAGACTGACAAAAAAAAAAAAAAAGAAAGAAAAGAAAAAAGACGGGGAAGTAAGGTGGGTATATGATGAAGAGGAAAGAAATGAAGACAAAAACAGACAAAAAGAAAGAAAGACAGGAGGTAGAGGAGGAAAAAAAAGAAGAAGAAGAAAGAGGGGAGGGGGGACAATCTTGCATCTCACTGAGCTGACAAACACTTTCCACTCCTGTGGATGCTGTGCAGTGTGTATTACTTGAAGACTGCACGTATGTGTGAGTGTGTGTGTGTGTGTGTGTGTGTAGCCATAGGCAAGATGGGGGGACAGAATGGTGCCGTATGGTTTTCATAACTCTCTGAGGGTTTTCAATTCTACCTCCCGCTCTCCTCCTCCTCCTCCTCCTCCTCCTCCTCCTCCTCCTCCTCCTCCTCCTCCTCCTCCTCCTCCTCCTCCTCCTCCTCCTCCTCCATCAACCCCATCCAGCTTCCCCCTATACACTCATACACTTTACCAGCCCCCTCTTCCAAAAACACACAATTCTTTTTCCTCTACGTAGCTGCCCCCCCCCCCCTTTCCACCCTCCCCCCTCTTTCCTTCTTTCTGAGGTTCAGTCAGAAAGTCAGCTTTGCAGAGGCAAGCCGAGCCCTGGCAGAATCAGATACAGAAGACATCAGACCCAAACTGGACTTTATTTTACTTTTCTGGACTCCAGTGAATGGGAAAATTGCTGTTTTCAACTATTTCAAATTCTGGACTCTACTGGTAATTCACTGGACTTTGGACTGTAGGTTCCTGGATTTAACTGGATGGGTTTTTTTTTTTTTTTAGAGGATCTGGTTGAATGGCATTGATTTCATATAGTATCTACTGAAAGTCATAGCATCAGTCGTAGCAGTCTGCTGATGAATGGACTAATTCTGCACACATTTTCAATAATCAAAGTTAAATGAAAACAAGCACATGTCAGCTTTGAACTATCATATCTTACATTTTGTTATAAGGTTAAACTGAGTGGATTATTTATTTTTGAATAAACAGAGGAGGTACGATTTTTGTAAATTATACTGAACTTCAGGGACTTTGAATTGTTTTTTTTCCAGGTGGTTAGAGAAGGACACATATTTGGTCAGGTTATTTATGTGGTTTGTAGACTCACTTTGATGTTGGCCTAGTTTAGAGCTTGGTGGAGAATGAAAAAGTCCATCAGGAGCAGTAGCAGTATGAGTCTCCTGTGTGTCCTGTGGCTTCTGGCGCTCTGTCTGGCTCCTGGAAGCCGAGGCCAGAGGCTCAGGGAGACGGAGGAGGACCAGGCGGCAGGCAGGGCTCAGCTCGCCGAGAGGGATGGAGTCTGCCACCAGGAGGGATGCTACTCACTCTTCCTCCAGAAGAGGACGTTCAGGGAAGCTGGGAGGAACTGCCGAGAGCGAGGTGGGACCCTGGCAACCATGCATAACTACGAGGAAGCGGGTGTGGTCCATGAGCTTCTGTCAGATATCGAGCCACAGGGGAGGTCACGGCTCCGGCTCTGGATTGGGCTGCACAGACCACCTCGCCAGTGCTCGTCTACCAGACCTCTGCGGGGATTCGTCTGGGTCACAGGCAAAGTCACACCTTTCTTTTTGACTATTAACTACTTTTGTTTTTTATTTACCTACATCAAATTAACCATGAGTTAATTTTCACAGCAAGTGCTTTTTTTATCTCTCCATTTATACTAATGTTAAAATGTTGAAAGAAACAAACAAACAAAGACTTATTGGAACAAACAATGGAATATCTTATCTTAACTCATCTCATCTCAACTCATCTCATCTTATCTTATCTCATCTTATCTTATCTCATCTCATCTCATCTCATCTCATCTCATCTCATCTCATCTCATCTCATCTCATCTCATCTCATCTTATCTTATCTCATCTCATCTCATCTTATCTCATCTCATCTCATCTCATCATATCTCATCTTATCTTATCTTATCTTATCTTATCTTATCTTATCTTATCTTATCTTATCTTATCTTATCTTATCTTATCTTATCTTATCTTATCTTATCTTATCTTATCTTATCTTATCTTATCTTATCTTATCTTATCTTATCTTATCTTATCTTATCTTATCTTATCTTATCTTATCTTATCTTATCTTATCTTATCTTATCTTATCTTATCTTATCTTATTTTATCTTATCCGTTTAATCCAATCAGTATGTCACTATATGAGATCACCTGTGTGTGTGTGTGTGTGTGTGTGTGGCTGTGTATCCAATATGTAAAACTTGAAAACTGGAATATTTACAAACAAAAAGCCTATATATTTTTTAGACATATGCCTCAGTCATTTATAACAACAGCTTCTTGACCTGAAAAGTCCCAAATAAAACTGATGTAATATAAACCCATATTCTTCATTCTCAGACTGTGACACTTTAAACCATAACTGTCTCCCTCAGACTTGGCCAAGTCTGCAGCCCTGCAGAGGCAACATGGTTATTACATTAACTACTATTGTTTCACAGACACAGAGCTGGCGAGACAGAAGAAGTTCAAAAACCTTTTGACCCTAGAGCAACCCCTAAAACCGATTGTGTCATAACTCACAAACCAAGTACATCAAAACCAGATGGGATTTTATAAGTTCTCTCCCTGCTTTAAATACTAAACACCAACAGATCCTACTTGCCAGATCATGATCACATGATCTAAATTAAATAATTATACAGTCATTTTTTGACTTATTTTTATTTATTTGTTTGTTTGCTTTGTCAGACCAGACCAGGAAAGCTAAGAAACAGGATTTAAGATGAAGATCAATTTTCTCTGATTAGTCAGTTTCTAACTTTGGCAGCCTCTAGTGTTGAAAATAGACACAACATTGCAAACAACATGAACTAAGAAAGACTGAATTACTTTCAATGACCTTTTAAAAATAATGTTAAATATAGGGCTGCAATTATTGGATATTTTTGGAATGGAGTATTGTGCCATTACTTTTCATTGCATAACTGATTAATCAGATAATTAAAATTTTTGTTTATTATTTTTTTAAACTAGATCAATGAATAAATGGCAAATGAAGAAGGCTAAGGTACTTTGACGTGTGTGTGCATTCATTCACTTGCACCCAGATGGATGAAAAAAGACGGAGCCTGATAGTTACACTACCTGAGCTAGATCATGGCACATTGGCTTGGCTACATTCTAATATACACCAGTTAGCAATACGTTTGTTCTAACAGTGTTGAGAGTCTGAGTCACTTGAGGAAGTACTGTTGATCTGTAATACTTTTGATTCAGTTGTTGCAACATTGATGAAGGACAGCGGTGGGAGGCTAATGCTAATGCTATTTTGTAGTGTGAACACTGTCTGCCTTACGCAGCATAAAATGGTCCCAGACTTTTAACAATTTTTTAAATGTATGCTATTAATTTCCACTGACAGTTGAGCGTACCGCACCACCGAACATCTTAAATCTTTTGACATCCACCGTCGTACAGTAAGTCAGTTAAAACAGTCTGTGTGAAACAATACCATAGGTGCAAGAGTGATATTATAGCAATGAGATTAACTTTGACATGAATGAAATGAATCTTCAAGGCAATGAATCTGCTTTGAAAATGTTTTACTTGAATTATTCAACTTCCTCGAAAAATCATCTCACCTCGAAATAAATATGTTTTATCCTCATCGTACCTTCGAATATAATAATTGATTTATGGATAAATGGTATTTTTTACTGATGTTTTCTTTGTTTTTTTTTTTTTGTTTTCCAACAGGAGACCAGGATGGCCAGTACACCAACTGGCTCCGTGAAGAAACCCAAGGGACCTGTGTAGTCCCTCGCTGTGTGGCCATGACTGTCCACATGTCAGACAGCGGAACTGAGAGCAACGATAATTTCCGCTGGGTGGATGGCTCATGTGGCCTGGCTTTGGATGGATATATTTGCCAGTATAACTTCAAAGGAATGTGCACACCACTAGAGGATGAAGGCAGTGGCCCTGCTGTCTACACCACCCCATTTCACCTTGTCAGCACCCTGTTGACGCACATACCATATGGGTCTGTCGCGGCTGTGCCATGCCCCCCAGATAGTTCAGACCCACAGGCTCCTGCTGAAGAGACCGTGCTGTGCATAGAGAGAGATGATCTAACCGTGGGCTGGTCTAGAGACGGACCCCTCTGCTCAGCCAACACAGCTCCACATGACCACGACTGGTGTGAAGACAATCCATGTGAGCATTACTGTCAGGGCACGGACACAGGCTACTACTGTTACTGCTCTGAAGGCTTCGTTCTGAGTGATGACATGTATAGCTGTAAGCCTGACCCCTTGAGCCCAACTGATCCACCTGAGCTGTCCTCTGATTCTGCAGGCCCCACAGACCAGCCTCACATGAAAGAGGTGTGTGTAGAAATGGGCTGTGAGTATGACTGTATGGAGACATCACGCGGCATTCGCTGCACATGCCCACCGGGATACCAAATGGGTAAAGATGGCCGTAAGTGTTCCGATGTAGATGAGTGCCAACAGGATCCGTGCCCACAAGTTTGTGTCAACATCCCAGGCACCTTTCACTGCTCTTGCTACTCTGGGTACCAGACAGATGACGAGGGCGAATGCGTGGATGTGGACGAGTGCCTCGACGAGGGCAGCTGTGAGGGTGCCTGTGAAAACACAATTGGTTCTTTCCAGTGCCAGTGTAACCCAGGTTATAAGTTAGGAATCAGTGGAGAGTGTGTGGATGTGGACGAGTGCATCGGCGAGTCACCATGTCAGCAGCAGTGTCTCAATTACATGGGAGGGTACCAGTGTTACTGTGACAATGGCTACGACCTGCAGTCAGATGGGCTTACGTGTCAACCTTCACCTGATGATGGAGAATATTCCACTCTGACCCCTGACCCAAGTGACTCTGCATATATCCCCGACTTGGACCCTGATCATGATATCCCCTGGTCCACCTCTTTCACACCGGACACAAACTTTGAAGCTGACACAAACTTTGATGCTGACTGGTTTACAGAAACTCCTGATATGGATCATGGGTCAGATAATTATCTGAACCAATGGGATGCATTAGAACCTAGAAAATATCACACAGCCCCTACCCCAACACAAAAATACAACACGGGCAATGAAATCGGAAATGAGGCTGAAGCAAAACCAGGTGTTGGGGGGAGTAGCGGTGGCGTGGGAGTTGAAAGTGCAAGAGGATCTGGGTCAACCTCTGGGACTGGGGAGGGAATGGGGACAAAGACGGATGATATAGAGACTGTCGGCGGCTCAGCAGATGCAGGAACTGGATCTAAACGTAAACAGGACAAGAGCTGGCTGCTGGTGGCCCTGCTGGTGCCACTGTGTGTGTTC
>CM035796.1:26708760-26718760 GCA_020466265.1 Siphamia tubifer
CATGAGACATGGAAACAAGTATATGTGTATATGTGTGTGTGTGTGTGTGTGTGTGTGTGTGTGTGTGTGTGTGTGTGTGTGTGTGTGTGTGTGTGTGTGTGTGTGTGTGTTATGTGGAGATGGCTGTGTCAATGGAAAAGCTTAGCCTATCGTCTGGTAAAGGAATAATCTGTCAGGAATTATCCTCTCCCCACACTCTCTCCATCTTCTTTTCTGCTTTTCTGCACTTTTGTAGACCTTAACACATATCTGCTGCTCTTGTAACAGAGTTTATCTTTGTCAGAGGTTTGTTTAGACATGTGTAATTCGTATTGTGCAGCAAACTCCTCCTGCAGTCCAGCTGATCATACATTATTGTCACAGAGGTCTTACTGTCCTAGTTTCCTTCTCCAAATCTGGACTGTTTTTGGATCGACAGAGCTCACACTCTAGTGTTGGATAGTGAGCCCACCCTAAAAGAACTCAGAAGCACCCCTCACCCCTCTTCCCCCAACAATATTTTTAGAAGCATATTTCTTTTTAAGTTTTTTTAAACGTGTTATTTCGTAAACCTCTTTTTTTTCCCACATTTTAAACATCTTCATCTTCATCTCTAGATATGTGTGATCTATTTTTAAAACAAATTTTAACATCTATGTATGTTTTTTTAATGTCTCTTTTAAAATTTGGGGTATTTTTAAGAGTTTTAAACACATATTTTAACATCCACAATTCATTAAACTTAGTATAAAACACACTGTGGGGGCAGAGCATCATCAGCACCAATACATGAAAAGACAAACTTTAAATAATCAAGCTCAGACTTCCTCCATTTGTTGCTCGCCCCAGACTGTGTCCTCTCTCTCACTTTACCTTAAGTGCAATTTTGGTTTGTTCTGTATTTAGCTAACCATGTTTACACACTTTTTCTTTTTTATTCAGGTTTATTTTTTCTCATGTCACGCCTCCCCTGAAGTCATCTGTCCCACCTCACTACACAGTAAATTTGAATACAATGTCAAAGTATTTTAATAGTGTCAGAGTTATTCCAACAACAGACAGAGTAATATTTAACAAGATAACCAGTGTGAGTTCAAATAATTAGAGTTAACAGAGGTTTTATACTGTCAGTGTCATATATTCAGTGTTAAAGTCAATTGATTCTCCCAGGGTTAATTAAACACCGATAAGAGCAAGATACCTTTCAATGTAAAAAAAAAAAAACAACCTCTGACCCCCCCCCCCCCCCCCCCCCCCCCCCAAAAGTTGGACATTGACAAAAAATCTAAATAAACTCTTGCTTTGTTTTAAAAAAAATTACAACAGAATCTGTGCAATAATAAAAATATGTCATGTTATCAATCAATCAAAACAACAATTACTCTTTGGAGTAATTTATTTATGAACATGTAGTATTAAGCAGGTTTAACACTGGAAAAGTTATTTCTTAACATGTAACTCTTTAGTGTTATAGCACTATGGGTGTTACTTCTCATATAGTGTAAAACCTGTTTGACCCTAATTATTCATTCATTCATTCATTATCTGAACCCGCTTTATCCTCACTAGGGTCGCGGGGGTCACTGGGGGCCTAATCCAGCTACAATGGGCGAAGGCGGGGTACACCCTGTATGAGACGCCAGTTCATCGCAGGGCTGACATACATAGACAAACAATCACTCTCACATTCACACCTATGGCCAATTTTAGATTAACCAATTAACCTATCAGTGCATGTCTTTGGATGGTGGGAGGAAACCGGAGTGCCCGGCGAAAACCCACGCGGACACGGGGAGGACATGCAAACTCCACACAGAAAGGCCTGGTGTGGGATTCAAACCAGGGTCCTTCTTGCTGTGAGGCACGAGTGCTAACCACTGCACCACCATGCCGCCCTGACCCTAATTAGTGTAGTGTAAAATATGAACTCTCACTAGTGTAAAGTTAACTCTGAAATGTAATTTGATACTCTGTAAATAGGGACCATATATTGACTGAGCTACTTTGAAAATGAACTCTCTAAGTGTTATATTAACACTGGGGATTTCACAGTGCAACAATAGAGTGTTGGGTATATGTTTTCCAAGAGTTAAAGATCAACACTCTTTGTAGTAATTTATTTATGAACATGTAGTGTTAACTAGGTTTAACTTATTTCTTCAGAGTCGAATGTCTATAACACTGACTGGCTGTTACTTTTCACATAGTGTAAAACTAATTAGTGTAGTGTAGTGTAAAATATTAACTCTTACTAGTGTAATGTTGACTCTGGAAATGTAACTCTAGGTTCAGTGTAAATTTCACACTCTGTAGATAGGGACCATATGTTCACTGAGGTCATTTTAAAATTAACTCTCTAAGTGGTATATTAACACTGGTGATTTAACTGTGTATTTCAAAACCGTCTACTCTAGACTTTCCAAAGGCAGCCATGTTTGTTTCTATCATTCCACAAAAGAGATTCATGTGTAGGTCTTCATTTGTTTTTTTTTTTGTTTTTTTTCTCCTTATAATTTCATGTTTTTCAGATTGAATCCCTTCCTGTTAGCAGATACAGCCCTCTGAAACCATAAGTTATTCCAGTGGATAATGGCACAAGCTTTGTTTATAGTGGGCAGCTCCCAGGTGTTAACATATGTGAAACTGAGCATAGAATGAGAAGGACATGGCTGAAAGGCTTCCTTATACCTTATTCCCTGGTTAAGTAAAGGTTAATGGAGGTCAGCTGGCGTGTATATAACACAGCCTAGAGGAAAACTGTTGTGCGCTATTTGCAACTATAGCTCATATCTCCTTCTGAAAGTGTCCAAAACATTTTTAGTTGATGGTTTAGGCTGGCAGCTGAGTTATTCCTTCTAGATTTGAAAATGGGATAGCGACCCCAGTCTACTCAGATGTTTGCGGTGAATATTTGTTGACAGTTTGGGTGTGGAGGGAGGGCATTCATGTCTGCTCTGGAAGATGAAACATATGCACGCTGTAGAAGAAGTGGATAAAAGTATCGTCTTTTTCCTCCACTCCACAGAAATCACCAGGAATGCCTACACTCTATTATTTAACCACAAGGCCGCAGCTAATTGCTTCAGTGTGTGTGTGTGTGTGTGTGTGTGTGTGTGTGTGTGTGTGTGTGTGCTTCATAGGACACCAGTGGTTGGGAAAAATGAACAACTGACGTGTCCTTCTGTACGCGATATAAAACCCTTCAATAGTCTGACTGGTGCAGTTTGTTCACCACTGACCTAAGACAACATGATAATAACAATGACGTTTCCTTGACATCGGTGTGGACGTTTGGGCACCAACATTTTAACGACTGTCCGGTTTTTTTTTTTTGTGTGTTTTGTTTTTTGCTTCTTTTTTTTCCAGCTGGAGCTAAAATAAAGAAAGTCCTTGTTTCATATAAAAGAGAAGTGCATGATGTTTGTAAAAGAGATGACTTTTCAGACTGTTGGTTTTCCTGGAGCCATGGGTTACTACCCTTAATGCCTACTGTCACAAATATGCAACATACCCAAAACTCTATCTATTGTATGTGCTATAGTTGAATTAATTATCTCCACTTTTAACCCTTTAAACTTCCACTCAAGTTAACCTAAATTTCTTAATTAAGTAAATTGAATGTTGTTCTTGAACCATTTTAATAACATGCAGTTGATGTTTGATTATATTATAAATGAAAATATTTAGATGAAAACTGGGATATTGAAGACAGGTCCTGTTAAATGATGCAAGACGACCTGCATAATATGCATATTTATTGATGTTTTGATCACATTTGGACAATTTTCTTGGTTTGTTTTGTATGTTTTTGCTGGACTATAACTACGTTTGTTGGAATATGGTTCCTCTGTGGATAATTACGTATAAGACATAAAGGTTCAGATCTGCTGTTTGTCATTTCTATTTTGAACAAATGAGTGATTGTACCTGCTGTGGATATTTTATCCGAAAGTGGTTTATATCTTCCGATGTGTGAAAATCTCCATTATTAATCTACATGAGGTCATGTGACATTTAGGACAGGTTTGGGTGTTTTGATTAACATTTTTGAGCGACTTCTTCTGGACTATATGTGGACCCTTGGAAGTTTAAAGGGTTAATTTAGCATTTACACTTTTTATCTACTTAAATACTTTACTTTTACTGTAATACTTGTACTTTGAGTATTTCGATTTTGTGTAGCATTGACTTTCCCAGACAAATATTTCTTTATATTAATTTAATGACTTCACAGTCGTTATAACATGTTAACTACAACACATTCAAATTCTACCACAGATTTTCAACCCTGTTCTGTTTCAGATTGAGACATTTTTATTCATCTCAAATACAATTAATTTGCAGTTACACAAACTTTGACTGAATACACTATGTTGCAAAACAAACAGGTTGATGAAGGACAGTTACAAGCTAGTCCTGGGACGTAGATAACATTATTTTAATATTTCCTTTATATACAGCTCCCACATTAATGTACCTAACACATCAAATGACAGTGAACAATATAATATATAAAAATATAAACCATTGTGAAACTCAACAGCAACACCACATACACAAAAAGTGGATTTCCATAAAAATTTATAAATATGACAAATTTGGTTTCTCTTACTTTTGAAAACTGTCATCTGATCAATTATCTGTAGATCTGGACAAATATGGTGTTATTTTAATCGTAACACTCAAGTGAACAAAAAACAATGAAGTATTTAACCCTTTGACCCATACTGGTCACTACAGTGGACAGTTATTCTGCAGTTGTTCTCTTGTATGTTCATGGGTTTTGTTGTTTTATTTCCATATCAGTCAGTTCATACCGTTACTGTAACTGCTCTGTTCTTAATACCTGATCTGCACTAACATGTTTACCTGTAAATCAAGTGCTTCTTATTATTAGACTGTAATTACGTCTTAAACAAAAACTGCATTAAAATTTTTTTATTTCATAGTGTTTTGATATTGTGTTTTAAATACACACTTCTTTGTTTCAAAGCTTAAAGGGATAGTTCACTATTTGTCAGATGAATTTGTATAGAATCAGCATCTTTACTCTTTTGCACCCACAGTGACAATAGTGTCCTGTGAGCCCAGTTCTGGTCCGGGTTTTGTCAGATCAAAAGTAGTCCTGGGGTCAACAAAATAAAACGTGTTTCTTCTCAAAACAATATGTGTTTGAATGAGTGATTTATTTGTATAACAAAACCATCACGGAACAAAAACTCACACCTCGTAATTGCTTGGAGCTACTTTCTCTCAATAGTGATCAATGCGTGTTGTTACTGCTCACAGCTGTGTGCCTTCGCAAAACTACTTTCATCAGTTGTTCGGCAGTGTTTACGGCTGCTACATGCAGGCGCACAGCTGGTAGCAGGCCATTCTTTTATCTGTACTCAAACAGTTGAGGACCAGCTGTCATTTTAATTTGGAGAGGTATTTTCAAGCATTTTAAGCTAAATTACACTGGAATGGTAAGGAGTTAAATAAAGTTTAAAATAAAGGGAAAGGTAGAGTACTTTATTTATCATTATACAACTGTGAAATGTAATGTGTCCTCTGCATTTAACCCGTCCTTTGATGCCGTTGGGGCAACTGGTAAGGAGCAGTGGGCAGCCCCGCACAGAACCCACGGACCCATATGTAGAGCCAGGCTAATGGTTAGACTCACCTGGCTGTGACTCCAATTAGATAATTACATCAACAACTGTTTGTTAGAATAAACAGTAAAATGCACAGCTTGTGATCGCTTAAAATGACTGGCTTAAATAACCTCAAACCAGAAGAAATTGAGGATTTGGAATATCAGTTAGTTGTTTTATTGGACATAATAGCAGCAGCCTGAAACCATCTCCTTGAACCCTGGACACCAGACATGATCAGGTTGAGTTATAAAAACCTTAGCTTTCTCCACCTCTCGACTTTCCCACAGGGAACATTCTTCTGCTGCCTGGACCCCAGCGATTTTGGAGCAGAACTTAATAAAGTTATTCAGGGTGGTCTAGTCTTTAATGGAAAATCCATTTAACTAATAGAATAAAAAAGAATATTGATAAATGAAGAGTAGATGTGTTTAACATCTTCATTGGAAAAATTCAGCTTCACTGTCAAAAACATTGTCCTTACAGGATAATAGACAAAGGTGATAATTAAACATAGTTATGTGATATTTGTTTTGATAAATTCAAATCAAGGTCCTTATCATCACAGTATTAAACAAGCTGTTTAATGCAGGACAATTATCTGACTCTGAACTTTGAAGGTCGAATAAAAAAAAAAACAGTTTAATCAGAAAATATAATGAGAAACCTGTTGTCCTGCAGAAGAAAAAGGTGATGATGATGATGATGAAGAAGACAAAGAAAACAGAGAAGATGAAGAAAACGAAGAAAAAGACGAATAAGATGAATAAGAAAATGTAGAAGAAGAAGAAGATGGAGGAGACAAAGAAGGAGAAAGAAAAAAATCCACTGAATGAAGAAATCTGATGTGTTTAAGTTGTTACAGATCCACTAAATATTGATTTTTATTCACATCTCATATAGTTTCTTTACAAATATTAAATGTTTAATCATTAATTTTCTCACCAAAAGTCAAAGACAGAGCAGATGTGCACACACTGATCTGTGTTTCAGAATGATCAGATGTCTTTTATCTCAGCTCTACAGTATCTGTCGTCTCTGCTTTTAATAGATGTAAAGTTATTCTAACACCCCCTTCTTCTGCTCCGACTATAACACGCTGCCATAATACTGACGCTTTGCTATTAATAATAGAATGATGTCATATACAATTCTTTGTCAGTCCACGGCCCCAGACTCTACTTTCCATTACATTTTACTGCAAATACGTTTTCTAGTAGGATGTTGTTTCACACTGATTTATTAACACTATACTTAAAATATTTGAAAACCTCCACCTCTGATAAGAACAAACAACAGAAAGAGGTCAAATGTGTGTGTATATACAGTTCAATTATGATATCATAAATACTTTGTGGAGCATAATATAAACATTTACATTGATAGTTAAAATATGCTTACGTTGTGATAAGCCAGAGCAATATGGACAAAAAAAATTATTTATGGAATGGATTTTTTTTTCTCCATCCAGTATCTGTAATGTAAATCAATGGTTCTTGGGACCCACATTGTCACATGCTCATCAAGTCAGGATCCAAAACATATGAATGTGTTTTTCAACAACTCTCCTAATATAGTCTTGTGAACACATGTTCAATGTCACTTTATGAGATGTTTAATAACTTCTGCACCACCAGTCCTATTCATATTTTCCAATTATTTAGGTAAAATGCACTTTAATAACACTAATAATAATAATAATAATAATAATAATAATAATAATAATAATAATAATAATAATAATAATAATAATAATAATAATAATAATAATAATAATAATAATAATAATAATAATAATAATAATAATAATAACAACAACACCTGTATGAGTCTCCAGTTCATCTCAGGGCTGAACATATATAGACAGACAATCACTCTCACATTCACACCTATGGACAATTTAGATTAACCAATTAACCTATCAGTGCATGTGTTTGGATGGTGGGAGGAAACTGAAGTACCTGGAGAAAACCCACGCACACACAAGGAGAACATGCAAACTCCACACAGAAAAGTCTGGAGTGGGAAATGAACCAAGGTCCTTCTGCCTGTGAGGTATGAGTGCTAACCACTGCACCACTGTGCTGCCCTTTTATTTTGTTTTATTAGTATGATTATATGATTTCATTTCATTTTGAGTCGTTTTTCATCATTAACGACAACAACAGACTTTTGTTGAAAATGGATGGATGGATGGATGGATGGATGGATGGATGGATGGATGGATGGATGGATGGATGGATGGATGGATGGATGGATGGATGGATGGATGGATGGATGGATGGATAGATAGATGGATGGATGGATGGATGGATGGATGGATGGATGGATGGATGGATGGATGGATGGATGGATGGATAGATAGATGGATGGATGGATGGATGGATGGATGGATGGATGGATGGATGGATGGATGGATGGATGGATGGATGGATGGATGGATGGATGGATGGATGGATAGATGGATGGATGGATGGCATTAGTCTGTTACTGTTTGTCTCTCTCTATAAAATGTAACGAACAAACTTCTTTCAACCACACACTTTGCTCAACACTCAGAATCACTCAAATCCACAGCCCACCAGTTGAGAATCTAACCATACATGGCTGCAGAACTGGATGTGCTACACCAAGTAACATTTTGGACTTTTGACATGTCAGAGGAGGATCTATTGCAAAAGACAAATGTTTCAGTTGAATAAACGTAAATACCTGAACCAATTAAATATAACCAGCTGCTCTTTGGCTCAATTTGTACCAAATTCTTGCAGAAAAATGTAAATGGTGAAACATTTTTGAGGCAAATATCACTCTGAAGAATATGTTAAGCACGTATTTAATCGTTTGATTTATCTGGAACATATACCCTATATGATTTCTATTTCCATTTTTTAACAACTTCAGATGTTCTCCTGTAAAGGAAGGAGGCCTGGATTGCATTACTAATCTAAATACACAGTGTTCAGTGGCCACCAAAGAATATCAAATGAAGAACAGCTATCGCAACCCATGTGTTGAGAGAAAAAAAACATGAATTGGTGGCTTGAATGAAATTGAGATGCTCTGAAGCTGGAAGGTACATAGTTTAGCTACTTGGAAGGTAAAGTTCAGAGAGTAGCGGAGCCAAAAATCATATGTGGCGAGTGGTTAGGAGTCAAGGAGGTTAAAAACAAGGAAGGTCAAGGGAATATCAACAGATCTGCATGTTCCATTAGAGGTCATTGGGTTAGGAGATAGAGCAGCTAGGAGGTACTGTAGGTAGATTAATGTGAAAGAGGGGAATTGGGAGTTGAAGTCTATGGAAAGAAGAAGTTGTGCCTGCTCTATCAATTACATTTCTGGAATGTGTCTCAGGGGGTGTGGCTATCTGAGACAGAGGAGGGTTTAACCAGGCTGACTGATAGAATAAACAGACCAGGAGTGGGAGGTTTGGGGTAACATCTGGGGTTCTGGGACAGAGATTGCTGAGTAGGGAGGCCGAATAATGAGACCAGTGGAGACCAGTAGCACAGACGAGGAGAAGAAAAGGGAGGAGAAGATTGGAGAGGCAAGAGTGAAGAGGAGGAATAAGGGAGAAATGAGAGACGGGGGCAAAATTACAGGGTGAACTGAGAACGTAAAGTTGAAAGGAGAGGATGATGGGGGTAGTCCAAGAATAAGAAAAACACAGGGGGAGACAGGAGAAGGAGAAGGTGGGGGACAATCCTTGTAGGAACCAAAAGGCTCTTTAGGTTCTCCAGGATCCTGAGGTTTTGGTATTCAATCGCTAGTTCCGATGGATGTTACATAACAAAAAAAAAGAAGACTGCTGAATAGTTAGACTGTATATATTCTGTCTGCCAAAACCAACATGCCACAGCCAGCCACTCATCTGCTGTACACAGACAGAACACAGGCTTGGACACGACACAAGCTAATAACTGATTCCCCTACTCAAACAGCATGACTTTTCCATCTCATCATTCTGTGTAAAGAAAAAAAATAAAACACTGCGGTGGGTTTTTTTTTTCTTTTTTTTTGCTGTCATTTTTAACTTTGCATAAAACCATCATTCCCCACCAGGCCTAAAAGCTTTCTGACACTGACTTGGAGTTAATAATGATGCAGCAGGTCACATGTGTCTTTGATCACACTTTGACAAGCTTTAATGTGAACATCTTATTGTTTGTTCAAGGACTTTTCCACTTATGATAGTTTTGTGCAACATGTCACTTGTTGTGTAGTAAACATGCATTTACACACTCTCACCCAACTGTTTGCTGCTTTCATTCCTGTAAACGAGTGAACCCACCTATTGGCGTTTTAAAATATATTCTTTGGCTTCAATTACTGCAAAGCATTAATAAAGAAAAGGGAGAAAAAAAAATGGACTATATTTTTCTTTG